>CP092874.1:5418857-5942036 GCA_030710605.1 Cordylochernes scorpioides
CTTTTTTTTCATATTTTATCCGAGTATTAAATTTCTATCTAGATAATCCTCCACCTCAAAATATATTTAATAAAATTAAATTGATATTTCAATAGATTATATATATAAAATATTAGGTATTTTTAAAAATATATAAAATGATATGCATGATCAGATTAAACCTTTTGAATATGTATTGAAGTAAGCAATTTCTTTGTAGGAGAAGCTCCACCTCAAGGTAATCTTAATATGATAATATTTTAAAATTTAATTGAAGATATTAATATTGAAAACATTACGTATTTTTAACAAAAATTAAAAATGTTATGCATGATCAAATTGAACCTTTTGAATATGTAATTGAGTTAGTAATTTCTTTTTAGGAGAAGCTCTACCTCAAGGTAATCTCAATATAATAATATTTCAAAATTCCATTGAAGATATTAATATTGAAAACATGGAAAATATTAAGTATTTTTAACAAATATTTAAAAGACTATGCATGATCAAATTAAACCTTTTGAACATGTAATAAAGCAAGCAATTTATTTTCAGGAGAGGCTCCACCTCAAGGTAATCTTAATATGATAATATTTTAAAATTTAATTGAAGATATTAATATTGAAAACACACATTGAAAACATTAAGTTTTTCAACAAAAATCAAAAATGTTATGCATGGTCAAATTAAACCTTTTGAATATGTATTGAAGTAAGAAATTTATTTTTAGGAGAAGCTCCACCTCAAGGTAATCTTAATATAGTAATATTTTTGAATTTCATCGAAGATATTAATATTGAAAACATCGAAAATATTAAATATTTTAACATACATTTTAAATGTTATGCATGATCAAATTAAACCTTTTGAATATGTAATAAAGTAAGCAATTTCTTTTTATGAGAACCTCCACCTCAAGGTAATCTTAATATGATAATTTATTTAAATTTCATTGAAGATATTAATATTGAAAACATTAAGTATTTTAAACAAAACTTTGATATTTTATGCATGATAAAATTAAATTTTTAACATTTAATAAAGTAAGCCATTTCCTTTTAGGAGAAGCTCCACCTCAAGGCAATCTTAATATGATAATATGTTAAAATTTAATTTAAGATATTAATATGAAAAACACACATTGAAAACATTAAGCATTTTTTACAAAATTTTAAAATGTTATGCATGGTCAAATTAAACCTTTTGAGAATGTAATCAAGTAAGCAATTTCTTTTTAGGTGAAGCTCCACCTCAAGGTAATCTTAATATGATAATATTATAAAATTTCATTGAAGATCGAAAATAATATAGAAGCAACATATATCTAAATATAATATGAATCTATTCGTATAATATAAATAAACTTATATATATATTTATTGAATGTATGAATTTTTTCATGAACAAAATTCCACATATAGGTAAATTCTCATATAGTAGTATTAAAAAAGTTAATATCTCTTCCAATTAAATTTCAATATTGTCGCAATAAAAATCAGTTTTTTTAAATAGATAATCAAGATGTGAACTCTGTGAATAATATATTATAAAATTAGTAATAATTTACGAAAAGAGAGTTATATTCCATCTTAGGTTAAGAGGTTCTTAGGAATATTATTGTTATATATTTTTTGTTATTGTTATATTTAGAATTATATTTGCATGTAATTAAACCAGTATTTATATTTTAATATAATTTTATTCGAAAATATATATTATAAGTATTTGATATCATTCACAGGCGAAATTCCAATTCAAGGTGAGGTTCATTGAATTTAATAGTGATAAATTCAAAATAATACATATATAAACACTATTCTAAATAAATATTTATAAATAATCAAACTAATATTTGCACATATATAAAGTATAAATTTTAAATAAGTAAATTTCATCTCTCATATTAAAGTTTAAAAAATATATACCAATGAATTTCAATGATTACATATAATATATTTAAAAATATATATATTTCTTACCTCTACTACATTTATGCACATATAATGAAGGTAATTATTTTACTAATAAGCAATTTCTACCCCAGAATGAAGGGTTTTCATATATATCGATGAAAAATACAATATAAAGAATATTTTAAATATAATGAATCATTATCAATATATATATATGTTATATTAAGATATTATTTAAAATGTCATATTAAAATATTTTATTTAAAATTATAATTTCATAGATATAAATACTATGTATAAATCGACCGCCAGAGGTCACGCTTTCTCTATAAATTTCTCATTGTTGTTGTTCCCCGTTGGCCGACCCAAAACTTTGTAATTATGTAAATAATCTTTTGTTTTCTTTGTTCACTCGCCTTAAGCCAGGCATTACCTTTTACCAAATTATGTTTTATATATTTCTTAAGCACAATAAAAGCAATTACTGATCAAGACATTATACTTTCAAGATTTTAGCCACGACTGCATCACCAATATCATTTAGTACCAAAAAGAACAAACAAATAACTCCATGGCATAAACCTCAACATAATCTAAATTTAAGCATCAATTCTCTTTTCTTTATATAAGATATATATATAATCAAAATATGAAATTTGTGAATATATTTCGAAAATGTCCTATATCCACAGTTAAACTACGAGCTTCATATGAGAATATTGATATATTTTATTGAATTGGAAATTTAAAAAAAAAATTTTCACTATATATTTATTGAAAATCATGTTTGATAATATTGATAAATAGCAATGTGATATAAAATATATTATCCAAATATGAATAAAATAATACTCTCGATAAAATTACCATTTGGTATTTCTAATAAAAATATAAAATTTCTTTTCAGCTGAACCTCCACCTCAAGGTAAAGTTAATAAAATAAAATATATTAAGAATAAATCTTTTTTAAGAAAAACTTAAATTTTATGCATGACTAAATTAAATCTTTTGAACATGTATTTTGAAGTAAGCATTTTTTAGGAGAAGCTCAACCTCCTCAAGGTAAACCTAATATCATAATATTCGGAAATTTTGGCATTATCTAATTTAATATCTCGAACATGTAATAAATCAATTTCTTTTTAGGAGTAGCTCAACCTCAAGGTAATCTTAATATAATATCTATAACAATTTCTTAGATATTGTATATAATATACAAGTATGTATTATCTAAATATAAGTTATATTTGAATAAGAAAAAAAATAAAAAATATGATTTGCATATTCCTTATTTACATCTCACAGCTCTTCCTTCATGATGTTGACAGTGTTCTAGCTGTCTCAGCTATTGTATTTCTCTGGTCACCAGATGTTGTTCAGGATCTATGTAGGGCTACATACAGAGCATAAGGACGATGTCCTTCTGGCTTCGTCTCCTTTATCTTTATATTTATTCCAGAACTCACTTCATAATCACTATCGATACCTTCCTGGTTATATTTTTACAGTCGAAAGTAGTTTCTCAGTAATTTCTTGGACAACCCTATCTTTTAAAATGGTTGAACACCCAAACGAGGTTTCCAACACGGTATTCAACAGATATTTGCACATAGTTGTATTGGAACTTGATATTTTCCTGGGCTCTCTCTTTCTTAATAGTATTTTTTAATAATATCATTATTATTAATTATAAATAGAATAACTCTACATGTGTGAGTTAATTTCATTTAATATTATCATAAATTTAACGATGGTGAATACTATATTTTTATATTAAAATAAAAAAATTATATATAAATATGAAATTTTATTTAATATATATATTAAAAGTGTTTTATTTCATTTACAGGCGAAATTCCAATTCAAGTTAAAATTATATGATGTATCTAATACATATAAAATTTTATATTATATATTTAGATATAATCAAAATATTATTCACACATTAATTTAATAGTATAAAATTTCTTTATAGGCGTAATGGAACTACAACTTTAAATTACTTTGATAATATTGACTAAATAAAAATAACATCATTTACATTTTAAATATTAGGGAAATAAAAAAATAATAATATATGCGATAAAATTACCTTCTACATATAATCAAAACAGGTATTAAATTTATTTCAGATAAACTTACATCTCAAGGTAAAGTTTACAAAATTAAATTAATTAAGAATAAATATATTTTCCAGAAATACTTAAATTTTATGCATAGCCAAATTATATATTTTGACATGTATCGAAGTAAGCATTTTTTTAGGAGAAGCTCAACCTCCTCAAGGTAAACATAACATCATAATATCCAAATTTTTCAAATAGAGATTGAATATAATATATACAAGGATCATTTAAATATAAATCGAAATATTAATAAAATATGAATATACTTACGTATATATATTGTTGCACCAAGTTGAAGCTTTGCAGGGTCGTCGACCTTGGTTTCTTCTTTCTTGGTGTTATACACGTTTCCCGAGCGGGTTTCCATATTAAAAGTAAATAAATAAAATTAAATAAAAATAAATTACCTTTTAAAGTTATTGTGTTTATTTATTCTTGTCTTCCTCGTAGGTTGCGATCCGCAGTCTTCGTCCAGGTCCTCTCCCGCTCCAATCAGCATAAAAGATATATGTACAATAAATATTTAAAAAGGAGTGAAACTATAAAAAGGAATGATGCTAATCTAAATATTCTGTTTTTAATAAATATTAAATATCATAGAATATTTTGAATAAATGTAAGGCGCATTAAAATTGATGTAACACTTCCCCCTCTCCAGAGGTTGTCACGTCCTCGTGAATGACCTCATCCATTCTCTCATAATAAGGCTTGATTCTTGAAACATGAACTATCAGAGGGTCTTGGCCCGGATTATCTTTCGGTTCTATTAGATAATTGACGCTAGACATTTTTTTTAATATTCTATATGGACCAAAATATTTTCTCAGAAGTTTCTCACACTTTCCTATTTTCCTAATTGGTGTCCAAACTGCTACCAATTCTCCTGGTTCGTAGTTTCTTTCCATGTGTTTCTTGTCATAGTTCTTTTTCATTCTTTCTTGAGTCTTTATTGTGTTGTTAATAACTAATTTTCTTGTTCTGTCTATTTTGTCTAAGTGATGTTTCATGTATTCATCATAATCATCCTTGTCAATGTCCACCGAGATATTCCTGTCGTCCAAAAGAGACGTGGGTTCTCTTCCAAACATCAGGAAAAAGGGAGAATATCCTGTGGTTTCCTGAATTGTAGTATTGTAAGCGTGAGTGATGAACGGGAGTATTTCGTCCCAATTCTTCTGATCAGTGTTCACATACATACTTAGCATATTGATCAATGTTCTATTTAACCGTTCTGTCAATCCATTAGTCTGGGGATGATAGCTCGTTGTGAAGCAATGTTTAATCTTGCACATTTTCATCACCTCTTCCATTAAATTACTGGTAAATTGAGAGCCCCTGTCACTAATAAGATATTGTAGGGCTCCGTGCCGGAGAAAAATATCCTCTACTAGGAATTTTGAAACTTCTTTCACTGTTGCTTCCGAGACTGCTTTTGTTTCTGCATATCTAGTGTAGTAGTCCGTGAGCACGATTATCCATTTTTTCCTGTTTTTCGTAGATGGCAATGGACCAACAAAGTCAATTCCAATTCTTTCGAAAGGAAAGTTGGCTGGGGAATGGGCTGTAGTAGTCCAGAAGGTAATTGGTTTGAGCCTTTTCTACTTTGGCAAAGGTGACACGTCTTAACGAATTCTGAGACATCCTTTAGCATGGATGGCCAAAAGTATTTACTCTTTATTCGGTACATGGTTCTGGCGACACCCAGATGGCCATTCGACATATGATTGTGATATTCTTTCATAATTTCTTTCTTTTTCTTCTCTGGAACCACAAGCAACCACGCCCTGCCTTCAGGGTTCGGGTTTTTCTTAAAGAGGCATCCATCTTCTACTTTAAAGTTTTGCGCAAATGATCGCCTGCTTCCATTAAGGTTTTTCTTAACACTTTCGATAAACTTATCCTCTTCGTCTGTTATTTGATTTAAAAATAGCCTTTCAAAATCCTCATCCCAATCAGTTTCTGGTAAGGGTCCCCTAGATAAGCCATCGGCGTCCAGATGCTTCTTTCCTGATTTATGTATTATATCGAAGTCATATTCTTGAATTTTCAATGCCCATCTTGCCAATCGACCTGTTGGGTCCTTCAAGTTTTTGAGCCAGCATAAGGCGTGATGGTCTGTTACTATTTTAAAGTGTCTTCCATAAAGGTAGGGCCGTTATTTTGGCATTGACCAGACAACGGTCAGACATTCTTTTTCAGTTGTTGAATAATTTTGCTCCGCTTTACTTAGGGTACGACTCAAATATGAGATCACCTTCTCTTCCCCACCGATGTCTTGGACAAGAGTTGCACCTATGCCGATGTTGGACGCATCAGTATGAACATAAGTAGGCGCATTTGGATTGAAGTGACCTAAAATTGGTGGACTTAATAGTGCTGTTTTTAGGGTTTGAAACGCTTCCTCTTGTCTTTCTGTCCAGGTAAATGATACACTTTTTTTATAAGGTTGGTCAAAGGGTCAGCAATTTTTGAGAAATCTTTGATGAATTTTCTATAATATGAACACATTCCCAAAAATGATTGTACTTCTTTGGCCTTTTTGGGCCGAGGAAAATTTCTGACAGCTTTGATGTTATGTTCCGCGGGTTTTATACTATGTTTGCTCGTTATATAGCCGAGAATCTCCAATTCTTCAAAAGCAAATCGGCATTTTTTGTCGTTTATCCTTAAATTAGATTCACGAAAGCATCTAAAAACAGCTTCAAGTCTTTTGAGGTGCGTTGGAAAATCCTGGCTATATATGATAACATCATTCAGATAACAGAAACAAATTTGCCATCTTAGATTTCCAAGCATATTCTCCATATTTCTCTCAAAGGTAGCAGGCGCGTTACAAAGTCCAAAAGGCATCACGTTGAATTCATATAATTCATGCGCTGTAGTGAAAGCTGTTTTCTCTTTTTCTCTTTCTTCGACTTCAACTTGCCAATATCCAGATCTGAGGTCTATTGCTGAGAAGTATGTAGATCATTGGAGAGTATCCATAACTTCGTCTATTCTAGGGATCGGATAGACATCTTTTACTGTCACATTATTCAGTTTTCTGTAGTCCACACAAAATCTGTATTTACCATCTCGCTTTTTGACCAATATTACTGGAAAAGACCAGGGGCTAGAAGATGGCCTAATTATGCCTTCTGTAAGCATCTCGTCAATTTGCTCTTTTATAATATCTCGTTCTTTAGCACTTACCTGGTAAGGCTTGTGTTTAAATGGCTTCGCGTCTTCTGTGTCTATCCGATGTTTTGCCAAATTGGTTCTCCCTAATCTCGACGAAAACAGATCTCCATACCTTTCTTAAAACTTGTTTTAACTCCTTCTGTTCCTTTGGTGAAAGATTTCCGTTTACTTGGAATCTAGGTTCTTCGTTCTCTTCTACCTCTCTTTCTCGACTCACATTTATTTTCGCTGGACTACTTCCAAAAGCCAATGTTTGATTTTTCATTATTTTTAACGGTCGAGGATACGGATTAGTTATCCAGATATGTGTTTCCCTATTTATAACATTGATCAAGCTTCTTGCTAGACGAAGTCCATTTGTTTGAAACATTTTGCTGCTCTCCTCGATAATATATTCCCCATCCTCTGTTTCTACCAATGCCTTGATCAGTTTAATAGAACATTCCGGTACAATGGAATCCTTGGCACTCTTTATTTTCAACATTTCAAAATTGCTTTCGTCATGATTATTCGTCAAATCGTATTTTATAGTTTCTTGCTTACAATCTATTTTCGCGTTCATTTTCTTAAGGAAATTTCTTCCAAGAATTAATGTCCGTAAATGCGTTTTCAATATCACAAATTTGTGTGTTAATGTTTCGTCATCAATTTTTATATTTAAAATTTTTCCTACCATGTCTATTTTTTTTCCATCGGGTCCTGCATAAGTTTTTGCGAGATTACTTATACCATGGCCTGTATCGAGGGCCGTTCTGAGGTCGACCACTGAGAGGTCAGCACCTGTATCAACCAAAGTTTCAAAAGTCCCTATCTTGTCCACATTAATTTTTAATTTGTATTTAGGGTCCAACTTCTTGATTCCGTTTATGGTCGACTTGCTTTGATTGACAGATTCAGGCGCGACGCTTAGTTTAAATCTTCCCACACGGAATATCTATTTCTGGTAGGAATATTTGTCTGTGGGCTATGACATACATCAGCATAAAGCCGAGGTCCCGATTTATCTGATATTCCATTCATTTGGCATTTCTCTTCGACCTTCTCTTGGATAGCTGTTGGATCCTCTTCTAGGATTCTTATAAACTTAACCCTACAATAACGGGCCACGTGCCCTGGCTTGTTACACTTAAAGCAGATTGGTCTTCCATCTTCCGTCCTATTTTTGTTAACTTCTTGGCTTTTATTGTAGGTGTTTCTCTGAAGGTTTGGTTTCGGCACAAAGTTTGGATTATAAGGACGTCTAGGGGTAGAGGGCTGGGGAAAGTTGTTTCGATACTGCCTGGGAGTAGGAGGGGAGTCATTCTTGTAATTATTGTAAACAGGGGCTTGGGGCCTGGAAGTGGTCTGATAGTTTCGCGTGGCAGTCGGCGGCACGTTCCTCGATTGTAGTTGGGGTCTAGAATAGCGTGGGCCGTTATATAGGTTTCTGGATTTCTCCACACGTTCCTGATACTTCTTTTCAAAAGAATCCATTTTCTTGCACACGACAAGAAGGTCATCGGTAGTTTTAGGAGGGTTCAGGTAGAGCGCGAATGAGTACTCTTTTTACAGTCCTCCAATAACATGTTCTATTTTTGTTTCTTCTTCCATTGCGGAGTCAACCTTGTTGCACAACACTAGGATGTCTTCCGCGAACCTGATTGTTGGTTCATTCCAGTGTTGCGTTCTATTGAGTTTCCTTCTAAGTTCTTCTTTATTCGCGTCCAGAGAAAAATCCTGAAAGAGGCGGATTTTAATATTTTCCCAACTCGTGAAACTAGCTTTGTGTAAATTCAGCCAGGTTTTAGCACTTCCCGTCATGTTCATGGCGGCATAACGGGCAATTATGTAGTCTGCCCAATGGTAGAGAAAACCAATCTCTTCGAGGGATTCTATCCATGGGCGCGGGTCTTCTGTCCCGTCATATTTCCGAATTTCTATATTGGGGTTTAAAGCAACTGGTTCGAAACCAGCATCTCTACCAATTGTTGCACCAAGTTGAAGCTTTGCAGGGTCGTCGACCTTGGTTTCTTCCTTCTTGGTGTTATACACGTTTCCCGAGCGGGTTTCCATATTAAAAGTAAATAAATAAAATTAAATAAAAATAAATTACCTTTTAAAGTTATTGTGTTTATTTATTCTTGTCTTCCTCGTAGGTTGCGATCCGCAGTCTTCGTCCAGGTCCTCTCCCGCTCCAATCAGCATAAAAGATATATGTACAATAAATATTTAAAATGGAGTGAAACTATAAAAAGGAATGATGCTAATCTAAATATTCTGTTTTTAATAAATATTAAATATCATAGAATATTTTGAATAAATGTAAGGCGCATTAAAATTGATGTAACAATATATATATGTATTAAGTATATAAATATTTTTATTAATGAGGTTCCACAAATTGGTAAATTCATATAGTATATTAAAAATGTTAATCACCCAGACTACACAAAACACATTTAAATTTTCAAATTGTCCTAATAAATCAAATTTTTATGTATAATTAAAATGAAATCTGTGAAATTATATAGGTTTTGTGCACTTTTAAGACACTATTTAATTATTATTACAATTTAATTATTATTCAAATAAATTATTAACCACTTTAATAATAACATTTCAAATTTATATAGCAACGTTTTTCACTTTAGTAACAATATTTTAGTTTTTAAATGGTATTTTCGGATTTAAAAAAATATATTTTCACAATATTACTATAAATATATTCAATTTACACAGTTTCCAACATATATACATTTCCCTATATGTATATATATGCAATATGTGCATGTGTAATATATATTAATATATGAATTTTTTTTCAAATAGAAGCTCCACCTCAAGGTATGGTTCATTCGATAATATATAACATATTTATATCAATTAAATATAATATATTACCTGAAATTTATGTGAAAATAAAATAATTAAAATGAACTTCGTTATACATATTAATATTTTATGTGAATTTCATATCAAAGTAGAATTCAAAAATAGTATTGATATATTTTATTTTGATTCAAATTTAACATTATTTTATTACACTGAAATTACTATCTCTAATGAAATAAATTTTATATTATATTAAATATATCAGCTTTCTTAAATTCCTATTTGAAAAAATATATACATTTGATAATATTGATTTAATTTATATCTGTTAAATTCAAAATATTACCTTAATAAACTTATGAATACTATATATGCCTAAATTGAACTTTCCGAATATACACGTTCTATATTAAGAGCATGCTATTTTAATAGGAGAAATTTCGCCTCAAGGTAATATTCCATTTATATTAATTTTACACATTGGATTTATTTTATAAAATAAACTATGCTTATACACAGGACTAAGTTTCTTTTGTAACTTTTTATTTTCAAATTTTCGGACTTGTCAAACCTTCAACAGAAGTATCACGTTAACAAATTAATAATAAATATTCTAATACAAATTATTATTTAAATATCTCTATATATATAAAAATGAATGTTTGTATGTCTGTCTGTATGTCCGGTATACAAATTCGCAGTAGTTCACTAATTCAAACCAAAATTTCCATAGATAGGTAAAAAATACGGGGAAGATGATAGGCTATTTTAAAAAATATATAAATCAATTATTAAAACTATATATTTTTATTCAGAAAATGATGATGACGATATTGCTGTATCATGTTTGATTATCAGATACGAAATTATATCGGGAAAAAAATCCAAAAAGCAGAGACCACGGGTGAAACCAGTTCATTATTTTGTACGCAGGAACAAAATTCTAACAGAAAAACATTCATTCGAGCAGAAAACAAAAGCTAAATAATCTTTCTATAAAAATATCGCTTCTCAGACACAAAGTTTGGAGCGGGACGTTTCTCAAGAGTGACATCCACGGCGCCAATTTATAATTGTAACGAATAGTATTTGAATAAAAACATTTAATCGGGTAAACCCCGGGCGTTGCCCGGGTCATTCGGCTAGTTTTAAATAACCTTATGATATTGAGAGAAAATACGTCACAACAAACATTGAATTAATTTATTAAATTGTTATTAATTTTGATTTAACTGAAAATATTTCATAATCAATGAGCTTTTAGAAATAAATTTCATAAAGATATAAAATTTGTTTGTAGGAGATATTCCACCTCAAAGTAAAGTTCTTCTAATATATTTCAACGTTTCAAAAACAATATTTAATATAAAATCGAAATTATTGTCTATATTTAAAGTTTATCATAAAACATAAATTATAATAACTTGAAATATCCTCATAGGAATTTTCCGAATGAAGTTAAAGTTTTCATCAATATAGTGATACTTTTCTCGTTTTATTTTTCAAAAATCGGATCAAAATAAATGTGGAATGTATATAATAAAATAACCGTTCGATCTTATATTGAGTATGTATATACATTTAAACTTATATAAATACTAATAAAATTTTATTATATATTTTTACTTTTAATAATAAATAATAATAAGTATTATATTAATTGGTTATAATATTAATATAACCACTATCTATCCCCACCACTATCAAGGAGTACTAGTACTAGGGTAATCCAAAATTATATTCCATAATTTAATTAAATGATTCTTATAAAACAAATATATTAATTATAAGATAAATTTCATTAGAGGAGAGGCGCTCCAACCCAAAATAAACTTAGATGATAAACCTAATTTATACTTTCATTTATGATATTTTTATTCTTTATTTAACTAAAATTATTATATTGATTTTTTAAATTGGAATAATAAAAATATATTTGTGGATATATATCAAAAATATAGAAATATATCTAGTTCAATTCAACTCAAGGTAAATCATATGATGAAATTGATATATTGAAATATTATATTAATAAAAAACAATTTATTTTATCTATAATCAAATTGAAAATGAAATTTTTATATTTTATAAATGCTATTCTACCTCAAAAGGTTGAGTTCATTTAATATTATCATAAATTCCAGCGATTTAATATATGTCTTTATTAAACTAAAATTATATATACAATAAAAATTGAAAATTTGTATAAATTATTTTTAAGGTATGTAATTTCTTTTACAGGTGAAATTCCACCTCAAGGTAAAGTTATTTTATTAATAATATCAAATAATATTTATTAATTTATATTGAATCTTAAAATATATATGATTTAAAATATTTTTACAGATATATTTAGAAAATGAATCTTTAAAAAGGAAATTCCATATTCATTATAAGAATTATGAAATAATTTTGATAAATTTCATGACTAAAAATCATATATTATTAAACTAAAAATAAATATTATGTTCCTATAATAATTATTGTATTGGCTTTATATAATTTCAACGATTGCATATAAAATGATATAGCAATGTATAAATTATAATATCTGATAAATTTTATATATATTGTTGGATAACTGAATGCTACGACAGCTAGCGCCACACTGGACCTATCATCATCACAACTGTTTGTTTACCTTCTTCTCTATATTACAATAACTGTTCGCTACCATAACTTTGTTTTTTCTTGCTAAATGGATAATAAAGATTATTATCATATAATCCTCAACGTCCTCATGCCTTCCTACAAGCTGTAAGTACCTAAATCTTACAACAATTAGATTATGAGACTGAATATTGCATGAAATTCAACTAACGAGTTAAGACAAAGAAAAAAGGCTTAGCAAAAATGGCGTCACTCCCGAGCCACGATGTAACCCTAGATAAGCTCGACGGCTATAACTACTCACTATGGTCTTTCAAAATTGAAAGGCTCTTGCAAAAGGAAGATCTTTGGGAAGTTGTCACCGAAAATATTCCAGATGAACCTAAAATCGAATGGAAAAAGAAAGACTCAAAAGCTAGAGCTATCATTAATCTAAGCATCGCCGACTCACAAATAGTGCATGTCAAAAACCTACTAACAGCCAAAGCTACCAGGGACACTCTTAAAAATATCTATGAAAGAAAAACACTCTCAGGAAAAATTTATTTGCTAAGGAAACTATACAGCTTAAAACTCGAAGAAGACAAAGACATGCAACAGCACATCACTACCATGATGGAACTTGTTGACAAACTGCGAACCATTGGCGAAACACTAAAGGACTCTCACATCACGGCTATACTGCTTTGCTCGCTTCCAAAGAGCTACTCCAATCTCATCACGATGTTGGAATCAAGGCCTGATGACGAGCTAACGCTTGAATTTACCAAGAACAAACTCCTTGATGAACACACACGCAGAGTAGAAAGCTCGAAAGACGAAAGCACCGGATCAAAAGCCTTAAAAAGCCTCCACGGAGCTTCAAGCCAAAGAAGAGAAAAAGAGAAGAAATTCTGTTCTTTCTGCCACAAACCAAACCACTCCAAAGAAGAATGTTGGCACTATCAAAAGCGAAACAACAGCAACAAAGAGTACAAATATGAAAACTTCAGAAGAGGAAACGTACCAAAGTACACAAATCAGTCGAGTGTCACCCAAGAACAATCAACAAATCAGAGAACAACAAAAGGACCTAACCCAAAAGCTCTCAATTGCACTCAACGAGAAGCAAGTGTACACAACTGGTTCGTCGACTCTGGAGCCACATCTCATATGGCGTACGATGAAAGCTTCTTCACTGAACTTAACAGAGAACAAACACAAAATGTTGTGGTTGCTAATGGCAATAAGCTGCAGGTCAAAGGGATAGGACAAGGAGAAATCAAAGTCATCACACCCCAAGGAAAGACTGACACCTTACTTCTCACAAAAGTTCTCTACATCCCGGAACTAACAGACAACCTTCTGTCAGTGAGTGCGGCCACCTCCAACGGATGTAAAGTGACGTTCAACAGAGATTGGTGTACCATCGAAAGAGACAACACAGCCCTCGCGAACGGTATACTTGACAATGGAATGTACCGACTCCATCTGGATGACAACCCCCAAACTCGCACATTCAAAGCAAATGTTGCAAAACAAAACCACTGCAAGAACAAAAATTGCCTCATGCTCTGGCACGACAGACTAGGACACAGAAATATAGAATCAATTAAGAAGATTCGAAATGAGAACCTAGCAAGAGGACTAAGTCTAAATAACTGTTCTCACAGCACAGACTGCGTTCAGTGCATTCAAGGAAAACTCACCGAAAAACGATTTCCAAAGAAGACAGAGTACAGAGCAACTGAAACGCTTCAACTTGTCCACAGTGATATCTGCGGTCCATTACCAACTAACTCTCTCAGCGGTAAGAGATACTTCATCACCTTCACTGATGACTACAGCAGATACACGAAGACCTACCTCCTGAAAGGAAAAGACGAAGCCTATGAAAAAATAAAAGACTACGTCATCTCAGCACACACGGAATTTGGAAAAAATATCCAAACCATACGGACAGACAACGGTCGTGAGTACGTAAACCGACAAGTCGAAGATTTCCTGAACCAAAGCGGAATTAAACATCAGCTAACAGTCCCCTACTCACCAGCCCAGAACGGAGTAGCAGAAAGGAAAAATCGATCACTAATGGAGATGACAAGATGCATGCTGTTTGACTCAGGACTCCCACAGTCTCTATGGGCGGAAGCGGTTACCACAGCTAATTACCTACACAACCGAATACCCTCGAAAGCTACAGACAAGACTCCTTTTGAACTATGGACCAACAGGAAGCCCAGTCTGAAGCATCTAAAAAGATTCGGATGTAAAGCCTTCGCCTATATTCCCAAGATAAAAAGAAACAAGTTGGATAGCAAAGTTATCGAAGGGATCTTTCTTGGATACGATGATCGAAGCAAAGGATACAGAATCCTGCACGACACAGACAACATCACAATCAGCAGATCCGTAAAATTTCTAGAAAAAGAAAATGGGTTTCACCACGCTTCCACAAAAACAACTTCACCACAAGTACTAAGTACAGATCTAACTTCCTCCAATCATATTGGTAATGCAGAGGAAAGTCAGGAACCAGGAACACAATCCGAAAACCTTGAGGACTCAGAAACCGAGGATTACATTCAACCCGGTACAAGCACAGGAACACAAGTGGTCACACAAAGAAGATCCACGAGACCAACAAAGGGAATACCTCCCATAAGAAATGACTACATGCTGTACAAAACTGAAGCTCAAGACATTCAGACACCCACCAGCTACTCGGAAGTCCTACAATTACCAAAAATAGAAAGAGATAAATGGCTACAAGCAATGAACGAAGAACTAAATTCTCTTGAGAAGAACAATGTATGGGAACTAACCCCTCTACCTAAGGACAAAAAGATCATAGGATGTAAATGGACCTATAAACAAAAACTCAATTCCAAAGGAGAAATAGAGCGGTACAAAGCCAGACTCGTAGCAAAAGGGTTCAATCAGAAATTTGGCCGAGACTACGAAGAAACCTTTGCACCAATTGTGAAGCATTCTACAATTAGAGCCTTCCTAGCTGCATCAGTCTACAAAGGGATGCAAGTGAACCACCTCGATGTCAAGACAGCGTTCCTACACGGCGACCTAGATAAAGAACTCTACATGGAACTCCCAGAAGGACTCCATACAAAACAAACAAACAAAGTCTGCAAACTAAAGAAGGCAATTTACGGTCTAAAACAAGCTGGAAGATCTTGGAACACAAAAATTGCAAGCACTCTAATTAAAAATAACTTCAAACAGAGCATTGTAGACCCATGCCTATTCACCAAGAATGAAGAAAACCATTCCATCTACTTGATTCTATATGTGGAAGACATGCTCCTCGCAAGCGATTCCGAAATAATCATCCAAAACACTGTAAAAACTCTCGAAAAAGAATTCGAAATAAAGAACCTTGGAGACCCCACTCAATTCATTGGTATAGAAATCTCCAGGAACAGAGAAGGTGAACTCCTACTGAGCCAAAAGAGTAAAATCCAAGAATTAGTTGAAAGGTACAATCTCCAAGAAGCGAAACCTACTTTCACTCCCATGGAAAGCGGATACCCCGGTATATCTGATGAAAAACTTCTACCAAACAACGTCCAATACCAACAACTGATAGGCTCACTATTGTACCTAAGCGTAGTATCCAGACCAGATATCGCAGCTCCAGTCTGCATACTTAGCAGCAGAAACCAGAATCCTAGAAATTGTGACTGGAATGCAGCAAAAAGAATCGTAAGATATCTAAAAACTACTAAAGAACTCGAGCTACGCATATCTAACCAAAAACCTCCCACGCTGGAAGCATACAGTGATGCCACATGGGCAAGCGACAACACCGACAGAAAATCACTAAGCGGAAACTTGTTCCTACTGGGATCAAACCCCATCTCATGGATGACTGGGAAACAAGGTTGCGTATCTCTCTCATCCACCGAAGCGGAACTTATCTCCGCAGCTGAAGCCTCACAAGAACTGTTATGGCTTCTCGACTTGCTAAAGGATCTCGAACTGGAACAGAAAGCTCCAATCTACTTCCACCAAGACAATCAATCATGTCTCAAGATATGTTCATCCGAAAAAGTGTCTTCTAGAACCAAGCACATCGCAACCAAGATCCATCACCTGAAGGATCTTCAGAAGAAGACAGTGATAAAAATGGTCTACTGCCCCACTGGCGACATGAAGGCGGACATTCTGACCAAGCCGCTACCAAGGCCGACATTTGAGAAGTTACGCTACAACCTCGTGATGTCTCCACATTCATGCCGGGGATTTGTTGGATAACTGAATGCTACGACAGCTAGCGCCACACTGGACCTATCATCATCACAACTGTTTGTTTACCTTCTTCTCTATATTACAATAACTGTTCGCTACCATAACTTTGTTTTTTCTTGCTAAATGGATAATAAAGATTATTATCATATAATCCTCAACGTCCTCATGCCTTCCTACAAGCTGTAAGTACCTAAATCTTACAACATATATAGATAATATCTGTAATATATTTTTGTGTATATTTAATGCAAATGAAAATGTTCTTTTGATTGGAATTCAAATGAGAAGTGAAGTTGATATAATAATAATGATATCTTATAAAGACATACAAATCAATATACAACTTGTTTATAGAAATAATATATATTTTACCATGAAAAATGAAGGTTTTCAAGAATAAACAAATAAAATATATTTTTCAGTGGAATCTCCCTCTCAAGGTACGTACTTATGATAAAATTGATAAAATTCATTGAATAAACTTTTATGAATTGTTATTATATATCCGTAAAATATATTATATGTATTAAAGAATTTATTGAATAAATATTAATAAAGATAATTAGATAATATTGTCTACAATAATAGTTTTATTTGATAATTTTGACTATAAAATTTTAAAAATATTATAGCTATATATATACTGTTAGAATGGCAATTCTCTCGGATTTCATGATATAATTATTTTGACCAGTGACCTGTTACTCTGTGGTGTGTTGCAATGTATATATAAATGGATGTCTTTGTTAGTTTTTTTTAGTTGTGCTATCTTACCGTGACCGTTCAATAAAATCCTCCGGTGATTAGTGCCCTCTCCTATCTTCCTCCTTTTTCAACAGGTTATGGGCCCAGAATTACTTTAAAGAAATTGTAGCATCAAGAAATTATTCAAAATGTCAAGCCTTTACCAAATAGAAAAATTGAATTCTGAAAATTTTGAAACATGGAAGATGCAAATGAAAATGATTCTTATCCATTCCGACCTTTGGGAATATGCAAATAGCATAAGAATCAAGCCTGAAACCGAGGTAGAATCCAACGAATGGGAGAAGAACGACCAGAAGGCGCTGGCTACTATAGTCCTAAGTTTGAACCCTCCAGAAATAATACATGTTAAAAAATGCACAACTTCTGCAGAAGCATGGAAAAATTTAAATAAAGTGCATCAGCCAAAAGGGCCTGCAACTAAGGTTTTCCTTACGAAACAGTTGATCCTCTTGAAGATGAATCCTAATGAAAGGCTGTGTGTGCAGGATTACCTTAACAAGTTTAGCAGTTTAGCTGACAGGCTGAGTGAAATGGATGCTCAAGTCCCAGAGGACTTCCTTTCTATCCTTTTATTATGTAGCCTTCCAGAGAGTTATGAAGGATTTAGAACAGCGATAGAAACTTGGGACGAACTGCCTAGCTTTGAAACTTTAAAAGTGAAAATGCTGGAGGAGGAAATTAGACAAACTCAATTGAACGGCACAACTAATGCCGAACAAGCTTTCCTTGGAAATTCAGAAAGAAAGAATTTGCCCAGCACATCAAAACCAAAGCCAAAGGGATTCCCATTTAGCTGCCACTTCTGTGGAAAAAAGGGACATAAAGCTGCCGACTGCAGAAAAAGAAAGTCCAGGAATCCTAAAAACGAAATGGTTGCATCCTTTGGGACAAAATATTTGAACAAACTTGGCGCAAATGAATGGTGTCTGGATAGTGGCGCAACTGCCCACATGTGCAGCTCACGAGACTCATTCGTTCATTTTGAAGAGACTGCACCAGTGAAAATTACACTAGCCAATGGTAAATTCATTGAAGCTCTGGGAAAGGGTAATGTAAAATTGGAATGTTCGGGTAAAAACGGACCAGTAACCTTATCCTTGGAAGACGTATTATTTGTTCCTGAATTAAACGGCAATTTATTTTCCATCAGTAGGAATGGACTTTACATCTTAAGTCAAATCAATTGTCCTCAGGCATTAGCGACAAGAGAAATTTGTATAGCTGGAGAGAAAAATTACGAAAAATGGCATAGTAGATTTGGCCATTTAAATTTGCAAGATCTCAAAAAGCTAAAAATGCAAAATATTGTTTATGGCCTGCCAAATTTTGATGTTAAAAATTTTACCTGTGAAGTTTGTTTGAAAGGTAAACAAACAAGGCTACCTTTTCAGAAAGAGTCTTTTACGTGATCAAGGGAACCACTGGAGCTGGTTCATACTGACATTTGTGGTCCCATGAGAACAAAATCATTGGGTGGCGCCCTTTATTTTTCAACATTTATTGATGACTTCTCAGGATTTATCTTCACATTTATAATGAAATCAAGAAGTGAAGTATTTAAAGGGTGCAGAATATACAAAAGATACGCTGAGAAGCAAACCGAAAAAAGGTTGAAATGTATTAGAAGTGATAATGCACCTGAATACCTTAGCAAAGAATTTAAGAATTATCTAGAAGAAGAGGGTATTGGACATCAACTCTCTGTCGAATATACACCTCAACAGAACGGTGTAGCTGAAAGAGCGAATAGAACTCTACTAGATATGACTAGGTGCTTCATGATCGAAGTTGATTTACCTGAAACTTTATGGGCTGAATTGATACACACATCAACTTATACATTATTAGAAATAGATGCCCGAAGCTTAACGAATGTAAAACTCCACATGAATTGTTTACCAAAAGAAAACCTGTAATTTCTCATTTAAGAATTATAGGAAGTAAGTCCTTTGCCGTGAATAATAGGCCGAATAGATCTAAATTCGCACCTCGCAGTGAGGAATACAAGTTAATAGGCTATTTCACAGATTCTAAGGCATACAGACTTTGGAAGCCTGGTACACGTACAATTATAAAAAGTAGAGATGTACGTTTTATTGAACCAGAATTATCAAGAATTCGGAATGAAGTCATTGAAATTGATGTTAGTCCACAAAAAGATCCTTTTGTCAAGGAAATTCCTCTAGTTGAAGAAAAGGGAAGCACGTCCGAAGTTAAATCACGAACTGAAATTGAAAGTGAATCGGATCTAGAGATGTCTGATTTAGTGGACGAGCCGTCAGAAAGTGAAGTGGTCATTTCAAGAAGAGGAAGAGGACGACCAAGATATATTAGAACAGGAAAACCTGGCCGACCAAGAAAGGAGTACCCTACAGCCAATTTGTCAACGCAAGAACTTCTAGAGGCGAAATACTTGCCAGATCCAAAAGACGCAGAGGAAGCGTTGTCAGGAAGGGATTCTTATTTTTGGAAGAAAGCAATGGAGGAAGAGTTTGATTCCTTGATTGAGAACAAAACTTGGGAATTGGTTGATCCCCCTAAGAATCTAAACATCATAGGAAGCAAATGGGTATTCAAAACGAAATGCAATAGTGATGGTTCTGTTGAGCGCCATAAGGCTCGCCTGGTAGCAAAAGGCTATTCACAGCAGTACGGAATAGACTACGAGGAAACTTTTGCCCCAGTAGTGCGCCAGAGTACTATTAGAATGTTTTTAGCCTTGGCTGTTGAATACAACTTGATACTCCATCAGATGGACGTCCAATCTGCTTATTTGAATGGAGAAATTAAAGAAGAAATTTATATGACACAGCCGGAAAACTTCGTCTCAAGAAAATATCCAGAGAGAGTATGTCGACTCAAAAAGGCAATTTATGGGCTGAAACAAGCTATATAGTTTGGCATGAAAGGCTCGACAATGAATTGAAGAATTTGGGACTGAAGCAACTTCAATCTGACAATTGTGTCTATATCAAGCATGATGAAGGTATTCTCCTGGTGGCAATCTATGTTGATGATCTGATAATTGCGGCTGAAAGAGAAGACACGTTGAAATCCTTTAAAGAAAGTATGAAAAGGATATTCAAAATAAAGGATCTTGGAGGGATAAATTGTTGTCTGGGTATAAGGATACAAATGAAAGAGGATGGTTCAATATCCATAGATCAAGAGAGATATATTGAAGAACTTCTGGCGAAATATGGGATGAAAGAGGCAAAGCCTATTTCTACACCCATGGACTCGAACTCCAAGTTAACAAAAATTTCATCTATAGAAGGTGAGAATGAGCCAGTGAAAAAGGTAGAATACCAATCACTGATTGGATCATTGATATACCTTTCAGTGTGGACAAGGCCCGATATAGCCTATGCAGTTAGTGCTTTGGGACAGTTCAGTAATGATCCTAGGAGACAGCACTGGAATGCTGCCAAGCGTGTCCTCCGCTATTTGAAAGGCACCTCATGTTTGAGGATTACCTACAGGAAATCTAATGAGGCTCTTCGTGGTTATGTCGACGCTGAATGGGGTGGAAACCTCGTGGATAGAAAATCTCATACGGGAATTGTTTACTTCTTGGCAAGATGTCCAATAGCCTGGGAATCGAAGAAGCAGCAGACTGTCACTCTTTCGAGCACATAATCTGAGTACATCGCACTTTGTGAAGCAGGAAAGGAGGCAGTCTATCTTAGAGCGCTGTTGGATGAGATGGGATTTGGTGAATTATTGAATGGACCGACTGTTCTGAAGACGGATAACGAGGGTGCTCAACAGCTGGCGAGAAATCCGGTTTATCATGCCAGAACTAAACACATTGACATCAAATGGCATTACATCAGAAGCATTTGCAGCGATGGACTTGTCGAGGTCGTCCACACACCAACCCAAGAAAATGTTGCCGACATCCTTACTAAAGGCCTACCAAGGTTTTTGTATGAAAAACACGTCGCTGGATTTGGAATGTAGAAATCTGATGAATTGAGGGGAAGTGTTAGAATGGCAATTCTCTCGGATTGCATGATATAATTATTTTGACCAGTGACCTGTTACTCTGTGGTGTGTTGCAATGTATATATAAATGGATGTCTTTGTTAGTTTTTTTTAGTTGTGCTATCTTACCGTGACCGTTCAATAAAATCCTCCGGTGATCAGTGCCCTCTCCTATCTTCCTCCTTTTTCAACAGGTTATGGGCCCAGAATTACTTTAAAGAAATTGTAGCATCAAGAAATTATTCAAAATGTCAAGCCTTTACCAAATAGAAAAATTGAATTCTGAAAATTTTGAAACATGGAAGATGCAAATGAAAATGATTCTTATCCATTCCGACCTTTGGGAATATGCAAATAGCATAAGAATCAAGCCTGAAACCGAGGTAGAATCCAACGAATGGGAGAAGAACGACCAGAAGGCGCTGGCTACTATAGTCCTAAGTTTGAGCCCTCCAGAAATAATATAAGCTTTTGAATACTAGTGTCAAATTGCTTTCATTTGAAATATTACCTAAAGCTGTGTTTTAAAATAAACTTGCATATTTTATAGAATATTTTAAAAATATTTATATGAACTGGAAAGGTTTGTGTATCATAAAATTAAACTTTTTGAATATGAATTTAAAATAGAATTCTTTCTAGATGGTGCTCCACCTCAAGGTATTGTTTATAATATAATATTGATAATTTTGATTTATCACATAAATTCTATCAGCAAAATATAACTTAAATTTATATATGTATGTTATATAAATATATTATTTTATTTAAAATTATATTTCATAGATTAAACTATTCTGTTTAGTATACCACCAGATGTCGCGACACTTCTTTATATAACCTATTGTTGTTGTTTCCCGTTGCCCGGCTCAAACCTTTTGTAATTATGTAAATAATCTTTTGTTCTCCTTATTCTACTCGCCTTAAGTCAGGCAGTACTTTATCAAATTCTGGTTTTTATATATTCGTTAAACTCAATTAAAGCTAATTCTCATATAAACTATTTTTATTATTATTGTCTCGACTGCAATATCAAAAACATATTCATGTATTCAGCAAATGACAATAATTCTATAAATAATATTCAAAAATCAGCAGAAAATCCTTTTAAAATAAAATATATATTTTAAATGTGAACATGGAGATTAATATTAAAAAATGAATTTTCCCTAATGAAATTCCACATCAATGTAAAGATATTATAATAAACTGAAAATTGTTATTTATATTCAAATTAAACATTTTAAAATATATTAAAATAAGAAATGTCTTTATAGGAGATACACCACATCAAGGTTAAATTCTTATTATAATATTTATATTTAATATATTTGAATAATATTTACTTGATTTGAATAAAATTATTGTCTATGACTAAATTTTATTTTTTATATTTGTTAAAAATAAAATTATTTATAAGAATTTTCGACATAAGTAAAATTTCCTATCGCCATATTAATTTATTTTACGAGAGAGAGAGATTTCTATCTGATATATTCTATTAATATAACGGATATTTATCATATGTAATAAAATGAATATTTTGATATTATATCTATAAGATAAATGAATTCGATCTAAAAGGAAAATAATATGTTAATAATCATATAATCGAGATCCATTGCAAATATTAACTATTAACATAAAGTTATAATATTTAAAACAAATTATATAACAAGATAGTTTATTACAGAAAATTATATACCTCAAGCTTACCTTGATATGTTAATATTGATAAATATCAACATTTCTCACATATAATATATTATCTTGAAATAACTAGAAATTGTTGATTAAAATAAAAAAAAAACTTTTAATATATTGTATTATGAAATATTTTATGTTATTTTGAACTTCAAAATCAGTTGATATTAATATTGATATATTTATCGATATAGTGTTAATATTGTATTAATACATTTTTTCAAACTATTAACCTTTTAATATATAAAATTTCACCTCAAAGTTATTTGTTTATATTTTAAATCTTAACGAGAGAGAAATTACATATAATATTACCTCTTTAAAAACTAATTATTATATTTATAATTGTTATAAAATTTGAATATAATTAGTGAAGTATTCATTTTATGTAACAGGTTTATTTCTACCTCAAGGTTTATAGTGCATAAATGATATTGGTTAAATTAAAATGTTTAAAATATAATATATAAATAAAATAGACAATAATATTTATACTTGAAATTAATGTATTATAAATGATATTCCTTATATAATAACATAATATTTCTCTCAATACATAAGGTAATATTGTATTGCTATTTTTTTCCACATCAAAATAATATAGCATTGATATAATTCATTGACTCAATTTTAATATTTATTTAATACTTGAAAAATTATCAATAAACACTAAATCTTATATACACATGTGTATGTTTAAATTGAACACTACAAATATATAACAAAAGCATGATATTTTTATAGGAGAAATTCCGCCTCAAGGTAATATTCCTTTCAAAATACGATAAATTCAAATTAGTTAACGATTAATTGTTTTCAATTAATAATAAACTGAATATTATTATGAATAATTAGTTTTTTTTAATTATAACAATAATTGTCGTTATAGGAGATGTTCCGGCTCAAGGTAAGGTTCTCATGATAATATTGTTATTGTCAATGTTCAAGCAACAATGATAATATTGTAGCAGATTATATATTATCCTATGAAAAAAAAATTAATTTTGATATTCTTATTTTAATACACTTTAAAGGTTTCTCAATGATTTTTTGTTATTTTATTAGTTTTATTTTGGTTTTATATTAAATACATTGCCGTGTAATTCTTATGTTTGACATTCCTAATTTTCGACATTACAATATTGTCTATAAAACATTTTAAAATATTTTAACATATATGGAAAACCTTAAATTTCTTCATAGTAATTTTTTTTTTTTCAACGTGAAACAAATTCATTTCATAATAGCGATATATTTTCAATTCAATTTTAATATAATATTTTATTATACCTCAAATATATAATATATATTAGAATGAACTTTTTATTTCATATTAATAGGGTATAAATATAATCTTGAGGTATAAGAGAGATATATAAATAAATAATTATTATTTTCATATATACAAATTCGATTATAATTAGGAACTTGCAATTCAAATTATGATTTTCAATTAAAATGATATATAACCATCCCATGATATAAACATATGATGATATAGAGTTTATTGATTGGTAAAATTACACTACGAGATTATGTTTATTTGATAATATTATTTATATCAACGATCGCATATAAAATATTATCGCAATATGAATAAAATAATATGCCTAATAAAATTATCCCTTTTTCATATTATTAATACTAATAAAAATTTTCTTTACAGATCAAATTCCACCCCCAGGTAAATATATAAAATTTTATTGAAATATTTTATATAAATTTAAATACAGTGGTACCTCGACATACGAGCGCCCCAACATACGAGTTTTTCGAGATACGAGCCGACGAGCAAGTGATTTTTTGCTTTTAGTTACGAGCGAAATTCGAGATACGAGTTCGGTTCGGTAGTGTTGAAGATATTAATCTGTGATTTTAAATGTTTCTTTTTGACCAGTACTTTTGTTTTGTTTTTGCTTTTCCTAAAATGTTTCTTTCTTCTTCTTCATTATTATTTGTTCTATATGCAAAGCTTTGTTTTTTGAGACTTGAATAAAGAAATTCAAGTTTATTATATTTTTGTGTGCTTTTAAAGTTAAAACACAACAGGTAGTAACACGCAGTCGCGCCATCACGATCAGTTAGCAGCGTGCTTTCGCTGTGATAAGTTGTGTTTTGTGTTCGCGTTTTGTGTTGCGTTTACATTTACAGTTTTAGTTCATTTATTTTTATAACCATGGATCGGAAGAAAGTTTGTAAAAAGTCAAGTGCTAAGAAAAAGATGATGAGTATTGAATTAAAACGTGAAATTATAGAAAAACATGAGCAAGGTGTTCGAGTTGTTGACTTGTCGAGGCAGTATGACCGTAGTACGTCCATGATATGTTCTGTGCTTAAACGGAAGGAGTCAATAAAGAGTGTAACACCGGCTAAGGGCCTTACGATAATTTCCAAGCTGCGAACCTCCCTTCATGAAAATATGGAGAAACTGCTGATGGTGTGGGTGACAGAAAAGCAGCTCCAAGGAGATACCTTGACGCAGACCATCATTTGTGAGAAGGCAAGAGCGATCTACGGAGATTTGCTGAAGCAAGCCCCGCAGACTTCCATCGACGAGGCATCGGAAGAGTCATTTAAAGCCAGCCGGGGCTGGTTTGAAAATTTTAAAAAGAGGAGCGGTATTCACTCCGTTGTCAGACATGGTGAGGCAGCAAGTTCAGATATGAAGGAAGCTGAGGATTACATAAAAACATTTTCCGATCTATTAAAAGCCCAAGGATACATCTCTCAGCAAGTCTTCAATTGTGATGAGACAGGGCTGTTCTGGAAAAAGATGCCGAATAGAACATATATAACGGCAGAGGGGAAGATGATGAGGTTATTTCTACAAGTGAGATAAAGGAGATCTTAGGAATGTGGGAGAGAGTTTCAAGGTTCGTGGAAAAAAACACCCAGAAAAAGTTGCAACAGGTCGTGCATCTGACCTTTTTAATGACACTTGCCTAACTCATTTCCGGAACATTCTGAGAGGGAGGAAGAAACAAACCTCCTTGGACATGTTTTTTTCTAAACGGCCTACAGGTGAAAGCGAGAAAAATGTAGCGAAAAAGGCAAAGACCAGTGAGAATATCTAATTTATTTCTTTACATTCTCTTTTTTGTTCTTGTGCAATAAATATTTGATATTTATAAATACGTTTTTATTATTTAAAACCACGTAACAAAAATAACTGGGGTGACATTTTGGAGGTTGGAACGGATTAATGGTAGTTCAATTGTTTTGTATGGGGAAATTTGCTTTGAGATACGAGTAATTCAAGATACGAGCAAGGTTGTGAAACGAATTAAACTCGTATGTCGAGGTACCACTGTATATATTTTGTTCTTATTACAAATATTTTAAAGTATGATAAAGTTGATTTTTTAAATATATTAAAATTTTAATTTATTTTTAGGAGATGCTCCACCTCAAGGTAATGTTTATATGAAATTTATTTTGTCTAATTTATTGATTAAAAAAATCATTATCCGAAATTTTTTAAAATAAATATAAAATAATCAAAAGTAACTTTGGGTATATATTGTATGTATGGAATATTTCCTAGGTGAAATCCCAAATCGATTTAAGTTTATTAAATAGTATTATTATTCTTTTAATATCAATCAAATTTAAAATTTTCTCGAAGCTATCTCTTTCTAATTGATAATTGTTATCTATTATCAAATTGAACTTTGTGAGAATAAAAATTAAAAATATATAATTTCTTTATAGGAGAAGTTCAACCACAAGGTAAGGTTCTTATAATAATATGACACAACATTTATTTCAGTTTCTTTTTAAATTTTAATATTTATGAAATATTTTTGAATAGATATTTATTTATTTATATATTTATTATCAAATAAGACGCGATATCACCACAAGGGATGATTGCGTCAAGAAACAACACTAAAAATTTAGATACTATTATTTATTATAATTAGATAATTTTCAAAAATCTCATTGATATATTAGGATCTATGATTTATTATTTCTAATACACAAATTTCAAATATTGAGGCTGAAAGGTGTGTGTACTAATAATCAATATGTATCTTATAATCAATATAACTAGAATTATGATTAATATTTAAATAATCTCTCTGGAAATATATTGAAAATTTGACATATATTTTCAGTAAAAATGAAACTAGCAACCTCTTCTCTCTGTCTTAAATATTTAGATTATTGTTACGTTTAATTTATATTTATTTTGAATTTGACATATGCTATTTGATAATTATCATTTATACATATACTAAACATTTTGAGGTGAATCACAAGTTTAATATTATATATATATAGGTGAAATTTCACAATTATATTAAGTTTATTGGAAAATATTCTATAATTCGAACGATTTTATATAAATTATCATAATAGTTTCAAATTTTTCTTAAATTATTATCACAATAAAAATAATATTTATGATAAAAATTTGTATTTATTTGATACAAATGAAAATATATTTTCGTATAGAATATGATCTCAAGGTTAATTTATTAAAATAATATATATATATATTTTAGTTTCAAAATTAATATATATAATCAAAATAATATCAGTATATATATTAAATGTATTATATTTTTATAGGTGAAACCCCACAACAAGGTAAATTTCATATAATAATATTGCTATATTTCATATTGATACAATTTAAATTTTGTCTCAATAGAATTAAAATTATTTTCTATTATAAATACTAACTTTGTAAAAATATATATTAAAATATGATATATCTCTTTATAGAAAACTAGCCGATTGACCCGGGAAACGCCCGGGTTTTACCCGATTAAATGTTTTTATTCAAATACTATTCGTTACAATTATAAATTGGCGCCGTGGATGTCATTCTTGTGAAACGTCCCGCTCCAAACTTTGTGTCTGAGAAGCGATATTTTTATAGAAAGATGATCTGGCTTTAGTTTTCTGCTCGAATGAATGTTTTTCTGTTAGAATTTTGTTCCTGCGTACAAAATAATGAACTGGTTTCACCCGTGGTCTCTGCTTTTTGGAATTTTTCCCGATATAATTTTGTATCTGATAATCAAACATGATACAGCAATATCGTCATCATCATTTTCTGACTAAAAATATATAGTTTTAATAATTGATTTATATATTTTTAAATAGCCTATCGTCTTCCCCGTAATTTTTTACCTATGTATGGAAATTTTGGTTTGAATTAGTGAACTACTGCGAATTGGTATACCGGACATACAAACAAACATACAAACATTCATTTTTATATAAATAGATATCGCAACTCAATTTAAAGTTCCTAGGATGATATTGATATAATTTGATGATTTCCATATATGAAAAATATTCTCCTATGAAAATAATAACAAACCCATATCATGTATAAATGTATATACTATTCATATTAAATATTTAAAAAAAAATCTTTATAGTATTATTCCACCTGAAGTCGAAGTTCCCATATCATAGTCGACATTTTCGACTTACATCTATTAATTGTTTGAATATAACTAGAATTTATAAATAATAAAATTAGATTTTGAAATTATATAGTAAAGGGAAAGTCATTGTATAATTTTAATACAATAAAACCCATTGCAATGTGTAACTAGTGACCAAACCTATAATCTGTATTCGAAATGATTCTTGGAATGATATTTCAAAAATAGGGATTTCCATCAGATGAGCTAAATCTCTCAATATTAAATAATTAATAAACTATACCACAATATCTAGATAAGATATATTATCTTTTATTCGATGTAAATATCCTAAATAGAGATTAAAGTAATTCAAGAGGTTTCTGGAGATATGTTTCTTTTTATTGAAGTAATCTCATATTTTCAGGCATCGCTGCTCTTCTACCGGAAAACACGAGTATCTAAAAGCGTTTATTATTATTCGTTTTATGAACTCCTGTAAAAATGCAGAGATGCTTGAAAGTTTGAGATTACATTAATAAAGAGAAACTCATGTCCAGAAACCTGTTGTATTATATTTTTAGATATTATATTTAAATAAATGAAAAATAGTACGAGTATAATTACAATTATTTTTTACTTCCAAAGCGCTATATCCCGCAAGGGATACTTGCGCCAACCAATGAGAAAAGTTTATTGACATAAGTTATTTACATTATTCAACGCATGAAAACATTAGAGATCCAGATTTTGTAGAAGTTTATAATGTATTTACAAATAGTATATTCAAATAAATATAGTACATATATTTTTAGATTAGGTAGCTTCGTTATAAGTGATATTATACTTCAAGGTGAACTACATTGATGTATATTGAGACATTTCATCGATTCAATGTTAATATTATTTTTGAATCCGTAAATGATTTTATATAATCAAATTCAATTTATTTTGAAAATATGTTTAAAATATTAAATATATATTCAAAGATAGCTTTTAAAATCCACCCGAGGTTAAGTTCAATTTAAATAATTAACATTTTTGCGGTTTTCTTTAAAATTAATCGTTTCATTATTGACACCAAAAATATTTTAATCAAAATATATTGCCAATATATATTTATTAAAAGTGTATATGTTTTACAGGTGAAATTCTACCTCCAGGTAAATTACATTAAATAATATTTACAAAATTTAAATATTACATTTAATTATGTAAAGGGCATCTCCTTATCGTGCAACTGAAAGTTCCTGATGGCTTGCGCCATCTATCGGGATACATTTTTTTCACATTGTGTCGCCGTCTCACGCATTTCGGCCTTAATTACCCGTTTCATGATTTTTCAGGATGCAATGACCAGTTATTATGCTTTTTTTTTTGGTCGTTGAGGTACAGCTTGCACCACGCTAATGAGGGCCAACAGCCTAAAACGCGTCCGTGGTTAGCCTCTCTTGATTAATCAAGAATGGGTATTTGGCAAATTCTGGAATAATTGAAAATCAAAGAGAATAGTTGATATTTATTCCGATAGAAGGCGCAAGCCATCAACAACTTTCAGTTGCACGATGAGTAGATGTCTTTTTCATAATTTATGCACTTTATCCCAGTACAATATAACATTTGTACTATTTTTTCAAATAACATTGAATGTTTTATTGAAGTTAAATATTTGTATTTATAAAAAATATTATTTGCACATATAGTAAAGGTGAATATTCATTATATTGTAGAAATTTTACCTAAAGTTAAATTTTTTTCTTATGAAATGTTTATCACAATTATATTTAATTCTCTTTTCAGATGGAATTCAACCTAGAGGTGAGTTTATGAAATAAAAATCATATTTTAAAGTTTTTCAGAATTAATGTTTTTATATTTATTAATAAACTGAACGTGTTTATGTATGTTATAATTAAAAAATTGAATATATATTGAAGTAAGAAATTTCTTTTTAGGAGATGCTCCAATTCAAGGTAATGTTCTTATGATCATATTGATATATTTTATGGATTAAATATATTATATAAATATCATTTTGATTTAATATATATATTCAAAATTAATTTCGGTATAAATATTAAATGCATTAATTTTGTTAGGAAAATTCCAAAATAATGTTAAGTTCATATATAAATTGGTATATTATAAATCGAATTGATTTCAATATTTTCTCCATGAACTGATATTTATTTTTTATTGGCAGATATTGAATATTTTAGAATTGAATATTAAAAATAGGAAATATCTTTATATTAAATATTGCAATTTAAGGTTAAAGCCTATATTAATATAAGTAAAAGATTTGAAGCGTACTAGGATACTTTTCTTTTAAACTTTAATAAAGATTCAAGCTTTCGGGCGAAAACAGCCCTTCTACAGGACAAAAGCAAAACAATTTCAAATAGTAACATTGTTTTGCTATTGTTCCTGTAGAAGGGCTGTTTTCGCCCGAAAGCTTGAATCTTTATTAAAGTTTAAAAGAAAAGTATCCTTGTACGCTTCAAATCTTCTACTTATACTCATCAGAGGATTCCAACTTTCTATCTATATTAATATATTGATATATAAATATTTCCCAGCGATTTGAATAATGTCAATTATTATTTAGAAATGAATTTTTGTAATTAAAATATACTTTTTATAATATATTGGAATGTATAAATACATGAAAATGCTTCCTAAGGATATTCCATCTGAGATAATGTTCTTATTATTTTTCTTTAATTCTAATACATTGTGTATAATATAACTGTATAATAAAAACTGTATAAATGTATAATAAAATTAACTTTTCGAATTTGTATATAAAATATATAGATTAATTCAATCTGAGAGGAATGTTTACAAGTATTAATGTTAGAATATAAAATCAATATATACATCGTGCAATTAGTGTAATCATTAACAGAATTATAATCTATATTCAAAATTATCCTTAGATCATATAGCGTAAATATAATATTTTCATTAAATCAGGTAAATATTAATATGATAATATTGATACATTTAAAAGACTTACATATAGTATATTATCTTTTTATAAAATTAAAAGTTTAGTAATATTATCGAAATGAACTTTGGAATATATAATCAGAGTTATCGTTATCTTTATAATTGATATTGTAGCGTAGAAATAAAGTCTTTGTATATCTGAAGATGTGAAAGTATTTATTGATGACGTCACGTCGACTAGTCGACAATTATTAACCAATTAACCTAACTATCTACAGCTAGGGAATCTTGAACAAGCAAGCAAAGAAATGTTTGTAAGATGATTTTACAAAAATACAGAGTATAATATATAATATTATAATCTGTTGAATATTTTCATTGAATAATATTAAATTAAATAATAAATTATTTCTTCGCCACAATATTATATTTGAAGGTAAACAACTTTTGAGTTAATTGAATACATTATATATATAGTAAAAACAAATCAGGTATATCCTGACCACTAAAATACGCGGTTGGCTTTTTCTCGATATATCAAGAAAATGGGTTGGCTAAATATCAGGAAACAGGTTAAATCAACGTTTAGTTGATTTCTTTTCCACTAGATGGCGCTCCGCCATCTAAAAACGCCAATTTTAGTAGTCAGGATATGCCGAATTTGTTTATAATATCAATATCTGATATTTTATTTATTTATTTATATGATATATCGATATAATGTACAGTCTACTCCACGCTGACGAACGCCAACAGCGCGAAACGCGTTCGTGGATGGCTTTTCTTGATTTATCAAGAAATTGGATTGGCCAAATATCACGGAGCAAGTTAAATAAACGTTTAGTTTATTTTTGCTCCACTAGATGACGCTCTGCTATCTAAAAAGCACATGTGCTTGTGGTCAGGATATTCTTTCTTTATTTTTAATCATATAATTATTACATTAATTTTTTTTAAATCTCTAAATATATTAAGTAAAAACTAATATCTCTCAATCTTGAAACAAAGGTTTCAATCTTTTATCCACTTGAACTCAGTGCAATGTCACTATGTACTCTTTTCTCCGAAAATATATGTTTAAAATATTAAATTTATTTATAGATGAACTTGCATATAAGGTTAAATATTATATAATATAATATTTTTAGATTGAAAATTATTTTTTCCACAATAAAACTTATAATCACATATGAATATTACAAAATAAGATAATAATAATTGAAAAAATGAAATCTATATAACTACCAATATAATAAAATTATATAATTTGTTTCACAGATGGAATTCCACCTCAAGGTAAATATCAGAAAATAATATTAACATTTTAAAATATTACCTACAATGATGAGACACAATTTGGATTATAGATTATATACACAAGGTAATAAGACCAAATCCAATGATAAGGTACAATTTGGATTATAGATTATAAACACAAGATAATAAGACCAAATCTAATGATAAGGTACAATTTGGATTATAGATTATAAACACAAGGTAATAAGACCAAATCCAAATAAATAAATAGTGTGTGACGTTTCGGTAACAACGCTATTACCGAAACGTCACACACTATTTATTTATTTGGATTTGACCTTTTTACCTTCTGTTTATTACCTTCAATTTTTTTATATTAAATATTTGTTATATATATAATAAAAAAATATTTAATCCTTTTGAAGGTATAAATTTCTACATTTACGGAAATATTTATCTTATAGTCAAATACTTATGACAATATTGATGGAAAAAAACAACGATATATCTATTTTTATTTTTATTATAAAAGGATAAAATCTTCAGAGGTAAAATGATACCATAACTTTAATTTATATAGTGATATTAAATATTTTATTTGTTTATATATATATTTTACAAATTGTCTTAATATACTAGAAAATTATCATGTATATACAAATCAAATATTTTTAATATGCAATAAAATAAAAGATTATTCTTCAGTTTGAATCTCACTGTCAGATATTTTCACTTGAAAATATTGTCCGATTTCTAATTTCCCTATAAAATCATGCAAAATAAATAAATCAATATTCAAGATAAATTATTTTTTACTATATGCAAAATAAGTATATCATTATTTTTAGATGGAATATTCAACCTAAAGAGTTGGGTTTATAAAATGTTTAATATTTTTATAGTTTTCAAATTTAATGTGTTTATGTAATATTCTATGCGGGGAAATATTACTCTTGGAGATTGATGATTGTTGTTGGTGGTGGCGCAGTCGTGGTGGCTGAGTGATAAGGTGTACACACTAGGGGAAATAAGCCAGGATACTTGATGGATTGAAATAAGGCAATTAATCGGAGGAAAGAAAGGCTTTGGAGAAGGTGGAGCGGGTTGACTATTGTCTATCTATTCACATGGCGGTAATTGACTTAGCTGAAAAGGATGAACGGGGGAGGTCTCTAGAGCAGGTGTTACCTGGGTGGGAGCTAGCTAACTACTCGATGGTGTCCAGCCGATGACTGACAATTCTTGGTTCTCGATTTAACACGAGAACCCTTCTTACATCTCATTGGTTGAAAGGTGTGACGTGGAGTTTCCCTATTGGTTCTCCACAAAATGTGCTACTCTCTGGTTGGTCTACGTTACTTCTTTTGTCTTTAGACATGTTCCAGCTTGACCCGGAAGTGATAGTTTGTTGAACTCAACTTTTATTAGTTCCGCGATAATTAAACTGGGTATAACTTTACTAATGATCGTGCTAACTTCTAAGCCTCTTTCCTAGGCCTTTCTTCTAGGCCTTTCTGTCCTCCAATGTTACCTTGTTCTTTTATTGAAACAAATCATACATTTTAATACATATATTGGATTAGGTTGGCATCTAATTGTACAAATTATGACAGATGCGCCCCCTACATGTGAAGAATTTATGAAGGGGTTTTAGTCTGAATAAGTTCTGTAAAGCAAAGAAAATAATTTTGAGCGAAAATTAATTGGTTATAGGGAGGTTATATACAACATTGATAAGGATATAAGAGAAAAAAAATGTAGTGTTAATGCTATATAGTTGAGTACTATGGTACATAGTGAAAAAGGAAAAATTGCCTAATTACATTTTTTGCTCGAGATTGGGAAGGAAATCGAGGAAATTTCATGAGGTAATTTTAGAAATCAAAAATAAAAATAAAAGAAAGGTTGAGTAAAATCAAAGTGAAGGCGTGGTTGAAAAAGAAAAATGCCTTGTTGCGTAAAAAAAAAGAAGAAATGCTTTGTTGCGTAAAAAAAAAAGAAAAAATGCTTTGTTGCATTGGTGAAAAAGAAAAAATGCCTAATTACTTTTTGCTCGAGTTTGGGAAGGAAAACGAGGAAATTTCATGAGGTATTTTGAAATCAAAAAATAAAAATAAAAGAAATGTTGAGCGAAATCAAAGTTGAATGCTTGGTTGCGTAAAAAAAAAAAAGAAAAATGAAAAAGGTTTTTCAAAAATAAAGGATGACTTAATGTCTTAAGTTTAACCGAAAACCAATGAGTTTTCGTTGATAAATGGAACTTCGATAAAATAAACTAAGTGGTAAATAAAATGGTAAATAATTGCTAAAATAAGTGATAATAAGTTGATAAATTGGTTAAATATTTTAATTTTAATTTTAGAAAATAGTGAAAATGGTTAATATATAAACAAAAAAATATATATAGTGGGTTGAACCCGTTTTGTATCTACATGCCATGATCTAGATTTCTTAATTGATTAATTATGCCCTATAAATTTTTTGTCTCTTCTGTTGCGACACTTAGGCGGAAACGTGATCCTATCCTCAAGTGCGAATTTATGCTATGTATACAGGAGACATGGAAATCTAAATAACCTTTACATGTATTTTTATCTTGTGTCATTGTAGGTCGAGATCTCAAAAGCCGAGTGTCGTATTTTAATTTGTCTCGAGCCTTAATGCGTTCTAGGGGTTTTTATGCGATCCCCTAGGGCACTTAAGATGTGCTCGCCCAATATCCACTTTATATATTGGGTGTCGGTATCTAAATTAATACCTTGAATACAGGATTCGAGGGGATCCTCGGTCCTTCTAAAAGGTCGCTTAATCCCTTATGGGAGAAAACGTAAGTTCGAAAACTAACTAACAATTAAAGTGGTAATGTGCGTGAACTTTATTCGTAATTGACTTTGAGATCTACGTGTAGGTGGAATATGTAACGTTTTTTGAGAGTCTGTAAGAATAATTAGGATTTAATTATAATAGGGATGTGAACTCATTAAGATGTGTTGGTACGTCTTGACTCTTGTGAGAGTGCGATTGAATTGCTTTTGTGAAAGTCGATATGTAGCTGGAATAGGGAATGAAAATTAGGTGATATCCAGAGAGGTTCCCAAACTGGCGACATGTAGAAGTCCCCAGCTTGGCCTCAATAGACGACGACCCACTGTAATTAGAGATCCGGAAGCGGGACTCCCACCCTCTGTTTGCATGGGGAATTTTTATTGCCGCGCGGAGCTACTCGCTTCCTGTCTCCTAATTGCTTTTGTGTGCGACTTGAATCTTTTAATGGTTCTATACTTATTTTACTGGAGTGGGATTTTATTCTTTCTGCACTGATTTGTTAATTTTCTAGTTTCCTCTATCTGGTAAGAATGATGTAAATCGTTTTATCTGTCGTAGGTGGTGTAATTTCGGCATTGGTTATATTGTGTGTGTGACATGTTTTGTATACAAATTTTGTTTTGTTTTGTGGGTTGGGTCGGTGTTTTTACGTGGTGTTGGTTGGATTCATTGATACTTCTAGAGAATCGGCAGGTGGGACAGGTTTTTACCTGTTTTTGTATTGTCGTGTGTTATGTTCTGCCAATAATATTGTGAAGAGATGAGTTGGTGTAGTTTCGGCATTATTTGTATTTTGAAATTCCGGATATTGTATCTATTGATATTAAATTGAATGGTTGTTGTGACTTAGTAAAAATGCTATTCAGTGATATCAGAGTGGAATTGAGTGAAAGTGCGACTTTCGACGTGGACACGCTTTGAGGTGAGAAGTGTCACAGGCGTGGTGAAGGCGTCTTTGGCCTGAAAAGTGAAAAGTTTTGTGGTGTGGCCTGTGACACGAATCGAAAAAAAAATGTAAATGAAAAGGTGTCACGTGAAGCCTTTGTTTGTACAAAATCTAACCTGTTCTCACTATGAACAACAAATTTACTAAAGTCATGGATGCTGGTTGTACGAACATATATCGAGAATTCTTATATTGTTAGTGCATGTGGCACGTTTTAATGTGAAACTTTTTAGTGTTTTGGGTAGACGAGATGATTGTATTATTATTAACGGTTGTGCATGCTTGCTGGTTGTTGTCGTCTTTTGGCGCGAGTGTCGCGCTTGTTGTGCGGGTTGTGCGTGTTTGTTGCGCTGGTGGTGTGGGTTACCGTTGTGTGATGACGTATGGGTGCGTGTGTTGCTAGCGTGAAAACCGTCCTGTTGGATGGATGTTGTCTGTGTTTTGTTGTTGTGAATGTCGTGTTTGTTGTGAGGTACATTTGCTTGATTGTTGCGTGACGACGTATGGTCACGAACGAACTTTGTGTGGTAGTTGTGTGAGCTGTGCTGTTGTACGGACACGTTTTTGGGCATTATTGTGATTGTAGGTTGAAGCCGTTGTGGCTTTGTGAATTGAGGGCATATAGTATTGGCAATTGGTTTTAAGAAAGAAGTTGTGTGGTGCGGGGTTAGATAGGTGGCAGGTAAATATTTGTGGTTGGGTCAATGAATGCATGCAAGGGTTGCCATGTGTGAAAAATTTGGGTGCAGTGCAAGTCCTTTGGGACAGGTTTTGGCCTAGCCCGTGCGTGCATTCATTGGATACAAGGTTGGATACATGGTTAAAGGGGTAGGTCCTGGGTCAGATACAAGTCCAAAGTCAATTTCTTGACGTCATAGGGTGGGGTGCCTACCTCAGTCTTGAAAGGTCTCCTCTGGGGCGTCTTTGGCTTGGGCTGGCTGCTTGGGACTCGGGACCGATTGCACTGTCCGCGGAATTGAAGGGGGAAAACTAGCCATTTGCACTGCTTTCACTCGAATGGACCGCTTTCGGACTATTTGCACTGTCCTGGGTCGCGTGGATTGCTTTCGGGTGCGGGTGTATGGGTACGGCATGGCGGTGGATGACTCCTCGGTGGTCGGTGTCAGGTCGCGGTGACTCTCGCCTGAGGCGGTGGCGCGATCGTCATCTCTCCCGGGGGTGGGGCTCTGGAACGCCGTTTCTAGTCGGGTCGTGTCAACTCGTCGGAGGGCCACTGTCATCTGCCATATAATGGCCGCCAGAAGGCGCCTGGTCGCCTCGCTTCTTGCCAGCTTCTTTCCGTTCGTCAAGTGCTCCCGTTTTTCCGTCATTATCCTGTCGACTAAACTATCTGTAATATTCTATGCGGGGAAATATTACTCTTGGAGATTGATGATTGTTGTTGGTGGTGGCGCAGTTGTGGTGGCTGAGTGATAAGGTGTACACACTAGGGGAAATAAGCCAGGATACTTGATGGATTGAAATAAGGCAATTAATCGGAGGAAAGAAAGGCTTTGGAGAAGGTGGAGCGGGTTGACTATTGTCTATCTATTCACATGGCGGTGATTGACTTAGCTGAAAAGGATGAACGGGGGAGGTCTCTAGAGCAGGTGTTACCTCGGTGGGAGCTAGCTAACTACTCGATGGTGTCCAGCCGATGACTGACAATTCTTGGTTCTCGATTTAACACGAGAACCCTTCTTACATCTCATTGGTTGAAAGGTGTGACGTGGAGGTTCCCTATTGGTTCTCCACAAAATGTGCTACTCTCTGGTTGGTCTACGTTACTTCTTTTGTCTTTAGACATGTTCCAGCTTGACCCGGAAGTGATAGTTTGTTGAACTCAACTTTTATTAGTTCCGCGATAATTAAACTGGGTATAACTTTACTAATGATCGTGCTAACTTCTAAGCCTCTTTCCTAGGCCTTTCTGTCCTCCAATGTTACCTTGTTCTTTTATTGAAACAAATCATACATTTTCATACATATATTGGATTAGGTTGGCATCTAATTGTACAAATTATGACATTTATATTTATTAATAAACCTAAATTTTTCATGTAAGATAAAATTGAATTTTTGAATATATATTGAAATAAGACATTTCTTTTTAGGAGATGCTCCACCTCAAGGTAATTTTCTTATGATCAAATTGATATATATATACAGGGTCTATTATGAAAGAAATGAGCATTTACTGGCAAAATACATTTATTGATCGTAATTTGTGAAAATGTTCGATATTCTTTAAAATACATTCCTCCTGCATCAATACACTTGCGGAGACGCGTTTGCCACGACTGAAAGGCACCCTGAAACTCCTCGACAGGAATGCTTCTCAGGAACGTTGTAACATGGTGTTGGATGTTTTCCACGGTTTCCCAATATTTTCCTTTCATCTCTCTCTTGAGTCGCGGAAACAAAAAGAAGTCACATGGAGCTAAGTCGGGACTGTAAGGGGGGTGAGGGATCACCGGGGTGTTGCTCCGGGCCAGGAAGTTGGTAATGATGATGGCTGTGTGGCTGGTGGCATTGTCATGGTGGAGCTTGACCGTGTCTTTAATGTCAGTCTGAGTTTACAGTTTGTCCCTGCGGTACAAACTCACAATGGACTATTCCTCGGATGTCAAAGAAGACAATGATCATCGTTTTGATGCGCGACTTGCTCATTCGCGCTTTCTTGGGGCGCAGAGATGATTTTGTGTACCATGCACAGCTCTGCCTTTTCGACTCTGGGTCGTATTCAAACATCCAGGATTCGTCTCCGGTTACTACAGAGTTCAGAAAATCCGGTTCATTCTGAATCAAATCCAACAATTCTTGACAGCGCAAAACTCTTAAGTTCTTTATGGTCTTGCGTCAACACTTTCGGCACAAGCTTCGCCCAGACCTTACGCATTTGCAGACCCTCGGTCACTATCCCATGTACCATAAATGTGGACATGTGTAATGTGTCAGCAATTTGCTGGATGCTTAATCGACGGTCGGTACGCAAAACTTCGAGCACACGATCCACGTTCTCGTCAGTTCTGGCCGTTGTTGGGCGTCCTGAACGGGGTTCGTCGGCGGCCTCCTCCCGGCCCTCCTTGAAAGCCTTGTGCTACTTCCCAGACTGTGATCTTGAAATGCAATCGTCCTTGAAGGCTTTTTGCAGCATCTGGAATGTTTCGGTTGCATTTTTTCCAAGCCTCGCACACTTTATGGCGTATCGTTGTTCAAGCGAACGCTCCATCGCGCTATGTTACAAAAGTTGAAAACACACTTCAAGCGGAGGAATGTATCTCCCCTCACACTGCTCGAACTCAACTGACGACCGGATGGATTGAAAGGGCATATCCCTCTACCACATTTCCCACGGTTTTACCGTGCTGCCATCTATCGTCGCATCACAATAACATTATGCTCATTACTTTCATAATGGACCCTGTATAATGTATTACATATAATAAATATATTAATATTACTTGAAATTCTCAAATATATAATATTTGATATAATATATATAATATACATTAATTTACTAATATAATTTTTCTTAGGTGAAATTCCACTACAAGGTGGGATATTTATATATTATTATTGATTTATATCAATTCGCTTCAATTTCAATATTGTCTGAATAAAATTATTTTCCAATATCAAAAAAAAAATTGTGAAAATAGGCAATATATTGAACCTCAATTTTAATGTTGTATGATAATATAATGATAGAGATTTAAACGATTTATATATATATATATTATATTTATATAATTATTAATTATATTATAACCAAAATAACAACTCTCTCTTATTATCACAATGGATTATAATATATATTAAAAACATAAAATTGCTTTATAGGGATATTCCACATCTCTATTTATTTATTTATGGATTAGAAAAATGAATAACGTTTTGTTTGTACTGCAATACTGCACTCAAAGTGTCCATTTGATATCTGATATTATGATGCACTAGCGCGCCATCTGTTATCAAAATTCGAAACTATTTTAAAGGCGTAAGTTTCTTTTTAAAATTAAACAATTTCTACTGCCCTTACTGCAATGGAGCCACTGATGAGCCAGGCCCTCCCATTAATTTTTCCATTGCAGTAAGGGCAGTAGAAATTGTTTAATATCAAAAAGAATCTTACGCCTTTAAAATATTTTCGAATATCTGATATTACCTTTGCACAAATTTCCAAATATAATTAAATAAAATATTTATGTGGATAATAAATATATTCTCAATTTTTGAATTTAATATATAATGATATTATTTATAATCAGATATATTTTATAGATTTATATTTTATTATTTAATTCGTTTCAATTAATTTTTCAAAAATATTTTATTTTCAAGAGTTTTTAGAATTCATGTACCATGACAAATTAAGAGAATTCAACATTATAACATAGAAATTTGATAAATAATATTTCCTTTTTTTATTACCAAAAATAAGGATACCTTTATACCTGATATTTCAAATATTTTGTAAAATTATATCAATGTATATATATTTATATAATTTCGTTTTGTTTACAGCAAATGCTCCACTTCAAGGTGAGTTTCCTATAAATTGATTTCATATTGTAAATAACCAAATGACCAATACTTAAATAACAATGAATACTCTATTGTACAAAAAAGTCCAACTGCTTTTCACATGTGTAGACATGTGGTGCACTTACAGTAAAATCAGTCGCCTACCTATAACCACCATGATTAATATCATGGCCTGTACCACGTGTACTAGGGATAAACACAAAAATGGTTTAAAAAGTATGAGTATATTATACAGTTTTATTTGTCTACAGGTCAAGCTCCACCTCAAGGTAAGTTTAAAATGATATATCAAAATATAAATATACATACACTGGTATGAAATTACAAAACTATTTTAGACGCGTAATATTCTTTTTAAAAATAAAACAATATTTACTGCCCTTACTGCAATGGAAAAATTAAAATCATCAGTGGTGAACCCTCCCAGCGGTTTCGCCAGTTTAATCTATATATTTATATTTATATGTAATTCTGCTGTCCTAAAAGCTTATGTCCATAGTTCATCTAAAATACCCATTCGAAGAGTCAAACATCAGTATCACTATAAAAGGAAGTTCCAAAAATGCAATATAACAGCGGTATGGTAGATTAAACTGGCGAAACCGCTGGGAGGGTTCACCACTGATGAGCCAGGCCCTCCCTTTAATTTTTCCATTGCAGTAAGGGCAGTAGAAATTGTTTTATTTTAAAAAGAATCTTACGCGTCTAAAATAGTTTTGTAATTTCATAACAGATGGCGCGCTAGTGCATCGATATACTGGTATATTACAAAATATAGACAAGCGGGTTCTATTACAGATAATTTGATCAATATTTTAAAAAATAATTTCCGAATAAATTTTACAAATAACCAGGTCATTATGTAGTTGGACATAATTTAGCTTTTTCAATATTCCAATTAATAGGTTTAATTTTTGTTCACAGAAAATATTCCACCTCAAGGTAAAATGTATACGATATTTTCTTCGAGTGAACAAAACACAAACAATCGCTATTATTGTTTTCATGGAGTGTAAATTCCATACTATACTTTATAATTGTATTTTAAAATATTATAATTATCTTTGAGAAATAAGATAAAAATATCAAATCATATAAAAACCTGTTGAATATATAAATTCCCTAGAAAAAATGAAGCTTAGTGTGTGTGTGTGTGTGTGTGTGTGTGTGTGTGTGTGTGTGGATATAAATTACATCACTATTTAATAATTTTTATTATATCAATAAAAAATTAATCTTTATTTGGGGCTCTTGATATAAGAGCTTCACAAGATTCCAGGTTGAAGATATCATTTTTATAATAGACAGTTTAACGCTAGTTTTAGATAACATTCGATGAATTGAAGGCGTATATCAAAGTGAAAATACATAAAAAAAAACTATTTGGAAAAATTAAAAATGATTTCCAATAAAACTCAAATAGATCCCAATCTAAATCAAATGTAAAGTAGAAATATCGACAAATGAAAGCCGCAAGAATTGAAAATCATATGAATATATATTTTTAACGATGGTTCCACTCAACAAGAACTTTCTAGTATTTTTCAAATAGTCATAATCTTTATTGGAAAATGGACTTTATATAAGAAAGAGGGCGTTCATGGCAATTAAAGAGGCATAAAAAGATATAATATCTAAATTTTCTATAGAGAAGAAGTGATGTTGACTGTTTGATGATCTATAAGATGATCTATCGCTGCTAACAGATTCCAGGCAAAAACCATAAAAGCGGATGTGTTGAGTCAAGAAAAATTTGCCATGAAATTTATTGAAGAGAATCTGCCTATAACTCTTCAAAAGAAATTAGATGATTACTCTAATCTACAGCACCTGACTAAATCTCTCACTGATGATACGAAAAGGCTGTATGAATTGGTTATGAAACTCTACATGGGCCTCCATACTCTTCTAATCTATCATCTACAGAATGTCACTTTTTTAAGTACCTCGAATATTTACAAAACGATAAATTATTCAAAATCGGTATATTGATGGCATGAGTTCATTTTACCCTCAAAGGTTTAATTTCTAAGCAAAGTTGGTTATCAAATTTATTCATTTTTATCAGAAACTTAAAAGTTTGAGGGTTTCTATTTAGATTAAAAGGTTAGCGTAATTTGATATATTAAATTTACTTAAGAGATCAAAAAGCTGCCATTATTATTGCTGATTTTGATATATTTTTCATTTTTTTTTAAATAAAATAATCATTGTATTCTATAGAAAATATTTGTCGACGATTTAAAGTTCTGTATAATCAATTTTGGATATTTTATCCAATATTTTAACTTAATATATTATTTCGATAAGAATTTCAGAATTTAGATATTTTAAAATGATAAAACATTCGAATAATTATTACGAATTTTATTAATTTATTTATTCTGAAGAGAGCTAAAGGACAACTCCCTAATATATATAATTGCATTTGGAAGAATATGTCAATATATATGATTTTATCTTTATTTCAGAAGTTGCTCCAATTCAAGGTAATGATTAAATGACACATTACGATAAATACTATATAATACAGATAAATTTATTTCATATTATATGAAAATTTTGATAGTAGATATTGTATTATGATTCGACTATCTTATCATACTATAAATAGATTTTAAAATGGAATTTTTAATATATAAAAGTTCAATTTTATTTTTCTCACAGAAGGTGTTCCAATTCAAGGTAAACATTTCTATATTTTGATGGAGTTTATAAAGTATAGTTCAGTGCTAATATTTTTGTAGAATAGACGCACACGTTTTTCATTATAAATCTCTCTTCCAATTTCATGTAAAATTAATAGAGTACATATCACACATATTTTTACTTGTCAGAAAGAATATAATTAATGGTTTGAATTTTATAAATAAAGTTCTGCATGAAATTTTTTACTGTCTTTCAAAATATCATTAATCAATCTGTATCAACTATGAAAAAATATAATTATGACATTTATATACATTAAATACCTAAATTTAGAATGTGAAAATATTTTTCATTAAAACACCTGACTAAACATCTCAATGATGGTGCGAAAGAATGGCATTTGTTTTGATAGTAAACGCTGCACACATAATCCTGAAAATTCCCCCGATAATATGACTTCCAATTTTATAAACATTCCACCATTCTTTACAAGATGAAAGCTTGAAAATATAGATGATGCTGACATTTTATACAGTGAGTTTCTTTTCTTCTGAAGGATAAATTTATTTATAGGTGATAAATAAATTTACTCTTTATGGCATGAATGTATAAAATTTAATAATATTTATTTAGATTAAAGAATTTTGTTTGAATTAAATATTATAATCTAAGAAATCCGTAAGCGAAATAAAAAAATAATCTGCTATTAAATTTGTTCCCCAACCACACACACAATCTATATATTAATATATTTCTTTCGCGATTCAATTAAATTCAATCGTTATTCAGCCAGATTTTAAATTGTGTTTGTTTATAATAAATATTTACCCATTATTAAAGAAACTCTTAAATTATAAAAGTTTTTAATTTAAATATTACTAACCAAATTAATCATATTGAAATCTAAAAGCAAATTTCTTATATATAATAATTGAAATCTTTTTTAAAACTATATAATAATATCTAATGTATTTTGTATATTAAAGAAGCTCCAAATCCAGGTGAGAATTTTATATATCAACATATTCAACAAATTACAGACAAACGAATTTACATGTAATTTGTATTATGTGTGTTGTAAAATTAAATTATGTTCAAATTCCTAAACTTTCTCTCTCTCTCTCATATAAATAAATCAATATAAATTTCATTGTATTTTCTTTATTCAATATGTAAATGTATATTTTTCATATATATGATAAATATTTTAACATTATCTTTCACGAACCTATTCTTTATTATTAGTAAACCTAGAAACAAAGTGACACGCTAGAGATATGAAAAGTAAAACCTTTAAAAGTATATTCTTTAAGGAATAATTTTATTTTGTTTACGGAAGAAACTATCTCAAAGGATGTTTTATGATATATTGATAAAAATTACAAAATACAGATAGTGGTCTTTTTATTTTATACTCAATTTGATATATTTAATTTTATAATTCAAATTCATTAGTTTTATTGTATAATAACCTTAATATAAATGACTATTTTTTTGATATATTAATGAATACCTTTATTTTATTGCAGAAGCTATTCCACCTGAAGGTAAAATTAATAAGATCCTTCAATATTGTTTATATATAAAGCTCATAGACAAACAAATGTTATTTTAATAGAGTATATACTACATATAATATAATTTTATTAATTGAACTAATATGCATATATTATAAAAGAAAGAGATTTCTTCTGAGCAGAAAATATTACGGTTTGATTATATATATGAAATATAGATGAAAATAGAAATTTTAATATAAATATATATATTTTAATGTAGTTTTATATCTATAATATATAAAAGAAAATTGGTATAAGGTAGAAGGAGTCAAGATAGATAATATATATATTTATTGATATATAATATATTTTCGTGTGTTTGTTATAATCGTTTTAAGATGTTTTGAATATTCATATCAAATTCATATAATATTCTATTTTCAAACAATTTAACAAATTTACATGTCTTATATGATTTATATGTATAAAATAATTTATGAAAAATATTATATTCTAAACTATCTAGCATTGATTATATCCAATTTTTATTTAGTTCATGAATCTTCATTATTGATAATTTAATAATTCAAATTACCTCACATGATAATGTATTATATATTTTTCAGAGGCTGGAACTGGAGAAAACCCATTAGATGGTAATGTATATATATCTTTAAAAACTAAAATATCATTCCTCACTAAATAATATAATATGCCTATATATTTATTATCTGTTTTACGTTTTTGTTAGCATCCATTGAATCGAGTTATTCTTTTAATGACTATATGGACAAAATTCTCCAATTTGATTTGTTATTACCCATCACTTGAAGCTAATCTAGTGACCTTCCGTAGCTTTCTTGATTCCATAAAACTTATAATTTGAGATATAATATTTATAATTAACTTGTTATATATACTGCCCAATAGCAAAGTGAATAATTTGATCATAAATTTGAATTCGTAAATATTTTTTGACCCTTAATTTTAAATTTTTATATTCCTTGTCAAATAATTTTATCATAAAAATTGTATTAGCAAACTCCAAAAATGTGAGGTTTAAAGAAGGAAAATTATATTTAACCTACTAATTATATACGAAAACTTCATAATTGTAATTGTTGAAACCTTTATAGCAACAAAATATTGTAATGATTATAATTGATAATTTATTATACATATTGATCAATATTTACTTGCTGTAGTGTTAGTATAATTAATTTTACATTGCCTAATAAATTAGAAATTGCATTTAGGGACAAACACACAGAGATATTTTGATATAGTTCAATAACAATGTCCAGAAAAGTAAAAAGAAATGTATCACGATATAACTTAAAATATATAAACTATAATGATGTTAAAATCTTCTATAAAGGGAAAATATCGATTGAAAATTTATATTGTTATTAAACTGCAAATTGTTTTTAAAATGAACAATATTTTCTCTAAGGTATAAAATGTTGACTTACTATTCCAAAACCTATATATACTATCTACAAATATATTGTTTATGAACAAATTATCATATAATTTGAAATTAATGTTTTGTAGCTCATAACAAGAAAGGTGGTAAGTTTAAATTTTAAAAAATTGATATAAAAAATCGAATTTCTTGTTGCATGTTAATTTTTAATAACCGTTTAAAAATATCTCGACAAAATATTTTTTGATACCATAAAAACAGATAAAAAAACATCCCCTGATTTAAACAGATTGTTTGCAGAGGGGAGAATTCCTATACATACAGGGTGCTAATATTTCAAGGCGTTACATAGTTGCTATAAATTGAAAAATATAATCCAAGTTGAAATATTATACATGTGTAAATGAAGATTATATAAGACAATTATTCGTAACCTTGAAGCCACAATCATAAATCCTTATTGAGTTGAAAGAATATATGCCGATTGAAATTCAAATAATTTATTTTCAGATATTATATTCAATTTGACCTATCACAATTCGAACTATAAATATGTATTAATAGAAAAATATATATTTGTATATATATTTATATTTGATTATATACATATTCATTCTAAGATTATAATTAATAATGCAATATATACGAGTATTTTAAAGGTTTTCTCTTAGATACAGAAAACCCAAAACACATACATCTGATATATAATAATATAAGTTTTGTTTAACAGGACATCATCATAAACATAAGCATGGTGAGTGTAAAATATTTTTTTTTCGAAATTTATTCCTTATGTGATAATTAATATTTATATTTTACTCTCTATTTAATTAAAGAATTATATATATTTTTACGATTGATTGATTACAAAATTAAAGAATAATATTCATGATAATTTGAATGAAATGAAGTCTCAATTAACAACGAGAGTGTAAATCTTTTTTTAAGAAGAAAATAAAATGAAAATTGTTATTATTGATATTTTATTCACAATTAAGGCAAAATATGAACCGCGAATATTTTTTTCAAAAATGTTTATAATAAATTCATTGATATAGCATAACTTTATGATGATGTTTTTCTAATCATTTCTATATTCAACAATATTTTTTTTTATTGGAGATTAAAATTAGATATTCTATATTGAATCATACGCTAGAAAAAAAAACGATTTATTAATTTTGTATGATGAACGTGTAGAACAAAATTTCTATATTAAATTTAAAATTATTTTTTGAATTTAAATTTAAGTTTTCTATTAATACATTCGTACTAATCCTCTTTAATAAAATACTAAGCTAAAAGATTTATAATAATCGATTCAATTATTTTTCTCTTTGATATGTCAAATAAAATTCTATATATTAATCTCTCTTATTGTTTTACAGCCTCCGTGTGACGCATCATTTAATTACTTTCTAGAGGAAATACATTTTAACCTACTTTATATTTAGATTGAATCAACTTAGTATATTATTGTAGATTTTCTATTTAATTATATGTAAATCAATTATTTTTTCAAAATGTGTTTTATAAAGATCAGGTTATATAATATAATTCAAATATTTTTCAATAAATAGCTAACTGAGGTATTTTTGAAAAGGAATATCCTTATATATATAAAAATGAAATGCGAAATCGATGTTTGTTATCGCATCACGCAAAATCTACTGACTCAATCATTATGGAATTTCGCATGTAGGTAGCTGAAGATTTCGTTTAACATATAGGCTATTCACAAATCTACAAAGGTTAATGTACTTTTTAAAAAAAATATTTAACTGAAATGGATTAGTTCCCGCCTTTTGCCGCTAGGCGCCGCACTGGTCGCGACGATGGCCATTTTTTTTAAGCATCGGTGGTTCAGTGGTATAATGCTCGCCTGCCACGCGGGCGGCCCGGGTTCGATTCCCGGCCGATGCATTTTTCTTTTACAATTTTTTAAACTCATTTATATTATATATAATATAAATATATATTATTATATCAACTATATTAATCAAATCAATTATTAAAACTATATATTTTTAGTCAGAAAATGATGATGACGATATTGCTGTATCATGTTTGATTATTAGATACATAATTATATCGGGAAAAATTCCAAAAAGCAGAGACCACGGGTGAAACCAGTTCATTATTTTGTACGCAGGAACAAAATTCTAACAGAAAAACATTCATTCGAACAGAAAACAAAAGCCAGATCATCTTTCTATAAAAATATCGCTTCTCAGACACAAAGTTTGGAGCGGGACGTTTCACAAAAGTGACATCCACGGTGCCAATTTATAATTGTAACGAATATTATTTGAATAAAAACATTTAATCGGGTAAAACCCGGGCGTTGCCCGGGCCATTCGGCTAGTAGATATATAAAAATATTCTTGGGAGAGAGAGTTACATTCACGGACAAACCCTAACGAAGTGCATAGTCCTTGATGTCGCCTGTTGTCTATTTTTTAAGGAGACAGAGGTTGTTCACACTTGGTTATCTCGTGTGACCTCAATAAAGGTCACTGTAATAGCTTTCAGAGTTATTGTCTAAATCCCGAAATACATGCTAAAAGGTACAAATTCTTTAATATTTTCCATGAGTGTATTTATTACCTGATGTTTTAATAACTACCCTTTAATTTCATTGTGTGAATGAATCGTTTATTTTTATCTATAACTATAAATCTAGAAGAATTTTCCACTGGCAGGCTAGAGTGAGTTTACGTTAATGAAAAATGTACAAAAATAGTTTGTATATCTATATTCAAAAATATATTTTTATATGAAGCAGTATGTCACGATTAAAATCATACCTATAACATATTATAATATTGAGTGTGTGTGTATTGGAAGTTATATATATATATTGTAAATTGAAATTGTTTTTTAGGTCACAACAGAAATCCCCATCGTAAGTTTATTACCTGTCGATTTTACTTAGTATTGAATAAATTAAAATCATATGCGTGAATCAATATTCATTTATTTATATAATTAACCCATTTCCCTTTGAGAATACAGAATTCTCCAACTACCCAGTGTATTAATATTAAGTTGATCACATCAGACCTCCTGTGATAAGTAACATTTATGAATTCAAATATCTAGTTCTCAGGCATGGAATCACCTCAACAGAATAAACACGAAAGCAAGAGATCAAAATTAAAAGAAAAAATATTTTTTTTAAATTAAAAATAATCCTATCTCCCTGTTATCCATTTGTTTTTAATCTTCAAAATATATCAAAATCTCCTTGTAAGTAATGATAAGATCTTTAATTATATAAGCGACAAATATTTTTATTTTTGTACGATGCATCTAACCTGAGTTTTCAGAAATTATTCCTTAATAAAAGGAAGTATGGAAAATTACATGAAGGAGTTGCTTAATATTATTAAATTTACTCTGGAATCTCAGTCATGTTCTGTAATAGAAATAATTATCGCTTATGAAATGAAAATATTTTTATTTAAAATAACTCGCCTTAGAAAAATGTTTACTTATTAAAAGGCATTTGAAATTTTCAGATAAACCAAAAGGTAATTCTATTTAAAAATATATATAAATTTTATTATTATATGTAATTAAAATATCTTTTATCTTATTATTAAAATTATTAATATACAGAGAGAGCTACATTCTAAATTTGAAAAGTATTTGTAAATAGTTGTATACACTAATTGACTAAACTCAAATAAATTTAATTTATTATTATACCTAAAAATTAATATAAATATAAAACATGATATATAAATATATCATTATTATAAATATATTATTATTATTATTAATATATAAATAAACTAAAAGTATATGTATTATTATTATTAAAATACATTAAAATCTAAGAATATTGAGAAAACTGTTGTCGTTTGTATTAATTGAAGCATGATTTTGACCTTCATTGTAAATACATAAACACGCTTGTATAAACACCTTCCATAATAAATGTGCATTATTTCATATATATTGTTAGTAGAACTCCTTATTATTTATATATTGCAGAGATATAAACGTCATAAGGATATTTATTATCAAACTTTATGAAATTATATTTTAAACCTTATCAAATATTTTTCAGAGAGAATATATAACCAAGCTTATCTTTAATTTTACATTTATAACGCTATTTATAAATATAAAAATAGATATATTTCAACTTGATAAAAATTTAGTTTTCTCAAGACACTTTCAAATACATTTAAAATGGACATAGCTACTTTTTAAACAATCTTTTCTAACATTTTACTGATTACTATTTGATGGTTGTGTATAACTAGTGCACAAAAGAAAAGAAGGTGAGTGTATCTATAACCATTTATAATAATTAAATTATATTGTTATATTGTGAAGATTATTAATTCAAAATTCAAACTATATAAATTCATATATATATATATTATATTTAAAATAAAAAGATTTGATTTTCTGTTTGAATTTTAGATCATGTTGAGGATTATGGTAATGGTGATGGTGATGCAGTCGTGGCTATAATAATAATAATAGTCTTGATCAAAATGGTTTTGAAAGAGATTGCTTTAATTGAGCTCTTTAGGATAAACATAATTTTGTAAAAGTACTGCCTGGCTTAAGGCGTAAGAATAAAAAAAATGAAAAGCGTATTTACATAATGTACAAATGTTTTGGGTCGGCCAACGGGGAAGAACAACAATGAGATTTTATATGGTAAGCGTGACCTCTGGCGGTCGATTAAAACAGAGTATTTATTTCTATGAAATTATAACTTTAAATAAAATAACATTTTAACATATAACATTTTTAAATAAAATATTTCAATATAACATATATATATATGTTATATTCAAATATTATTTTATTTAAAATTATATTTTATAGATTCAAATACTCTGTTAAATCGACCGCCAGAGTTCACGCTTTGCATATAAAAACTTATTGTTGTTTTTCCCCGATGGCCGGCTAAAATCTTTTGTACATTATGTAAATAAGTTTTTCATTTTTTGATTATTTCGCCTTAAGCCAGGCATTACCTTTATCGAATTATGTTTTCTATATTCCAAAAGCTCAATTAAAGGTATTTATAATCTTTACTATTTTTATTATATTTTCAATATTATTATCACGACTGCATTAACATAGTATAATCCTCAAGATTATCAAAAATCAACAGAAATCTTATCATTCTTATTTATATAATACTAGCCGAATGACCCGGGCAACGCCCGGGTTTTACCCGATTAAATGTTTTTATTCAAATACTATTCGTTACAATTATAAATTGGCACCGTGGATGTCACTTTTGTGAAACGTCCCGCTCCAAACTTTGTGTGTTTTTAAAATATAAAAATGAATATGTAAAATTTCACAACGATATTTGAAAATTATATTATTTTGATTTTCAAATACACTGGTGTCTAAAAAATAAGAAACTTAACTAATATTGAAATTTCCCAAAAGCTAATTTATTAACAAATATAAAATTTAGTATACAAATAGTTTAAACTATGGAGAATTTGACTAGCTATATGAAAATTTAAAAAATATTTGAAATTATGAAATATGCAAATTATTACCAACATACCCAAAGCTAAGGTTCCAGATCTTAAAGAAATAAGATATCAATAGGGAGTATGATCACCTCTTACAGCTATCAAGGTCTCACAGCGAGCCCTCATACTGTTTACCAGGCTTTGGAGGAGGTCCAGGGGTAGTAAAACCCACTCCACCAATAGAGCCGTTCTTAGCTCAACGAGGGTTCTGGGAGAGGGGTGACGAGCTCCAATACGCCTCCCTAGAGCATCCCACACATGCTCTATTGGATTCAGGTCCGGAGATCTGGCTGGTCAATCCATCCTTCGAATATTCTCACTCTGGAGATATTCATTGACTAGCCTAGCCCTAAGCGGACGAGCATTATCGTCCATAAAAATTAAATTGTGACCAATTTGATCTCTATAAGGTCTTAGATAGGGCTCAAGGATCTCGTCCCTGTACCTTTGGGCAGTTAAAGTACCCCCATAAAAAATGTGGAGGGGTGTGCGCCTGCTAGAACTGATGCCAGCCCAGACTAAGAGACTGCCCCCTCTAAAACTGTCTATTTCCCTGATGTTACTGGGATGATAGCGGGTTCCAGGCTCCCTCCAGATGAAAACTCGTCGAGAATCTGTGTTTAAACTAAATCTTGACTCGTCACTGAAGATAACATTGGCCTACTGATCATGAGTCCAGGCGTGATGTTCCAAGCACCAATTCAAGCGGGCTCTCCTGTGAGCAGAGGTTAAAGGGATACAGACCATTGGTCGTCTTGCATAAAGGGCACCTTCGTGAAGCCTTCGGTAAACAGTTTGTCTGGAAATTCTCGTTCCAGTAGCACTTGAGAGTTCATTAGAGAGTTGAATAGCTGTCATCTTCCTATTGCGCTTGGCAGTTACGACCAGATAACGGTCTTCAGAGGTAGCTGTTTTCTTTTTCTACCAGAACCTTCTTTTCTTTTGATGGTTCCTTCTCAATGAACTGTTTCTATATTTTGCTGACCACAGATTTATTCACATTTAGCCATTTTGCTACTTCAACTTGTGATTGCCCTGCCTCCATTATTCCAACAGCTCTCCATTTTAAATCATCTGCTACAATTTTTCGTAAACTCATAATTAACTAAGGATTAAATAAAATTATAATTGGACAATTCTTAGATGGGGTAAACGACACGCCAAATAGCACACTTATAAAGACAAGTAAAAATTTGCATATTTTCAATTTTACCGAATCGAATGGTTGCGATAAATAAATTCTACGACTTAAAATACCTAAGTAAATTACTTTTTAGCTTTTAGCGTTGTATATTTTAAAACATATCATTAAAAAACAAAAGTTTCTTATTTTTTGGACACCAGTGTACTATTCGTTACAATTATAAATTGGCGCCGTGGATGTCACTCTCGTGAAACGTCCCGCTCCAAACTTTGTGTCTGAGAAGCAATATTTTCATAGAAAGATGATCTGGCTTTTGTTTTCTGCTCGAATGAATGTTTTTCTGTTAGAATTTTGTTCCTGCGTACAAAATAATGAACTCGTTTCACCCGTGGTCTCTGCTTTTAGGAATTTTTCCCCATATAATTTTGTATCTGATCATAAACATGATACAGCAATATCGTCATCATCATTTTCTGACTAGAAATATATACTTTTAATAATTGATTTATATATTTTTAAAATAGTCTATCGTCTTCCCCGTATTATTTTACCTATGTATGGAAATTCTGGTTTGAATTAGTGAACTACTGCGAATTTGTATACCGGACATACAAAAAAACATACAAACATTCATTTATATATATATATAGATATATGTATTTATATATTATTCATGTTTAATTAAAAAGACATATATTGAATCAGAATATCGCTTATTTTACCAATATTTCAGTTGACTGAACGCCAACCTTTATCAAGGTATTATAACATATTAAATACCTTGATAAAGGTTGGCGTTCAGCCAACTGAAATATTGGTAAAATAAATGATATTTTGATCCAATATATGCCTTTTTAATTAAAGATTTATTTATGGATTGCTCTATTTTCAAAATAATATTTTCATGTTTAAAAATATATAAATCAATAGTTTAATATAAATATAATAATATAAATATTATCATGTTGTGACAGAATCTATAAATACTGCCCCTATATGTAAGTGATATATTTACCACATATATATTAAGGCTTACATATATTCTAATTTAGAATCCTTCGACAATTATTAGAAAAATAAAATTAAAATTCATGGGATAAGTATCTTATATTTAATGTTTACATTTTTCAGATCCATATAACGGTTGACATCCAGACTCATTGCAGAAAAATCGACTTAAAATTATTTATAAAGACTTAAAATCCTTCGACAATTAATAGAAAAGTAAAAATAAAATCACCTAAGAAATGTAAACATTAAATATAAGATACCGATCATTGGTGATTTTTTTCTTTTCCTATTTATTATAACTATATATATAAATATTATATACGAAAATATTTATAACTTAAGAAAATAAAAAAGACAAAAAGAACATCTCCTTATCGTGCAACTGAAAGTTTCTGATGACGTACACCATCTAGCAAGATAAATATAATCTATTTGTTGATATATAATTATTACAGAATTGCCAAAATAACCATTCTTGATTAAGCAAGAAAATATAACCATGTACGATGAATAAAAATCAACGAATAGTTAATATCTATTCCGATATATTGCGCAAGCGATCAGTAACTTTCATTTTCAAGATAAAATGATGTCTTTTTTCTTAATTTATAAACTTTATCTCGGTACAATATCACATTTGTGCTATTTCTTTCGCACATCTACAGATGTTTGTTGGTAGTTTCATTTTATCCATTTCATTATAAAATTTAAAAGACCTAACCAACAAAAATATTCATTATTTTAGGTTTATAAATAATTATTTTATATGTTGTTAATTTAAGTAAAAGATTTGAAGCGTACGAGGATACTTTTCTTTTAATCTTTAATAAAGATTCAAGCTTTCGGGCGGAAACTGCCCTTCAACAGGAACATTAGAAAAACAATTTCAAATAGTAACGTTTAGAAAATAGAGCAATCCATAGATAAATCTTTAATTAAAAAGGCATATATTGGATCAAAAAAATATTTATTTTACCAATATTTCAGCTGGCTGAACGCCAACCTTTATCAAGGTGTTATAACATTTTAAAGTGTGTGATAAAGGTTGGCGTTCTGCCAGCTGAAATATTGGTAAAATAAATATTTTTTTGATCCAATATATGCCTTTTTAATTATAGTAACGTTTGTAAACAAATAAATGGTATCTCTATTTGGTCTTGTATAGCGCGAGTGAATCTCACACCCACGCGACCCAGACTATGATACATTGATTAAATCAGCTAAGTTGAAACTTTCCGAAGTAAAACAAACTGGCAAAGGGCAACTATGGTACACAATTTATGGAAATATTGCTTTATATGCGTCAGGGATCTCTATGTGTCGGTTAATACTATTGTGTTTCAAATGTTGTTAATTTATTTAATGGATAAAAATGGGATATATGATTGCATATTTTCAATGAATATGTTCTACATGAAATATGAGTCTATATTATCGAATTTAAAGGATTTGAATTCTAATCAGGAGGAATATTTGTAATAGATCATTAATCATCATAATATAAAAATATGAATTCAATATCTATCTTCATTGTTGTTAAATTTTCTAATTTACATCTTACAATGTATTACATATTTTTATATATATTTTACTGATATTTCTTGAAAATTATAAACATAAAAATTACAGCAACAAAGCTCTTCAATTAATTTCCGATATAAACACTTTGATTACCTTTAAAATAGTAATTATAATAACACTGAGACTATATTTTATAAAGTTTATTATTTTATTTATTGACACAAAAGTATATGTGATGTTTGTAAACATTAGCAAGAAGACGTAGAGGTAAGTAAATACAGTTTTAGATTAATAAACTGCATATCCTATACAATTTGTACTTCAAAAATTCAAAGGTTTTTTTTTTTGAAAAGCCAATTTAAAAATCAAAAATATATTTTAATTTGAAAAAAAAATTGAAATAGCTTGTTATCTAAAATTTTATATTGAATATACTACAATTTATAATTTATGTAATATATTAAAATCTAAATTCTTAGATAAATCCTTTAATATTTATCATAAATTTCATAAATGTTTATCAATTGAAAAACCCTGTAAGATTTATAAATGAGTTAAACAAAGCATCAAGGGCTGCGTATCTTTTATTAGCACGAATATAAAACGAGCTTTATATTCGTGCTAATAAAAGATACGCAGCCCTTGATGCTTTGTTTAACTCATTTATAAATGTTTATATGATCATTTTATTTTATATGCATTTAAACTCAATGAAATTACCTTTAAATTATTATTTTGTAATTTTAAATTTTAACAATAATATTTTGAAATGTTTTATATTAGATGTTGAAAATTTGGAGGCTGGGGATCAGAGTAAGTTAATTTCTTATGAATAATTTCACATATCATACAATCGAAAAAGAAAGAATAAATAATATTATGATAAAGGGTTTCTTCTAATTTCATACATTACAATTCTTCAATAAAATACCATTGTAGAATTACTTATAGTAATTAATACAAACTCTACTATAAGTAGGTTTCATGAAAAAAATTTGTAAACCATCTTGATTGATTGAGATTTTTCTTTTTCTTCTGTATATTTCGTTATTTCCTTTGTCTCACTGCTTTGTTCTTATCTTCTTCTTCTTCTTTCTTATCTCCACCCAATCACACTAAGGTATCAAGCCTGTAAAGCTTGAGATTTTTGATGGTGTCTGCCGGGGAAGAGTAGAGCTCATCAATGGATGAGTCAATACAGTCAATAATATGTCTTGGGGTTGCAGGCTGAGAATTGCACTTGGTACATAGTGGGAAGCTTTGTTCTTATGCATACCTCTGGTGAATCCTGTATAGGGTCAGTGACCCTGAATAAAGGCTTTTTGTTGTTGTTGTTGATTGATTGAGATTTACAAGATTTTTAGCTTAAGTATAATAAACATAATGATGAAGAATGACAGCGAATCACTGGAACGTCTAAAATTAAATGAATTTTTGGTTTATTTTTAAAATCAACTTCCAACCAAAAATTATATTCTAAACTCAACAGAATAGATTGTAAAAATATGGAGTTAAGATATTTTTCGGAATAATATATTTCAAGTGTGTATTAAATATAAAGTATTGCCATTTTGAATTTGATTATTATTAACCTATAAGCTTATTTTGTGTGTGAATGAATATATTATTTGTATGGATATATGATTCGAATAAATATATAGGTAGAATCATTGTTTAGGTAGAGTTATTGTTGAATTTAACGCCCTCACCTTAAGTTTCTATATATAATATATTATTAAATTATTTTTTGCACATATGTAGTATTTTAAAAATAAGGCCTATTTTGGATTTTAATACGATTATTTATTAATCTGATATTTCGATGGATCAATCTTCCATCTTTTACGAGGTGTTTTGCCGTGAAGCACGCAGCAGGTCGCGTGCCCCAGGTGAGCCACTAGACGTCTTCCAAGCTTATTGGGTGATAAACCATCATATCGTCCAATAAGCTTGAAAAACGTCTAGTGGCTCACCTGGGGCACGCGACCTGCTGCGTGCTTCACGGCAAAACACCTCGTAAAAGATGGAAGAATCATCCATCGAAATATCGGATTATTAAATAATCGTATTAAAATCCAAAATAGGCCTTATTTTTAAAATATTAAAGTATTATGGATTGCTCTATATTCAGAATATATAGTATTGACATATTTGATTTTTTTTTTAATTTACAGCATCAAATAAAAAATATTTATCTTCAAATATTCGAAAAAACTTTGATATAGAAGTAATTTTATAATATATTTCATGTAACCTTGAACCTGCACCGTGACCTGATTTATGCTTAAATTTTGTTTACAGATGCCATTCCGCCAAAAGGTAATTTCACGTTATAATATTATTATATTTAAATCTTCTGAACGATAGTATATCTATATATGAAATAAACAATTTCCATTGTAGAGATTTAAAAGCACGAATGTTTCTTTTATACACAATACAAACTTCTACTGTCCTTACTGCGATGAAAAAATATATTGGGAGGGCTTGTTGTAAAGATTATCATAATTCATATTATGGTTAAATCAAAATGTAGACTGATCAACTTGTCAGTTTTTTGTCAGTTGAAAATAATTTGATCATATGAATCTTTCATGGAAATCAAATCTTTCAGTGAAATCTAAGGTTTCTTATATATATTATATAAACACCCCATCATACTCTACATATTATTCGAATCATATTAATTTTTATATTAAACATATTTAATATCTTAAACCACTAGAGTGCATAATAGCTTCACATCCTTAATTTAGAGAGAATGTAATGAATACCTTTTATTTATAAACAAATAAAGAATGATATCGTAAATGTATAATAGATATTAGAAAAGTATAGAAAAGAAAGGCAATTACTAAAAAGAAATAATATGATATTAATACAATAAAAGTGAATCTCTTGAATATATATTAAATAATACTACACAGGTTCCTAGAGATGAGTTTCTTTTCATTTTATTATCGCATAATAAGCTTTAGGGCAGTTCTGCCCTTCTATATATACAGAAGTATAAAATATAATATCTATTCATACTTTTTACGAGTATGTGTGTGTGTTTTTCTTTTACTGAATATTAACTGATATTTTGGGTTACAGAAGAAATTCCAATTGAAGGTAATGTTAATATAATTATAATATATTTTCTTATCTCTCCTTTAATATTTTTGTGAAAAATCGACACTTTGGCCAGTTAGAGTTTTTAATTTTCTCAACGTTTCAAAAAAATAATTTTGTCTTCGTCAGTAAAACTTATTAAATATAAGCGTCAATATTAGTTCATGAAACATTTAGTTAAGGAATTTATGATATTTATGATATATGAGGAGTCAATAGAATGGGAAGAGAGGGAAAATAATGTAGTAAGGAGTGAAAGATGGTATATATATGTGGTTGTTTAGAACTGCTGTTGTGCATGCGAATTATTTTTATACTTTGAAACTGAAGTCAATTCTTTGTTATTTTTCGCATGTGGAATTAATATTGGGATGGTAACTATAACAATAAGTCGTGCTGTTGGTTTGATTATCTCAAAATATTCAAAATATTTTCTCAATATATCTTATCCTTAATGTTAAATTTATCGGAAGTAGGCAGTTTATATATTTTATTATTTGAATAGAGAAATAAAATTTATATATAAAATTTTGATCTAAAATAAAAATTCGAAACCATCAGCAATTTGGTTATTTATTTAAAAGGAAAGTCGTCTGACATTTTTTGTCCTTCTACATGATGATTTCGGCGACTGAAGTTGAATGTAGGCATATTATTGATGCATATAAAGTTTCATATCTTATGGAAGACTATTTATTGAGGCATATGGATATAGTTAGTGTTATTTGTGGAGGAGGGGAATCGATTATCAGATTGGTTTGATTTATTCTTAGTATATCTTAGTATAATTTTGAAGACTGGATTTCAAGGAATTCTATATGAAAATATTTCAAGATTTGTCTCTTTCCTTTTGGCTGGGATTTGATCGTAAGTAACTCTTCTATAAATATATTGGCGTTTGAATATGGACTATAAAATATTTCTGTATAATTAAGGATTTAAGTACGGCCGATATTATTTTGGGAGAGGAGCTGTTTGGGGACGGTAAAAGATTACAATGCAGGAGAAGTGAGCATCTGATTTATACATTTCGTGAAGCCGTAATATATCTAGTTAATATATTTTATAATATATATAATATAGTAGAAGGTTATTAAGTCCAACCTTCTATATATTAACTTGATAACGAAGAAAATATAAACTTTTTTACAAATATATATAATAATTATATACCTTTAAGCATCATGTGTTAAATTTATCAATTGTTTGTGAAATAATTAAATAGTTAGTATTGAAACTTTATCATATTCAAAATAAATTATATGTGATAGATCACGGAAATAATGGTGGTGAGTTTTGAATTAATAATTCAATTTTTAATATTATAATATTTTATAATCTCACGAATACACTCTAAATATAAATGGTTTTCGTGAAATAATGTACGATATCGTTTTTTATAATAAGTATTTAGCTACAATTATTATTTAGAAAAAATCATTTTATATTTACAAAAATTGAATTTCTTTATAACCCGAATAATTACAAGAGATTTCGCAATTTTGGGTGAAATTAAGCCCCCCCCCCCACCCCAATGACTAATATAATTTATATAATATTATCAAATAGTATAATATTTAAGTGAAATTGTCAACATTTAATTAATACTTCTATGTGTTTTCTGTTAGGACATCATCGGAAACATAAGCGTGGTAAGCTGACAATCTGGTTGTTTTATTTCCCTTTTGATAATTGAGCAACTTTTTGGAATGCGCGAAATATTGTAAATAGCCATATTTTGAAACATTACACATTTTAAATAATTCCATATTTAAATATATTTCAAACAATTATTCATATTGTAAAATATTTTAGATACTTTTCTTTATGCTCTCTCTTTGGTTTAAGGTCTTTTTTCAGAGAAATATATTTAATAACAAGCTATTATAAAGCAAATTATTTTTTGATAAAAAAGGTTGTTGATTTAGCTAAATTAAATATAAATTAATATTGTATCCATACACCAGCGCATCTTTATGAATTTTATTATTTTTATAATATAATTATTATGAATTATATTATAACATACTAAAATTCATAAAGAGACACAGGTGTTTGCATAATTATTATAAATTATATTATAAACAAATGGAATTCTTATATATAGATAGATATATTTAAAATTGATTAATTTACACAAAGAGTTATTATAATTTTATATTAATAAATATATAACTTATCAACCATGTAAAGAGGATAAAAAATAGTTACTATTAAGCATAAGTGTAATGTAAAATATGAGCCTGATAGTTTATAGTTTTTTAGCTGCTCTCTCATTGGTTTAAATTTCTTCAAAAATCATTGTGTATTGATATATATCAATAAATATTGTGATAATGATGTTTTATAGGTCACAACAAAGGTCCCCATCGTGAGTATAGATTTTAATTGTAGCCATAATTTTTTAAATTTTTATTATAATAGGATGAATCGCTCTTTATCTTTTCTAAGATTAGTTCAAAGCTGAAAGCGACGACTTTCTTTATTGAAAAGGTAAAAATTTGGAGAGCTTTCGGAAAATTGGGTACTGAAAAAAGCTGAATTCAGTTATAAGCTTTTTATAATTGAATTTTAGATTTGCATATACAGTATATTGACTAAATTTTGAAGTATACATTTCTATCAAATAAGGTTGGATATAATATATTTATACATAATTATTTAACGAATAACCTGTCTCTAATATTGGATTTTAGAATGGTCGGTATTTTAGCTTAATAACTATAGTATTCAGATAATATGATTTCTCCAGTTTTATTTTTTTTGAGTATTACTTTTTTATTTTAAAATGAATGCCTTTACTTTTGAATTTTCATTATGCATTTCATTTGGGAATATATTTATTAAAAAAAGACACAAATATATATTTACATTTTTATGAATAGTTTTATTAGAAATTTGACTAAGATCATTATAGTAATATATTTTCTAGAACTATTTATATTTTTAAGACTTTAACAAAAAAATAAAGAATAAATTTTAATCTTAACAACTTAATTTTAAGCTGTTAAAATGTTTGCTAATTGTTAAAGGATTAATGGGGATAAACTTATAACATAATTAAATTAATTTATTAATATTGTTGCCCTGGTGACCTGATGTACTGGGAAGAAAAAAATCGAGAAGTCTTTTTAACGTTTATTCATAAACCAAAAGTTTGGAGGCAAAGCACTTTCTAACTAAAGATTATTGTCTTAAATAATCTAAAAACAAAAGTATACAAATTTGACGATATAAAAGTATGTAAAATAATTATAGAAAACAAAATTATGTAAAAATAATTATACATGAAAGTTATTAAAAATAAATAAGTTGTAAAAAGTTACAATTAAATCCATAAGAAAAGATGTAGACACTAAGTTAAAATATAACATGTAAATATAGGACTCCAGCAGCCCACCAACAATATGAGATAGACTAAATCACACTGATGATTTTTCAGAACCTGGAATAGCAGGTGGAGGAGATAAGCGTAAGTTATTTTCCTATAAACTATGTTTACTCAAAGGTGCCTCAGAAATCCCATCAAAAGAAACGCATCTAAATACTCCACCACCATCACTCAATTTATTCTTCGTCCAATTACTTTATATTTTACGCGTTTTAAATAACTAATATATTTTTCACTAATGATTAAAAATTATGTTTTATATTTACGACATTTATTGGAAATATGGAAATATTTTGAATGATTCTGTCATTCAATAAGAAACAACATACTAAATTGTTATAATAAAATAATGGGCATGTTTTTTGTATTTATTTAACAGTTGGGAGAGACACGCCATATCCACAATTAGGATAATTGCGTGTATATCTTAGATTATATATAATTAACACAATTGAACATTAGGAATCATGAAAAATAAACGTTCGATGTCAAATTTTGCATATAGCAATTAGAAATAGTAGCTTGAAATATGTACAGTCAACACTTTCGCCTTGAAATATACATCCTGCAGAATCTATTGAACTTAATGTATTGGTCTTTATTGCAAGCAACTTGTTTTGTATTAGATGGAAATTTTGCCGGGAGAAAATATTGATATAAAGAGACAATAGTCGCCTCTCCCCTCAAAACTAGACGCCATCTATTGACCGTCGCCGCAACTAGCGGCCTCGGGTCGGTGACAAAGCCACAACACCAGCTTTGGCAAACTGAAAAGCGTCCACCTAGAGACCATGGTTTCGGGCTAATGGCCCTCGTCAGTAATTTTGACGGGAGAGGCGACCATTGTCTCTTTATATTGTTTTGTATTAGTCAGGTAAAGTTGGTTTTCTTCCCTTAGATCAGAAGTTAATGGACAGTTTATCAGAAGGTGTTCAGGGGTTTGTCTTTCGTTTCCACAAGTGCATGCAGGTAAATCAATTTTGCCAATTCTAAACAAATATGTGTTGAAGTCACCATGTCCAGTAAAAAATTGAACGTTATAGAAGTTGGGTTGAACATAGTTAGGAATTCTTGAAGTATCAAAGAATCCCTTGAAATTATCATTGGCACCCACATAGTATTTCTCAAATTTATGGTTTATAAAATTAGATATAATTTTACTTTTAGTTGAATCTGATTTTTTGTATCTAATATTTATTTTTAGTATATTTGATTCAATAAATTCCGTGAGCTTTGGTGTTCTAGCAACAATTTGAGTACAGTTTGAAGATGTTGAATTAAAAATCTGTGTACTGTGCTTCAAAATTTTATACTGCAGAGAGTTTAATTTATCTTTGACTTGTTTGGGTATAAAGTTGTACCAGATCGTGGAACCATAAGTTAGGGAACTTCGAAACAGTGTTTTATGAAGTACTATTCTTCTTTTACTGTCCAGTCCCCATGCTTTCCCGGTTAATCCAATTAGGTATCCACTAGCTCTATTTGTCTTAGTAATAATCTCAAAACACAAAATCCAATTTGTTTTTATTTCTATGATTTTTAAAAGTTATTGCCATAATCTTCAGTTTTTCTACCCGATTGGCAGTGATAGTGTTCGGAATTTTTGCATCTATTTTGCTATTAAAAGGTATAAGATTTTCGTTTTCTCTTCAGATACAGTCAACTTATTGTTCCCACACCAGTCTAATATTCTCCCCATGACCGGTCCTGTTGTATTCCGAAGTTCTGTCAAGTTGTTTCCCCAACATATCACAGTTATATCATCCGCATAAGCAATGATTATACTGTTTGATTCTGAATAGTTATCCAATAAATCGTTTAGAATAATATTCCATATTGTAGGGGATATAGGCCCACCCTGTGGACATCCCTTGCTTAATTATTTTATGGGTTTAATTTGATGAATATCTAAATCTCACTCTTCTATTATCAAAGAAAGACTGTAGTAGTTTTATTATTGAAGCTAGAACGTTGTCTTCATCTAGTCTTTTTAGCACCATCGGCCACCATGCATTGTCGAACGCTCCACTTATACCAACTGCTATTATAGCTGTATATTATTTGTTTTTATGTTCTAGAGCTATTTTGACAATTTCATTTAATGCAGAGATAGTAGAACTTGATCTTTTAAATCCATGTTGACGATTGTTAAGCAGATTCGTGTCTTCATAAAATTTTATTAGTTTTTTGTTAATTATTTTTTCAAATATTTTGGAAATGTTTGAGTTGAGACAAATGGGTCTGTAGCTTTTATAACTTTTCATATCTGTTTTACCTGGTTTGGGAATAATTATTAACTCAGATTTTTCCATTCATTTGGATAATAATTTAAATCTAAGCATTTTTGAAAAGGTTTCACCAGTATTGGAACTATTAGTTGTTTAGTATGTTTTATCATATTGTTAGAAATATTATCAATTCCAGGCGTTTTCTTTGAGTTTAGCTCATCAATTATTCTATTTACTTCATTGGGCGTTATTATTATATTTTCTTTATTATGAAATCCTAGAGTATAGTTCCTTATGTTTATGTGGAAGGTTGTGTCTTCATTATCTCTATCATCGGGGAAAAGGTTGTCAAAAGTTCCGCTGTCTTCTGGAATCGTTCTTCATCTTTATTTACTTCTAAGATTTCCAAAAATCCCTTTCGGTTAGAACCGTTTTTAATATTTTTGTATACCCTGTATAAATTTCCATATGGGTTTTTTGATTTGATGTCCTCTAAGAAAAACCCCCAAGACATTCTTTTAGCCTCATTTATTTCCCTGACGTATTTGTTTCTTGCACTTTTATTCTGTTGTTGAATATGGATAGAGGGATTTTTTGCCCGATAATAGGAGTTACGGAGGTATTTACAATATATTTAATCTATTTTATAGAAATTCTGGCCAAAATCTGACCAGTTCGCCTTTTCCTAACTGAATTTCCATGTGGAATAATTAGTACCTGTGGTGAAATTATCAGTTGTATGTACTTCATAGATTATTGCTACATGATCAGAGATCTGCGATATTTGTTTTGTGTGCCAGTCTCTGATAGCTGCTATTGCTTGTATAATGGGCATGTTGCTGCAGTTGCTGATGGCAACTTTCAGTTTCACAATAAGGAGATGCAGCTTTTTTCATAAATCATGCACCTTATCCCAGTACAATGTCAAATTTGTACTATTTTAAAAATTATTATAGGTTTAGAGATTTTATAATAATAACTAAGGAACAATATTGCCTATCGGGAATGTATTGTAAGGAAATCTTTATAGATATATTCATACTAGTGAAAAAGAAAACGGTTAAATATTCAGATTTCAGAACAGGTACAGATTGAAACTAGTAATGCTCATTTGTCATTATTTATAGCAAGTCGAGCCGATTTTTTATAGTTAGGTAGCACTCTATCAGGTAGTGAATCAAATATGAAAGATGAATCCCAATTACAGTGTACTCCGCTTATAACAAAGTCGGTTATAGCGAAATTCCGCATATAGCGAATGAAATTGTCTGCACGAAAGAAAAGAAGGGCTTAAACCATTAAAAGAACTCTGGATATTGCGAAGTCGGATATAAAGAATTTTCGCTTATAACGAAGTAATTTGCATGTATACATTTTTATTTTATCCGTTTATAACGAAGTTTTCTCATTTACCATTATAATTGACTAATATATTATGCATAATATATATCAAATTACAACGTGTGAATGACAAAGCCTCTTCGATCGCATGAAAGAAGTTTTAAAAATACCGTTAGAGATGGATTTCGATTCTTATGCTGACGCTGACAATGACGTCGTTACAAATGCCATGTTATCCGATGTAGAAATTTTTCGAGAGCATTCTTCAAGCAAAAGAAGAAGAAGAAACGGACCAAGTTGATGAAGAAGTAGACCCAATTGTCCACATTCCGCATCCAAAAGAGGTCTTGGAGAGCATTCAAACTCTGCGATTGTTTCTTCAATGTCAGGATGAGTCCAAGTCTCTTCATAGGCATCTGTCAGACTTGGACAACATCGAAAAGAGTGTTCAGCACTTGTTACTGACTTCTAAATGTCAAAAAAAAAATCACAAACTACTTCTCCAAAAACACCTGATGAGGTTGTTATTGATCTTTGTGTTGCTCTTTTGAGTTGAATAGTAAATAAAATTATTGGTACAAAACATTTTTTTTTCCCCAACTGCGGATATAACAAACTTCGGATATAACAAAGTGATTGTCATGGATAATGCGACTTCGTTATAAGCGGAGTACACTGTACTTTGATTAAGGTTTCCATATAGTGGGATTTGCGGTAGGTTAACAAATAAAACAGTGTGTAGAATGTCAAAAGATACTTTTGCATAATGTTGCCAAGTATTATCCAATTGGTTGATATCTCCATTAATCACATAGAGGAATGGTGAAACAGCAAGTTTCTAGACGTTATCCATATAGTGCTGGATCATGCAATCCTCTGTAGGAAATAATAAGTCTCCAATCTGAATAAAATCTTGAGTTAGAGAAGTATATGGCGGTCAATAATATTGTCAGAAATATTTCTTGTCAACGGGAATTCGGATTAACGTTAACAAAAACATTGAGTCGAGGTGCTGTTTTCTCTATAAACTTTATATACCTTCCACGCCAAAAATTTACATACAAGATTATTGAAAGAAATTTACTTAACAACTTATATAGATTTTATAAAATATAAACTATGCAAATTTTATACAGTGATAATATAAATAGTATGTACCGGATTCTACGTGTATTTTATCTGGATAGGTATAGGGGCGGCTTCGATTTATTAACATCCTACGATAGGATTTATGAAATTGGTCGAATTTTCCAAAAGTTTGTTCGAGTTGGTAAAAAGAAAGGAGCTAATTTTCAAGGTACAGCTTGAAATTACACTAATATAGTTTTCATGCACCAAAAATAATAATTAAGATGAATTGACTCTTTTGATTGGCATATATGTGCATTGTGTTTATCAAATTATGAAAAATCTAACAACATTCAAAAATCATTTCTTTTAATATATAAATTAATAAGTATACATAATTAAAAATATAAGAAATAATATTCAATGTGATAATCTTAAATTATACATTTTGCAGCAGCTGGAAATGAAAATGTAGCATTAGCTGGTAATATATATTCAAATATTTATGTTATATTTCTCTTTATATAGTTGATACATAATTCTGTTATATTTCAAATATCTTTATTTTAAAATTATATTTTTCTATAATATAATCATTATGCTCACAACACAGATAATTATATTCGTAGAAAACTTTCTATATAACTATTTTAAATGTCGAAATATTTAATTTAGAGAACCTAATTAAATATATATATATTTTTAAAATTGAGTTGACAACTTTTCTATAAGAATAATTTCTAACGCTTGCCTAATGTTTCAATTTTATTCGCTCCTGACGAGGGTAAAAGATTTTTGTCGAAACGTCGAGACAATAAAAAGATTTACTGGCCAAAGTGTCTTTTATTTAAAGAAATTGTGTATAGATGTCATTTTTCTAATCCTTCACATTATATCCACATATTTTGTTCTAATTCAAATAAGAAAAAGAGATAGTATTGGAATATTTCATCATATTTTAACAGAAATAACAATTTTATTTATTATAGTATAAAATATTTACCTATTCCTGTAATATTAGGAAATAAAATTTAAAAACTTTGATGCGTTTTCATAACTTTATATTCTATTTTTACATCCACACAACCTCTTCAATAATATTTTTGTACCATAAATGTCACTTTTTCCTTCAAATATGCATTTAAAATTTATTTTGTTTATCATACAAGTAAAAAATTGCTTGAGGGCAATGATAATTAAAAAGCATCAACATCAGTCACCCAAAACATGCTAAAGCTAGAGTTATAACTCATTCATCATTAAAACTTCTAAGTTTTTACTAAGCTGACAAACAAAGGGCATATTTTATATTATATCAAAATAGAGATATACCTCTTCTGGTACATGAATACCATCTTACCGCACCTTTATGTTGAAAAGAATTTTCTAGAAGGGAGAATATTCCATATATATATTTAATAATAAAAATGGCATATCCTGACCAGGAGCACATGTGCTTTACAGAAGTCAGAGCGCCATCTGATGGAACAGAAATCAACTAAACATTGATTTAGCCTGTTCCCTGATATTTGGCCAACTCAATTTCTTGATAAATCAAGGAAAGCCATCCACGAACGCGTTTCGCGCTTTTGGCGCTCGTCAGCGTGGAGTAGGCTGTACCACGTAACGCGTTCGTGGATGGCTTTTCTTGATTTATCAAGAAATTGGGTTGGCCAAATATCAGGAAACAGGCTAAATCAATGTTTAGGTGATTTCTGTTCCACCAGATGGCGCTCTGCCTTCTGTAAAGCACATGTGCTCCTGGTCAGGATATGCCATTTTTATTATTGATTTCAACACCTGAACTTTTTATCTTTTTTTCTTTCGTTTTTTCATATTTATATATATATATATATATTTAAATAGAACATTCGATAAATATATCTTTAATTAAAAAGGTATATATTCGATCAAAATATAATTTATTTACCAATATTTTAGTTGGCTGAACTTCAACCTTTTTAAGGTATTATAACATATTTATGCCATATATTATAATACCTTTAGGCGTTTAGCCAATTGAAATATTGCTAAATAAATTATATATCGATACAATATATGCCTTTTTAATTGGATATATTTTTACTAAATATATTATTATTTTATTATTATTATTTTTCACATATATTTTATATTTAAATAAATAAAAAATAAATATTTTGATTGGATTTTTTCAGAACCTGATACAGTAATAAATGAAAGTGAGTATTAGGAAATTATTTTTAAATTGAAGCGAGAGTAGATAAATAATAATTATGAATATGTGAATTTATTTATATATTTTCATTATATTACTTAACCAATAATAGCAATTTACAGACATGTAAACTAAAATACATCTGAAAATTACATAAAATATAAAATAATAATTGGTTTTCATATTTTCCTCTCTCACAAAATAATGAATTTAGATCATATTTGTACAAGGTCAGAAAGACGGATTCGCCTAAATGCTCATGTGGTGCAGAAGAAGAAAATCCTGTACATATTCTAACGGACTGTCGACTTGTAGAGGACTTGAGAATCAAAAATCAAATAAATATAAATTGTCTAAATCAAATAGTTAATAATAGATATATGTATATACATTTTAATAGATTTTGTAGAATGTTTTTAGTAATAGATAGACTGGGCTGTAATAAATGGTAAATAGTTATATGCTGTAAATAGCTCTAAATTTCTGTTCTTAACTGTGATGATCACTAATATTCATTATAGGGTAATTAAATCGTTAACTAACTGACAAATACGTTCATAACTTCTATTATAATAACTAAAATCATATTAATAATTACTGTAAAAGCTCCCAAACTTGTGTATGCATGCCAATATCCAAGACGTATATCGCGTGCTTTGTAAATGATAATGAATAAATATCCTAAAACGTTTTTCAGATCCTGGAATAGTTGGCAGGGAGAATCCACGTAAGTTATTTCTACAAAGTCTGTGTTTAATCTTCTCAGAATTAATTTATTATGTAGAATCATATCAATAAATGTTCATTTATTTAATATTACCCACATTCAATTAATGATTCAGCTGATAAAAATAATGTTTATATGGAATTTACAATCATTTTGTCATAAAAGATGATACAGCATATTGCACATTTTTATAGCTATAGAATATAATCTAAATATAAACAAGGGTCACCTCTCCCGTCAAAAGATCAATATCTTTCCGGCAAAATTCTCAACTATATAGAATATAATATGCTCTATTTTTTAAATAATATTTGCGTTTAAAGAACATACATTGGAATGAACTAATGTCTATCTCTTTATTTTTATACATCTTGCACCCAAACTGAGAATATCAGCCTTTATTTAACATATTAGCATAACTTTGCATCGGTATCATAATAACCTCTTCATGTGTATATTTTGATGTGTCTTAGTTTAAAATTTAAAATATTATAATTTAAAGTTAAATATACCTAAATATATAAATTATTGAATATTTTAGTGAAATTAATATATTTTAATTGAAAGTAAAATATTATATTATAAATATTAGATAAAAAAAATAAAACTTATGATATTTTTAGATAATTATTAATTCAACTACTATTAATAAAATAGATAAAATATTTTCCATTAGTCGTTTTTTTACGCAATATGTTGGTATTTTTGACATTGCACTTCAAATGGTTGGGGATTAAAAAATTTCATTTTTCCTTATAATTTTAAAATCTATTGGAAATGCTAACTAATATGATTTGAGAGTTTAGTCATTCATTGTTTTAGTTCAAATACATTTGCCCCTAATTAGTGTATTATAAATATATTTAATTTTCTGAAATATTGTAGCATTAAACATTTAGTTTATTTATATACATACTCCTTATATTTATAAATTTTAGTGATTCTACTGTCCTCAAAGCTTATGTCCATAGTTCTTCTAAAATACCCATTCCAAGAGTCTACCAAGAGTATCACTATAAAAAGAAGTTCCAAAAATGCAATATAACAGCGGTATGGTAGATTAAACTGGCGAAACCGCTGGGAGGGTTCACCACTGATGAGCCAGGCCCTCCCTTTAATTTTTCCATTGCAGTAAGGGCAGTCGAAATTGTTTAATTTCAAAAAGAATCTTACGCCTTTAAAATAGTTTCGAATTTTGATACATACTCCTGTAGATGGGGTTTGATAGTGATGATCTTATAGGGCGACTCTCGCCTGAAAACAAGACTATTCTTGCTAATTTCCTCAAGTCTGTCATCGAGCATATTGGAGACATGGACTCCACGACTGGCAGGAGCCTGTTAAAACTCATAAAGGCTTTAAACTACTGATAAGATCCAGACGTCCCTTTAGAGAAGGCTCCGTCTATTATAAATGTTTTCCTCTTTATTTTAAAACTAATTAACTTTACAATTATAACTCTCCTTGAGTGTAGATATTGAAGAGACGTCAATAAAGTTGTTTTAATTGTCAAAATTGTCCTGTAGAAGGGTTGGCACTACCCGAAAGCTTGAGAAGTATTTAATGAAAAATAGGAAACTCAACCTTCGTAGACTGCATTTTATAGTAACATTAAACATTCACAAAATGAAATTAGAATATAAAACATTTTGAATTTTAAATAAAATATATTTAAATATCACTGATATGTTTGAATGAATTTCAATCTGATGTGTGTTTGTGTGTTTACAGAGGAAGTTCCAAATGAAGGTAATTTTAATATATTGATACATTTCACACTGCATATCTAAGCACTCATATTATTTTAAATTTTAATTTAATTTCATATGAATTGATTATTTTCATGTAAATTATGATTATTTTTTTTTATAGATATTCATAACTCAGGTTCCTATAGTGCATATAGCAAACTACCCGGTTTTTCTAATATCCTATTCATTAAAGTTCTCATTAGATTCAAAGGATTCGTGTTAATGAAGTGACATTATGTTGTGTGTTTAATATATTTAAAATTATACCCAAAATAATATCCAAATAAATATCAAAAATGTTTGCTTTTTGCAGCAGTTGGGAATGAAAATGGTGCTTTAGCTGGTAACATATTTATGTTTCATATATTACTTTGATTTAAAACTACTCTGATATTTATGATATATGTATTTTATCATGTTTTATTTAATCATTATAGAATCAATGTTCAATATATGGTACAGTATATAAATAGCAAGTTTAGAAGACTATTCTTGCACCAAAATATTTAATATTGTTTATGAAATAATCCTATATTGGTATTTAAGTATCTAGGTAAAAGGTTATTTCTAATGGTTAGAGAAGATATCTTCTGATACACAATTATAAAAATTAATATTGTAGCGTAGAAATCAAGCCTTGAAAAGTGTAAGATGTAAAAGTATTTATTTATGACGTCACCGCGACGAGTCGACAATTATTAACTAGTCAGCAAAAACTATCTACAGCTAGGGAAAATCTTAAGAAAGCATGCAAAGAAATATTTTAAAGATGATTTTGCAATTACAGAGTAATTTAATTTATATAATCTGTTGAATATTTTTATTGAATAATATTAAATTAAACAATAAAATATTTCTTCACCACAAAATATATCTTACTTCAACTATATAATCTATTATTAGCATTACCCACCTCCATTTTCCTAATTCAAATTATAAAAGGTTGTTTACAATTTATAATAATTATTAATCTAATAGAACATTGGATATATTTATTCAATATAGTTGATATTCATTATCTATCTCTCGCCGTTAGGTCTGGAAAGAAGTTTCAGAAGAATATTGTATTTTCCTTTAGTTTTACAACCTTCATTAATATTTTATAAAAAAAAATATTTTTATATGAATAAATTAATATATTCATTATCAATATAAATATTTAAAGTTCATTCTTCTCAATCAAGTTTTTACCTATATATATAATAGAAAATCAAATGGAAATTTTAAAATGTATTATATTTTTACAGAACCTGAGATGCAACCTGATGCCCCAATAAATGAAAGTGAGTATTTAAAATTATTTTATATTGAAAAGGTAAACAATGAAAACTTGTCAAATATGAATTAATTTTCTACATATGTTTAAAAAACACATTTATATATACACACAACCAATGAATATAATTTAAACACGTAAAATATAAAAATAAAACAATAAGTATTTATAATTATTTACTGAAATAGACTAAACCTCTTGAAACCTTTTCAGATCCTGGTATAGTAGACAACGTGGGTCAGCGTAAGTTATTTTAACATTAACGTTTTTATTTTTAATTAATTATATATCTGTTAACATATTTTATTCATATATTTTATCATATAAAATCGGGCGCTATCGATTCATTTAGATTATTAAAATGCAGTTTTAAAAATAGTTTTTATTGTTTATTTAGAAAAGTTTTATTATTCAATAAAGTACAGCATAAAATATATAAATTTGGAAAAATTCAGGTAGTTATTCAAATGTTTTATTAAGGTTTCCATATTCTGGAAATTATGACCTTCTGATAAACGACATTTTAGTTAGCGCGCCACATGCGTTTAATATGGACAGCATTGGTTGATGGACCTCTTAAAGAAGTTCCTAATCATGTATAACGACCAGGGAAATATTTGTATAATTCGGCTTGATTTTGTCCTATTGGTAAATACGCGCAAAGGTTCCAGAAAGGAAGGTTAAAATACCGATAAATAGCACTACAATTTCATATTGTTGAAGCATTGATGTGCTATATAAGACAATAAGGGATATATTTCTATCCATATTGTTGCGCTGGTGACTTGATGTACCGAGAAGAAACATTCGATAAGTATTTTTAACGTTTATTCACAAAAAAATCTGGAGGCAAAGCACTTTCTATCTGAAGAATATTATCTTAAATAATCTAAAAACAGAAGTATGTAAATTTGAAGATATAAAAGTATGTAAAAAACAATGGTTGCCTGTAAAGTCGGTTTTACGGGCGAAGATTTTACGTGACAACGGTAGAATATTTATTGATATGAATATAATTAAATTGCACAATAGGAACAAGGAATTGAATGAAAATTAACTCATCAAAACACTTATTCAGATCGAAGGTTCAAATTTTTGCTAAATAAATTTGAAATTAAATAAAATTTGTAATTGTAAATGATGAAGTTGAAAATTAAAACATTTACTTATATTAGATGTTAAAATTCTTGCTCAACACAGTTTAAATAAGGTTTTCTTATATCTGCCACTTTTTCTTAATATTTGTAATTTTAAATAATCAATTCGAAAATCAAAACATTTATTCAGATCGAAGGTTCAAATTTTTGCTAAATAAATTTGAAACTATTTAAAATTTGTAAAATAATAATTAATTAATTAATTAATTTTAAACTAATAATTTACTTAACACTATCAACATTTATCAATAGTATGACATAACCTATAAACTCAGTTTCTCAACTTTTGTGTCAATCTAACAATTAATCAATCAATCATAGTTTACGATAATGAAATATCAGTGTACAATTATTTACCTTTATTGTTGTAGTTGTTGTAAATGACGAATCTAAGCACTCCACATTTTCACTACAGACACAGCTGACGATACTTTAACCACACGTGTGAACTTGTATTATGACGCTTTCTTGTTTTTCCAACGCCAAGAACGTTCGAGAAAGACAAAGACAGAGACAAGCATGCGCCGATTCAATGCGCCTAATTCTCTAGCGCTGCGCGCGCAGCACTCTCGTTCGGTGACTCATCGTAACGTTACCGGGCGTTACACTTTTTCATAAGTGACTCCCAGCCGCAACCTAATTTAAGACGTTGTCACGTCAATAATTATAGAAAACACAAAAGTATGTAAAATTAAATATACATGAAAGTTATTAAAAATAAAGAAGTTGTAAAAAGTTACAATTAAATTCATAAGATGTAGACAGTAAATTAAAATGTGACATGTAAATTAAATACTCCAGCAGCGCATCAACAATATAACTTGAAGTTCGTTGGGTACGGAGTTCGATATTATAAATGTATTATGCTGATTACCCGAATATATATGATTTATTTATAAATGAATTGTGTAAGCACGAATTATCTGGTGTACAGAGGAAGCTCCAATTGAAGGTAATTTCAAAATATTATTGATACACAAAACATCTAAAATATTATTTTTAGTTTTCTGATTATATTCACAATATATTCAATTAAAAAGGCATAAATTGGATCGTTATATCATTTATTTTACTAATATGCCTTTTTAATTGAAGATTGATTTATGGATTGCTCTATTTTCAAAACATTATATTATAATTAATTTATGTATATCTTAATTATTATTCAACATATTCGTTCTATTTATATTTTACAATGATTTTAGTATTTTGAGAATGTGAATATATAATGTTGTTTGATAGAAAATGTATTTCAAAATAGATAAGCCAATTATAAACAAAATATTGTTACTTAGAAATAGAAATTCGAATTGGCCCCTCTAATATTTGCACAGGTAATATCAAAATATACCTAAAATAAGCAGACCTAAACCCGTTTTCAAGGAGAAAAACAAATTTATGCAGTTAAAATGACTTTGAAAGTAATAAATGCAAATATTGAAGCTTTTCTAGCGATATATTTTATTTTCAATATTAGAATTGCCATCTATTCTACGAGCCTAGAGTTCAGCATAATATAGAGAATAATATGGAACAGTGAAATAGAAGAAGATCAGAAAACACGCAATGATTGTTTCCTAACTCCATTCAGAGTTTTTAGAAATGTGTTTATATTTACGATCTTTGTAGGGTTTTATTTTTTTATTCCAAGCCAAGCCATGTAGAATGAAATGTCTTAATAAAGGTTTTTTTGTCATTTTTGTTATAAAAGAGGATATTAAAGTTAGATAATATTTTTAAATTTACCTTTATTGAACATTTATTATATATGTTCAATCACTCGTTAAAAACCCAACTGAATTTTATTTTCTTACAAATTAGAATTGATTTCATACTTATAGGTTTCTTTCTGTATTCTTAGGTCTCTTCTCTTGCTCTGTAAACTGGCGAATCCTATATAGGACGAGAGGTCCTCAATAAAGGCTTTTTGTTGTTGTTGTTGAATTGATTTCATTTAGTTCAAAATAAAGGAACCATATTAAAAGGTTATATAACTTTCAGTCAGGGTCTAGACATGTATGATTTTGAATGATACAAAATTTCAGATATTATAAATATTTAATTCTTTTTTAAATAGAATATCATAAAATAATTATTGTAGTTGTATGTATAGACTATAAATATAATCATTTGAATTATTCACTATAACAAATATCTTTATTAGAATTATTTTTTAATTTGATATTTTCAGAGGCTATTCTTTTACAAATTATTTTGTTGAATTTATATTTGAAATATACTGTATATAATATTACATTGTGAAAAAGGACAATTTTTATTGAAACAAAAGGTAAGACCTATTTCATTAAAATGGATAGATATTTTAATGTTTTTTCAAAGAGTTGTGCCTCCTTTTACAAAATAATATATGCCCTATGTTAAACTATGAGCAATTATAAACCGTATTTAAAAATGTATTCTTTCTAATAAATAATTTGATAGATAAAGGAATTCAAAATTTAAAACCAAATATTCCTCAAATTTGTTTTTTTGATAAAATTGTACTTTTTGCAGCAGTTGCAAATGAAAATAGTGCAATACCTGGTATAGTATATATATTTTTTCATGATTTATACTTACATTTATATTTTATACTACTTTCTTGAATGTCAAATGTTTTCATATTTTATAAAGTTAAATTTTATTATCATAATATTCTACACACATGGACACATTATAGAAAAATGAAAACATAGAACACTATAAGTTTAATTTAATATTGAAAAAAATGTGTATGCATGCAAATGTCCAAGACGGATATCGCGTGCTTTGTAAATGATGTTAAATAAAATTAATTTATATTTATCGATTTTATAGTGAATATTTATATTAAAATATTTATTTATTTATTTATTAGCAGTTGCAATTAAGACACCTATATCCGATCTGGATAATTGTGGGTGAAACTATTTACAATAATTCATATTGTAGTAGAGTAGATAAATTGAATTTACAATAATTTTATTGCTAAAATAGAAGATTTATTATTTGTGTTTTCTCTCATATATATATTTTATGAAAAAATATATTCGAATATATATTAATGTTGTCTTCATTAATTCTGTGACAATTTGACAATTAAAACAGACTTTATTTACATTCTAGTCCATATTTACACTCCATCAAGAGTTAAGAAATATTTACAGTCTTCTGGTTGGAAGTGGGAATTCACATCAGGCGGAGCCCTCTCCGAGGGGACGTTTTGATCTCAGTCGGTAGCTACAGAGCTGCCCTGAATTGGAACAATCCGTTGAGAGTAGTCTGGTCAGCGCCCCGGGCGCGCCCGATTACGGTGTCTAAGAAGCCCGCAAGAATATTCCTTTGGTCTCGCGGTGTGTTGTGAAAATAATTCCAAGCGTCCTCGTAGCACAGGACCGAATTAATGATAGAATCCTCATCGATCCACTCGAGTATGGGTCTCAAGATGTTTCTATGGTCCAATTCCTTGAAAGTGTCAAGGAGCCATTTCTTACGGTCTTCATTGGTCTTGATAGGCAGTGCAGGCAGAGAGGCCACTTTAGTTGGGGCTGATTCTTTCCTGTGGGGAACAGGCGGCGCCGGTTTAGCAGGCTGAGGCGCAGGCAGTGATTCTGTGTTCATTATATATTTTATTGAATCATCAAAATATTGATTTGGTTTTGCAGAACCTGAGAAACAACCAGACATTGCAATAGCTGAAAGTGAGTATTCTGATGATATTTCTCTTGTATTAAAATATTGTTATATACAAACACATTTCAATATAAATATATTGTTATATTATACAAGCATTGATTATAATTGACATGTATGTAGACCTCAATGTATATGAAAAAAAACATGAAAATATAAAAATAAATTATTCCATTTATTCACGGAATGATGACTAAATCTCTTGAAATATTATATTTTACCACTTATTATAAAATTAACATACATGTTATCTTCATTATTTAAACAATGTAATTAATTAATCGATTCGAAAAATAAAGAATAAATAATATTAAGATAAAGGGTTTCTTTTAATTATAATTTTAATTAAAATAAACCCTTTACCTTAATATTATTTTTTATTTCTTTTTCTAATTATATCTAGGTTACTATTACTCACACAATTATTAGATTAATCTTGCTTTTTCCTCAATTGAAGTGAAAAAGAAGCTGTTTTGAATAATATACCAACCTTTATATATATACTATACACTCACATTATATTTTATAATCTTATCTTTCGAGACAGAGAGAGACACTTAAGGCTTAGGAAATAAAGTTCAAAATATTTCTGTGTTTTTTTTTTATCTTCCTCAGTTTATATATATTGAAGTTAAAATAATATTATTGCTAAAATATTTATTATGTGTGTGTTCATATCTCATATATAAATTTCATGAAAAAATATATATATTCGAAATAATATATTAATGTATGTCTCCATTAATTCTGTGTTTATTATATACATATATCATTGAATACTCAAAATATTGATTTGTGATTTAGCACAACCTGAACAGCTACCTGATACTGCAATAGCTGAAAGTGAGTATTCTAATGATATGAAATGAAAATATTCAAATAAATATTAATGTTGCTTCCATTAATTCTGTATTTTTAAATACATATATATCATTGAATCATCAAAATATTGATTTGTGATTTTGCAGAACCTGAACAGCTACCTAATACTGCAATAGCTGAAAGTGAGTATTCTAATGCTATGAAAAAATATATTCGAATATATATTAATAAGCCTGCTCCACCCTGAGGAGCGCCAACAGCGCGAAACGCGTTCGTGGATGGCTTTTCTTGATTTATCAAGTATTGGAGTTGGCCAAATATCAGGGAACAGGCTAAATCAATGTTTAGTTGATTTTTGTTCCATCAGATTGTGCTCTACCTTCTGTAAAGCCCATGTGATCCTAGTCAGGATATGCTTTTTTAAATATAAATATATGTTTCTATTAATTCTGTATTTTTCAAATATATATATATCATTGAATACTCAAAATATTGATTTGTGATTTTGCAGTACCTCAAAAGCAACCTGATACTGCAATAGCTGAAAGTGAGTATTCTAATGGTATGAAAAAATATATTCAAATATATATTAATATTCCTCCCTTAGTTCTGTGTCTTTTATATACATATACGTGTATTTTATTGAATTGAAAGTTTGGAAAATGTTCACTGTATTTAATTGAAGATTAGGTTTGATAATGTTGACTAATTTCAATGTAATATAAAATATTATAAAAATATAAATAAAATAATACTTTCGATAAAATTACCATTTGATATATTTAATAATACTATTATTTTTTTTTTCAGATCAACCTCCACCTCAAGGTAAAGTTAATAAAATTAACTTAATTAAGAATACATATATTTATGAATGACCAAATTAAATCTTTTGAACATGTATTGAAAACATGTTCTTTACAGTAAAATTGATTTTACATTTTTCAAAAGTTGTTTTAAATTTTATTTTTTTAAATTTCGGAAACTTTTTGATCCTACCGTGAATATCATTGATTATTCAAAATATTGATTTGTGATATGGCAGAACCTGAAACGCAACCTGATATTTCAATAGATGAAAATGGGTATTCTGATGATATTTCTTGTAATAAAATGTTGTTTGACAAAAAAAAAACACATTTCAATATGAATATATTATTATATTATACCACCAATGATTATAATTGCATATATGTAGACTTCAATTTATATGTAAGAGTATTTATATATATTACATAAAATATGAAAATTAGAAAGACTCATTCCATTTATCCACAGAGTGATGACTAAATCTTTTGAAACCTTTACAGAGCCTGGATTAGTAGGAAACGGGGAACAGCGTAAGTTATTTTCCATTATAATGTATATATTTCTTCAAATATTTTTATTATCTATAAAATTATATGATATATTGAATAAATTAAACTTTTATGAACAGTGTTAATAGGAGTGTTTTCAGTTATTCATAATATTTATATCTCATGAAGTACACATCATTTTATACATATACATTTATACTGTACATATCAAATTGTTATAGACATAGAACAAGAATTCAAAGAGAATAGAAATTTAAATTTTTAAATGGAATATTGGATTGAAAGGAATTTTATTCAAATATATTCATACAATTGGCACAAACATATTTAAAAAATCTAAATTCCAATACAGACAAGGGTTGAAATCTCTGGTACATAAATATCATAGTTCACTTTAGTCATAATTGGTATGAAATAAATAGAAATAAATCATCAACCAAGAAAGGAAAATATAAACACTTAATTTCTCTAGTAGAAAATATAGATGGTAAAAATATAAAGAGAAACATTTTAAACATTCAAAAATTTATAAAATTTCCTAAACAAGATCAAATGTATTAAATACACACTCAAAATTGCCTAAATATTTTTTAACCTCTAATTATCAACCTCAAATAAAAAGGAACCTTGATCAACATAGAAATACAAGTAAAGTAAAAATGTGTTATTTCAAAAATAAGAAAGATAAATCAATCTTGAGTTTTTCTTCGACTTTGCGGTGAATCAATTGCCCCTTTCTTATAAGAAAGGTCAGCAATAAACAACTTGAAAAGGTTTAAGTTTCTATATTTTCACACACTAAAATAACTAATTTTATTCAGACAATTAATGGAAAAATCTTCAGTCGATAAATAGAGGATTAAGAAATTTGAAGATGGCTTGTGTAAACCATTAACCTTCAATGATAGTGAAAGACTACATAAAGTATAAGCTATAGAATGAAAAATATCAAATTCTTGCCCGTTTACTCTTTGTTGTTGCCATGTAAACTAATAATTTCTTCTCAATCAATCAAATACCAAATTTGTTTGGAGAAAATTTTCTTTTATATTTATTAAATTCGAAACTATTTTTACTACCCTTACTGCAATGGAAAAATTGATGGGATGGCCTGGCTCATCAGTGGTGAACTCGTGAACTCTCCCATTAATATTTCCATTGCAGTAAGGACAGTAGAAATTGTTTAATTTCAAAAATACTCTTACACGTTCACAATAATTTCGGATTTTCATAACAGATGGCGCGCTAGTGCATCATAATTTATTAAATTATATATGTTATTCCTTTAGAAGGGCAGAGATGCCCGAAAGCTCAAGATTACGTTTATTAAAGATAAAAGAAACTCATCTCCATAAACCTGTAATATTTGTTTGGTTGATATTTTCTTGAGACCATTCCTATATTCGATAGTATTAGATATTATCTCGTCAATATATTCAGATATCAGAAACCAGTTGTCGGATATTACGAGATATTTTATCTTACTTCAATAGGACTTTAGCAGTCGAATAGATGATGAAATATCTAATTAATAATGCTTTGTTAAGACAGATTTAACATATCAGGTCTTTTTATTGAAATATATTAATTATTTGGTAAAAATTACATATAACAAAGGTAAAACCTTTTTGTATATCTTTATGTTCATTTCAATGTTATATGTTAAACTGTGATCAATTTCATAAATAATAATAACTAGGTGATAAAAAAGCATATAAACGCATTTATAATATAGTAGAAAATATTCCACAAATGATCTTTAAAATTATATTTTTGCAGCTGTTGGAAATGAAAATAATGCATTAGCAGGTATTATATATTTATAATTTTAAGAAATATAATTTTCTCTCTTTTTATATTTGATATTACTCTTCGGAATATATAATCATATTATAATTATTCTATTTTATTAATATTACATTTAATATAAGCACACATAAAGCTCTATTAAGACCAACGGTCTTATATATTGGGAGTACAAATAAGTTTTGAGGGATTTGCAAAAGAAACCACAACAAATATTATATAAATAGCATCGGACCTTGTAAGGTTTCATGTTAAGGTTATCATTTCCCCAAAAAAATCAGAAGAAGTCTTTTCATTCAAGCGTAAGGAACTTTTTTTGGTGCTCTAACCATGTCAACCTTTTTGCCAACAAAACACAATTTGCGGGAAGCGCTGATTTTTTGTTTTAATTTGAGAGAAAAGTGCAACTGATGGACATCGATTGCTGTGTGAGGCATATGGTAAACATGCTCTATCAATAAAATCATGTGAGTACTGGTTTCGGCGTTTCAAAAGTGGCGATTTTGACACCAGAGACAAAAAGCGCGGAGGGAGGCCAATAAAGTTCGAAGACGCTGAGTTGGAGGCTTTATTGGACGAAGATTCAAGCCAAACTCAAGAGGAGCTCGCTGAAACCTTGGGAGTGACTCAACAAGCGATTTCGAACCGTCTCAAGGTCATGGGTATGATGCAAAAACAAGGAAATTGGGTTCCATATGAACTCAAGCCAGGAAACATCGAGCGCCGTATTTGCACGTGCGAACTACTGCTCAAAAGATAAAATCGGAAGGGCTTTTTGCATCGAATCGTGACGGGGGACGGAAAGTGGATTCACTACGACAACCCAAAGCGCAGAAAATCGTCGGTTAAGCCCAGTCATGCATCAACTTCAACGGCCAAACCGAATATTCATGGCAAGAAGCTAATGCTGTGCATCTGGTGGGATCAGCTCGGAGTGATCTACTATGAGCTACTTCAGCCTAACGAAACCATCACTGGAGAACGTTACCAACAACAATTGATGCGATTAAGCCGAGTATTGAAGATTAAACGCCCACTATATGCCAAAAGACATGACAAGGTGATCTATCAGCACGACAACGCTCGGCCACATGTTGCAAAAGTTGTCAAGGAGACTTTGGAGGCGCTTCAATGGGATGTCCTACCCCACCCGCTGTATTCACCAGACATTGCTCCTTCAGACTACCACATGTTCCGTTCGATGGCACATGGCCTGGCCGAGCAGCACTTCACTTCTTACGAAGAGGCGAAAAATTGGGTCAATGTTTAAATCGCCTCAAAAGACGAGGAATTTTTTCGAAACGGAATCCGTATGCTGCCTGAAAGATGAGAAAAAGTCGTAGCTAAAGATGGACAATACTTTGAAAGAAATATATTGTACTGATTTCTCTGAATAAAGCTTCGAATTTATAAGAAAATCCCTCAAAACTTATTTGTACTCCTAATAGATTCACCACAGGAAGAAATAATAGATGGAGCTCCCGTACTCCAGGCAGCGCAGCACCCAACAACAATTTAATATAAAACATGGAAAATATAAAACCCAGAAAACCATCTATGCATGCACATAGATACTTTGAAAAATGACCTTTAAATATCCAAATATTAAATTTTAGGAACCAACGTAAATATTTATTTTTATAGTCGAGAGTATATCTTATTTCACCGCTAATTATGAAAATCAATATGAATATTATTTTTTTATTTTTAAACAACACAAAAATTATTAGATTTACCTATTGTTTACCTAAATTCAAATGAGAAAATTAATTATTGCCGAACATCATTGTCAATCACTGTAAGGTTAGGAAAGTTTACGAAATATTTTACATTTTTTAATATTTATATATATACAAATTAAAATACTTTTTTCCTAAAAATAAATATCTAATTTTCGCTCTTTCATATAAATTTAATAATAAATATATTTTAGAATATCTTTATGTAATTCTCTATTAATTCTTCGCTCATAAAAATATAAAACAAATGAATTTTCAAATATTGTTATGTTTTTACAGTACCCGTGGAGCAACCTGATACGTCAATAAATGCAGGTCAGTATTTTGATGATATTTTATATATTGAATTTTCAAATATTAATTTGATTTTTACAGTACCCGAGAAGCAACCTAATACGGCAATAAATGCAGGTCAGTATTTTGATAATATTTTATATATAAAATTTATATATTGAATTTTCAAATATTAATTTGATTTGTACAGTACCCGAGAAGCAACCGAATGCGGCAATAAATGCAGGTCAGTATTTTTATAATATTTTATATATAAATTTTATATATTGAATTTTCAAATATTAATTTGATTTTTACAGTACCCGAGAAGCAACCGGATGCGGCAATAAATGCAGGTTAGAATTTTTATAATATTTTATATAAGAATTGCTTTACAAAATACATTTCAAAATCACATGTGCTCCTGGTCAGGATATGAGTTCTTTTATTTAAACAATTATATTATGATGCATCAGCGCACCATCTGTTATGAATATTCGAAACTATTATAGACGCGTATGATTCTTTTTAAAATTAAACAATATCTACTGCCCTTACTGCAATGGAAAAATTAATGGGAGGGCCTGTCTCATTAGTGGTTAACCCCTTCAGCAAACCGCTGGGAGGGTTCACCACTAATGAGCCAGGCCCTCCCTTTAATTTTTCCATAGCAGTAAGGGCAATAGAAATTGTTTAATTTTCAAAATAATCATACGCGTCTATAATAGTTTCGAATATTCATATGATTTTTTTGTTTTTGAAATACTTTTTATATATGAATATTTTATTATATTCTACTACCAATGATTATAATTGACACACATGTTGACTCCAATGAATATGAAATCATGGGAATAATTTACCTTCATTAGGAGGCCATTCTGACCTGTAGGGCTGGGTCTTAGGGAGAGGCCTGGATGACAATGTCTTCCTGTATTCTAACAATAGTCACCTATATAAGTTCAACATTGAACTGAGAGATCCTGTCTTGTCTAGACTCTCTCAAGATAGAGTACCTGAGAGAGTACAGCAGTATATTTTTATCTCCAAATTATAAACAATATCGTTTCTGATACAATATAATACGGCTTATGATTTTATAACGAAATTTGACAATTATACAGCAAATGTTTCTTTTGAACGAAAAATCTATATTTATTTTATGGAGAAATAACGATTATTTCTAACCTTAGGAATGAAGTATGATAGGATGAATTGTGGAGAGCAATAATGAACCCACAGTGTTCCGCTTACCGGGCAGATGCCATGTCCACTAAGCTACCCTGGACATATTTTAACGTTCGTGAATATTATATAAAGTAATTTATAATACAATATATTGCGGCTTATGATTGTAAAATCATTATTTCTCCTTAAATTAAATTTCTATTATTCGTTCAAAATAAACATTTGAGGTATAATTGTCAAATTTCATTCTAAAATATCATTTCTCTTTGTTTAATTTCTCATGAAATTTTGTAAATATTGACTAGGTGTGAATAAAATATGTTAAATCGTCAATTATCCAATGTGTGTGTGAAAATGAGTATTCCATATAAATATAAAAAAGTATTTTTCTATTTATTCACTGAAAATAAACTAAATCTTGATACATTTTCAGATCCTGGATTAGTAAACAACGAGAATCAGCGTAAGTTCCTTATAATAATCCTGTTTATTGTTCTCCAAATTATTTTTACATGTTAAGCCCCATTATGTGTAAAAGGAATTTAAACTTTCTATGCATTTTAAATATATTTATTACTGTGTTTTTTACAGAGGAAGTTCCAATAAATGGTAATATTTTCATATAAAATATTAATAAATTATACATTAGGAATACAAATGCCTTAATTAATTTTCATAGTAATTCTATTATGATAATTATTTATTAGTGAATATTATAATTATTTAAAAAAAAATATAGTCATAGAGATAATCTATTTTATATTAGTTATATAGTAAAGGAGTTTGTCAGGTGATGTATATTATTGGTATGTCAATAGAATATCTTATATTTATCATTTTTTGCAGGGTGTGTGAAATAGATTCTAATACTTTAATAAATAGAAAAAATAAATTTCCAAAAATATTTTTAATTGAAAATAAATAAAACTGAGTAATCGCTTTATTGAAAAATCATAATATTGATAAATAGTTTTACAATATACATCAATAAATATATTTCACAACAATGCTACAATGAATATGCAAATAACTTATAAGTTAAATGGAAAAATTATTATATGCATTTATATATAATTTCTGAATATAGAGCAATCCATATTTAAATCATTAGTTAATAAAAAGGCATATATTGGATTGAATAAAAGTTTTATTTGCCAATATTTCGGTTGGCTGAACGCCAACTTTTATCAAGACATTACATTTTTGAATAAACTATCTATATAAAAATGTATTACCTTGATAAAAGTTGGCGTTCACCCAACCGAAATATTGGCAATAAACCTTTTAATCAATTCAATATATGTATTTTTATTATATAATTTATATATATATTTATACATAATATAGGCTCGTTCTAGAAAAGAATTTGTTTACAGATCCTGGTATAGAAGGTATAGGGAATCAGCGTAAGTAATCTATATATATATATATATATATAAATGAATGTATGTGTGTCTGTCCTTTATGCCTGACCAAACCACTCATTGGAACGCCATGAAACTTTGGGAAGTTATTTATTATAGTACTGGGAAGGTTTCTAGCAAATAGAATTTTTGAAATAACTTTTCGCCTAAAAATAATCAAGATTAATATTCTAATTTATCTGTTATAATTCAACAATCTGCTCTAAATATTGTCATAATGATACGATGATTTTGTAATGTAGAAAATTAGGAAACACAAAATTCAGGATGACACGGCAATTTATTTGAGACAAGAATAATGATACAATTACAAGGCAAGATACTATTCCTTTAACTTTCAATTACCGAGGAAACCAATTAATATTGATTTTATTCAACTTATCGAGTATTTTTAAAGGGACCGGGAAAAAAATTTCACTTTATCGAGAGATTCGTTAGACAAACCTTTACTCGGGTAAAGCCCGGGCGAAGCCGGGTTTGTCCGCTAGTATTCCTTATAAATAATTAGATTAATAAATATATTTATATACTATTTGAATATGTATTTTCTTCCTTTAATGATTATTAAATTATTTCTATTTTGTTTACAGAGGAAGCCCCAAATGAAGGTAATTTTAAAATAAATATACCTCAAAAATATAAAGCATCCATCAAATTAATGCTCGATCTTTTTACCTATTGCAGCTGTTGGAAATGAAGGTGTATTAGCTGGTAATATATATTTATATTTTTGAAAATTATATTCCTTCATATATATTTGCTAATATACTTTAAATATATGTAAATTAAATTATTTTATGATGTTCGTATTATTTTATAATCAAATTTCCATAAACACCGTAACAGTTAGATCAGTAGAACTATGTATGCTCCTGTTGAAATTAACCGAATATTTATCGCAATAATTTATATTTTTATGTAAATAAGTATATATAAACATATTCAGAAAAGATGCATATATTGAATTTATGAGAATTTCATTGTTCTAATATTTCGAGTGGCAATTCGCCTCTCTTTATCGAGGATGTTTGTTTTTTACTTATAAATCTAATATATGCATATTTTCTGAACATAATTATAATCATTTACACAATTATATTCATATTCTACAAACAAACTATCAAATCTATCTTGAAATTCCTTTATTTCTTTAAATAATGAAATATTTATCACACACACACACACACACAAGCCTTTTTATTGGGGCATCCAGCCCTATACATGATTCCCCTCTACAGGATTTAGCAAAGGAAGATATTTCGAAAGTAAAAACTAGAATACAGGAAGTAATAAGGAAATAGAAAAGCGAGAAGAAAGAAAAAATAAATAAAAATAAATAAATATAACCATATATACAAAAAATAAACATACAGAGCAAAAGGAACCATACATGATTAAAAATTTAAATTAAAGTACCAATGTTTAAAATATGTCAAGGTTAGGATATTATTGAGAGGGCTAGTGTTGAATCAGCCGCATTCAATCTTCGTTTTCTTCCTCCAAGCAAACCACGACATTCGGCGCTTCCATTGTTCTCCAACGGACATTGACTGCGGCCTTGTAGAATTTATATAAACCGAGGGAGAGACCCTGATCAACCATCAGTGTGTTCATCCAGCTGCAAATTTGTTGGCAGTCAGGTTGAGAACAGGGTAAGTCACCCAAAATTTCTTTCCTCTGTTTCTCTAAGCAAGAGCATCCAAATATTATATGCATAATTTCATCTTGGATTCTGTTTTTACACAGATCGCAAGTTAGAGTCAAATCAATTTTCCAGCGATTTGAACGATTTTCTGGGAAGATCGTCCAAAGGAGTCTCAGTTGTGCAAAAAATCTTTTAATTGCTAGAGGAATAGTTGTGAATAAATATCGTTCTGCTGTTATTGAATTTTTTAGGTATTTGAAGTGACTGTAATGTGAAGTATTTAGGATTTTCGCCATGTCGTTTTGGATGCTTTGTTCGGTTGCTATTCGAATAATACCAGGGATTTCAGTCATAATTGCAGCGTAATCCGGACAACCCTTCAGGAACGAAAAACCGTTTGAGTCTAAAATGGTTGACAGGTTTTCGACAAAGGTTAAACCAGCCCTTTGATTGCTGTGTAATGTTCAGAGGTGTGACAAACATGCCCGGGGCAACCTACTCTCTTCCACTTTCATAATCCTCACCCAAAATCTCAGGACCTGTTTAATAATGATAACTTCCTGTGATACTCGTCCACACTCCATTCTTAGCATAAAGCCCGGAGTATACTTTGGTAAATTTAGGTAGCGTCTTAAGAAAATATTCTGAACCTGATCAACTACCTTTACTTGGTTGAGTGCCCAGCAGGGTGCGGCGTATAGCATGTGAGGTAAGACCGTCGAATCAAGTAATCTCATTGCCGCATTTAGAGAGTTCATCTTAATAATGAAATATTTATATATTTCTACATTAATATTATTGATAATTACTTTTCCCGAATTAAAATGTTTGAGAATAATAGCTTTAAAGATTAAAAAAAAATGTGTTTGTATGAAATATATTCAAATTATTATTTTCTAGAACAATAAACTAATTATGAGACGATTCAAATTTCTTAAAATTTATTGACCTACCTTTCAACAGTACACTGATGTTACTTCAAAAGTAATACAAGTTGCACTCATAGACAAAACTTAAAAAGGTTGTACCTTTTAACATGTATAAATATAACTCTGAAAGATATTACAGTGACCTATATTGAAGACACGAGATAACCAAGTGTATATACACTCATGGACAATACTTAAGGAAGTTGTACCTTTCAGCATGTATATCGGGACAATAACTCTGAAAGATATTACAGTGACCATATTGAAGACACGAGATAACCAAGTGTATATACACTCATGGACAAAACTTAAGGAAGTTGTACCTTTCAGCATGTATATCGGGACAATAACTCTGAAATATATTACAGTGACCTTTATTGAAGACACGAGATAACCAAGTGCATATACACTCATAGAAAAAACTTAAGTAAGTTGTACCATTTTAAAATGTATATCGGGATTCAGACAATAACTCTGAAAGATATTAGAGTATTCTTTATTGAAGACACACTAGCTAACCAAGTGTGAACAAAAATCAAAATTGACTCTGTTTCTAAAAATAAAAAAGACCGGCGACATAAAAATATCCACTTCCTCAAATTCTGTACATTAGTGTAATGTATAGTTGATAAATCACTTTGTAAAGGCCAACAGTGTGTGGCCGAAGTATCAGTAAATAAAATTTGAATTTTACGTTTATATGAATATGTAATATATATATATTTTTTCAAATTTTGTTTAAATGTTTGCAGAACCAGGGCAAATACCCGAACAAACACCTTCAATAAATGAACGTGAGTATTTGACATGAACAAATAATTTGATTTAAAAATCAGAAAACTAATAATTGATTTACAAAAATAGGAATTTCACATAGAAATATTTTATACCAAAATGAGTATTTTTATATTAATTATCAATTTTTGCAGAACCAGAGCAAATACCTGAACAAACACCTTTAATAAATGAACGTAAGTATTTGACATGAACAAATATTTTGATTTTAAAATATGGAAAAATAAATAATTGATTTACAAATAGGAATTTCACATACAATTATTTCATATAAAATTGAATATTTTTATATTAATTTTATCAATATTTGCAGAGCCAGAGAAACAACCCGAAATCCTAATAACTATAAGTGAATATTTGACATAAACAAATATTTTTAATTAAAAAGTCAGAAAAGACAATATTTTATTTAAAAATAAGCATTTCTCTCATAAAATATTTTAAAATGATATATAACCAATAAATATATTTAACATAAATATAGTTAAACTGGCGAAACCGCTGAGAGGGTTCACCACTGATGAGCCAGGCCCTCTCATTAATTTTTCCATTGCAGTAAGGGCAGTAGAAATTGTTTAATGTCAAAAAGAATCTTACGCCTTTAAAATAGTTTTGAATTTTGATAAATATAGATGTCATAATTATGTTTAAAGAAATATATTTGTTACTTTATCAAAATTTATTTTAAAAATTAATTTATTTATATTATGAGATCGTGTGAAAAAAAACATTAATGTTTTGATGTTTTAATTTGTATTTTATAGATGGTGTGTTAATGCTATGTATTATTATAAGATATATATATTGAGGCGAATCTTGATGATAGAGCACGAGAAACCGAAGAGAATTGTGCTCTAGTTAATTTTCTATTATATTTAGCTCAGTTAATCCTTATATACTAAGTGTTCTATTATGAAAAGAAAACATTTTACTTAGTCAAATCAGATATTTTGATTGGTTAATGTGCTTCTTTGTCTATTTACGGCGCTTTTCTTGAGTCTTTTCTGTCAGAACTAGGCATTCCTCCCACCAAAGACTCTTTAGGAACTATTCTCTTGAGAGAGGGAAATTTATCATTCTTACTCATTTCCAAGATTAAAGGCTGTCAAAATTGTATTTGTGAAATGGTTGCGTGCGTGTTGGTGTGGCTTTTGGAAAGGCCGCTGATAAAATATAATTATTTTATAAAATATATTAATTTATTTAAAGCTCCGAAATATATAGAGAGGAAAGAAGTAACGGCCGCTGGAAGCAAGCCTTGTTGTTCGAACGACGCGCGTGCCAAGAGTCCCGGATGCAACCCACGCATGCGTAGTGAGATGTTCTCCCAGCTCGTGCTTGCCGAGGCGTAGTGAGGCCGCCACACTACTGCCCGTATGTGTATTGAAGCTTTGTCCGCGTTTGCTGAATCAAAATGTGGTCGCCGCATATTCAAACTAAAGTCGATCGATTTCAATATTATTATATTTAAGTAAAACCATTTCACACAACCCAATGTTAGAAGTTGCGACTTTTTCATAACTTTAAAAAGTAAGAAAAATATTGTTTGATTATATTGTTTTAATAGAATTTGATTACAATTTATAATTTATTATCCTATATAGAAACTAGTCAGTATATGCCTTTAATAAAATTACTTGAAAACTTTCTCCATAGATTGTATAAACGATAAAGAAGAGTAAGGAGAAAAGATTTTTATTCAATTAAACTTGTGACAAGCTTTCGGGCAGTCACGCCCTTCAACAGGTAATAAAAAGAATAATTGACTATTAAAATAGGATACAAACTGAGCTTTAAACAAAAATGATACAACTGCAGCCTGGCCGCGAGAAAACGTGAATTACTTTCCCGAATTCACGTTTTCTCGCGGCCAGGCTGCAGTTGTATCATTTTTGTTTAAAGCTCAGTTTGTATCCTATTTTAATAGTCAATTATTCTTTTTATTACCTGTTGAAGGGCGTGACTGCCCGAAAGCTTGTCACAAGTTTAATTGAATAAAAATCTTTTTTCCTTACTCTTCTTTATCGTTTATATGCCTTTAATATTTCTTACCCGTGTATCGTGTTATATTTTGTCAAGGAATAAACGCCTACATTTATCTCATATATTTATTTTCAGAAATTTTAACTGTTTTTACAATATATTTTCAAATTATAAATTCAATTCTGTGCAGACCCAGCGGTGGCTACCGAAGCTTCAATAAACGAAAGTGAGTGCTTTTTGATATAAATGCATATTTATATAAATAAATAAAAAAAAAAGATCAACAAAAAATAAATATGTTTTTCTAGAATTTGCTCTTAAATGGAATTATTTTATTATATTGTAGCAAAAAGTATTTATTATATTTTATATACAGCTTATTAATATTTTAATATTTATATTATTTTTATTTTGCTTTTCTAGAAATTTCCTTCATTGCTTATCTTGTATCTTATAAGTGTGTTGAATTTTGTCTTGCTTTAAATAATTTGTTGTGTCATCCTGAAGTTTGTCTTTCCTAATTTTCTATGTGACAATATTATGTATTATATATGTATGTATTACAAAGTTAATCGATATTGATAAAATCGGTTATCTATTTTATATTATGAAATTAAGTAAGTATTATGTATGATATCAGAATATAAAACGTTTATGGAGATAAGTATCTTTATTTTGATCTTCTCAAACTTTCGGGCTTGTCTGCCCTTCTACAGGAGAAACAATATATAAAGAAAATATAACGCCGCCTGATGCTAAAACTATTATGATTCTATATACATCTAATATATATATATATATACATTAGGATATTTTTGCATATTATTTTACTTAAGATATGTTTTTATTTGATTAAGGTATTTACATATTTTACTATTGTTTGATATATTCTATGAATTATCTTATAGGTTGGGAATTCTATTATTTTAAGTTAGTTTTATAATGGTTATTGGCTATTACGTATAAGTTACATATATTATACAAGTATTATGTATGTATTTAGTATATATAATACACAATTTAGAATTATTGAACATAATATTAATATCACATTATAATATATATATAATTTGCACAATCCATTATATTGAATATAATAATTTTTAGTGCCTTGGAATAGGAAATAGCAATATTTTACATTTTTATGTGTCATTTAATTAACATCAGGATTGATACTGTATAAATATTTGAATGTGACATTTCGATAAAATGTATATTGAAATATATTTAAATATATTAGAATATCATTTGAGAATTAAAAATTATATAAGATTAAGTTTGAATATATTCTAAGTTTACCTATTATTTTCAATTGTTTATACATATATTCATTTAATTTTAGCTCATTTCAGACCATAAATATTTAATATGGCTCAACTACAAATTATTTTTTTTTATGTATATATTCTCTATTGGAAGGGTGAAATATGAATTATACAATTATATTATTGAAATTACGTTTTGAATATATTCTAACGTAGAAATTTAGGAAAGACAAACTTCAGAATGACACGGCAATTTATTTAATGCAAACACAAACTCAATATTTATAAGCAATGTGAAGAGTTTCCAGAGTAGCAAAATATATATAATATATATATATATATCATAAATTAATAATCTGTACATCAAATTTAATTAATACATTGCGACAATATATTAAAAATAAGTATTTTTTGTTCACAGAAGATAGTCCAATTCAGGGCAGAGGTAAATGTTATTCAATAAATTTTAAAACCCCAACAAAGAGCTCCTTTCTTTCTTATGTATTTCAATAAAAGATAAATTTTTGTGAATATATTTTCTCTTAAAATATCTATAATGAAATTTATTTGATAAACCTCAACAAAGTCATTATTATAAAATATCATTGTTTATATTCTTTTAAGTGCTCATAAATATTTTTATTTTTAAACTATATTTAAACTTATATATAGAATAGTTTTTATTGTTCTATATATGTAAGAGATTTTCAAAATTAAATACTATTGATAAAATAGCAAAATATTTAACAAATTATATCTTAATCTTAATATATCTCATTTCGCTTATATAATAATATTTAAAAATCCATATATATCTCTCTCTCTTTATAATAATTTCTTACACATTCTTTGTTTTCAGATCTACCTGGTGTAGTTAATCCAATAGCTGGTAATAAATTTTCACTCATTTTATATTAATAATTTAAATAATTAATAGGTTTTTTTTTATTTCAAAAATGTATACTAATTAGAATATATGAAAATAATTATAAGGAGAAAATATAAACAAATAAATGGTAAAAAGACTAAAACACTAAATGACCAAAAACCATTAATAAAACCAAAATATTACATTTTTAAATAGATTTAATCACTTTTTGAAATTGTTTCCCTTAGGGTCGGTTTGGATATATTGATTTTTAAAGCACTTAATGCTTGAGTTATATACGGGGGGGGGATAAAGGTATCATATAATATTATATATGATATCATATTCTTCTTTATTTCTCATGAAATATATTAACAATTAAATGGCATTTTATTTTATAGAAACCATATTAATTACTTTTGAAATACGATGCTTAATTTTTCGAAGTACAAGCCTATAGTGGCACCTGATACATTTGATAAGCAATCACCATTCTGAGATGTCTAAATTTTCAAAATATCAGCTAATTCGACCTGAATAGTAACAAAGAAGAATAGAAGCAGAAAAAAACTAGAAAGACTCAGGTTTTCAAAGCGTTTCTTTTTGGACATTTTGATGTATTTACTAAGCGAAACATCTTTTATAAGTTATTTTGTTTTGGTTTCGTAAAAAGGCAAGGTTTGATACCTCAATTAAGATTTATGTTTAATGAGTTGTTATCATTTCTTTATTTTTTCAGCAATATTTTAAATGTAGCCTGTTTCCTTTACTTTATGAAAATTAGAATAAATTTTATTCCTTTTTAATTCCCAACATTCCTTGTATAATTGCTTCTTTTTATCAAGCAAGCTAGTGAATGATTTGTTATATTGTAAGAGAATGATAAAATTTAATCTAAGGTACAAAAATATAAAATGTAATCAATGTACGAGCTATTAAGATAACAATCAATCAATTACAAATATATTGGATATAGGCAAACAATTTTTGAAACTTATTTCTATTGACGTTGTGTGGCGCTGAATTTGTTGTTGACATAAATATGTTATAATACCTTGAAAAAGGTTGGCGTTTAGCCAAATGAAATATTGTTAAATAAATTATATTTGATCCAATACATGCCGTTTTAATAAAGAAATATATTTATGAAAAAAGGCATCTCCTTATCGTTCAACTGAAATTTGCTGATGGCTTGCGCTATCTATCGGAATAAATATAAACTTTTCTCGTTGATTTTCAATTTTTCCAGAATTGGCCAATTACCCATTCTTGATTAATCAAGATAAGCTAACCACGGACGCGTTGTGTCGCGGTCTCACGCAATTCTGGCCCTAACTACCCGTTTCATGATTTTTCACGATGCCTGAATGACCAATATTTTGGTCTTTGAGGTACAGCTTGCACCACGCTGATGAGGGCCAACAGCCCGAAACGCGTCCGTGGTTAGCTTTTCTTGATTAATCAAGAATGTGTAATTGGTCAATTCTGGAATAATTGAATATCAACGAGAATAGTTGATATTTATTCCGATAGATGGCGCAAACCATCAGCAACTTTCAGTTGCACGATAAGTAGAAGCCTTTTTCTTAATTTATGCACCTTATTCTAGTACAATATCACATTTGTTCTATTTTTAAAAATATATTTATGTTCGAATCAAATAAATAAATGGTGTAATATCAATTTTATATAGCTTTGATTATATACAGTATTATGTAATTAATTAAATGTAAATGCTATATGTTTATAGGTATTATATATTGCTATAAGTTGTTTATTTTTGTGTAGAACCAGAAGTGAAACCAGAAAACTGTAAGTATTTCAGATATACAAAATCTTTGTTATTCATAATAGTATAAAATCAAACATTTGTATTAATAAATGATTATACAAAATTAATCTTGAGATATTCTACAAATAAAATGAAATTTTCATTAGGTATTCTTCTTTTAATAAAAATTGCAATTGAATATAAAGTCATAAGATTATAATGAAACGCAATTTTAATTTTAACACTCTTCAAACTTTCTATTATTATTTGCTTAATATAATATCTATATATAAATATTTACATATTACTTAATAAACTGTCAAGATAAGTTTCTTCAACTTCAAATGATCAACTTCAATTCCTTAAAACCTTTTTATTTTTTAAATCTGTAGATTGCTTTTTTCGAATACACACAATACTTTACAATTTGATTTCATTTAACTAAATTTGCATACCAACCCTTTGTACATATATCAATTGAGTTGATATATATATATTTTTATCTTTTATCTAACTAACTTGCATACTAATTCTGTACATATTTAAATATCTTTCTTTTTTTTCTTTCAAAATATTTGTTTTTGTTTAAAGTGCAAGTGTCCCTAGGGGGACATAGCGCTCTAAGTCGAAATAATAAAAAAATGAAATAAAATTTGAATTTTAACATTTATTATTCCTTATAATAATTTATTATGATGATGGAGACTCCAAATTTACATTTTAGAAAATCTATTTGAAAAATACATATAATGAATTTAATAAATATATTTCATAGACCCATTCTGCCTTTAAACATGTACGAAGTAAATAATTAATAGGCTTCAATTTATAGAATTATTTTGAATGAGAAATCATGAATCTGAAGTTTTTGTTCTTGTCATATAAATGATAGACTTACCTCAATATGATATATTCATTGATAAAGGTTTCAATAAATTTCTATTTATATACGTATATAGTGAAGAAAAGATATCAATGAATAAAATAGGGTCTTTCTTCTTTAAATAATAAATTTCTCTCTCTCTCTCTCTCTGATTAAAAATAGAAATATATATATAATCAATATATATATTAAAAACGATATCAACCGAAGAAATTTATATATTTTGTATAAAATAAAATTTAAAAAAAGGTGAAATAGTTGTAAACAATAGTACATATGTGATATTTTTAATGTAAAGAGATTTTTAATTAACAAAAAGAGTTTGTGCAATTAGAATTTTCAATTGCTTGCTTGATTTATCGTTCAAAATATAAATTTATCATTGCTTTTAATTAATTTCGAATATTGATCTATTAAATAACACTTTACCAAGCCTCACAGTCTGGAACACATAATTGTTGGTTTTTCCTGCCATATCAAAAAATAATTTGACCCAAAAATCCATACAAATTTTGAAATTTAATAATGAGTTGATATGTATTACCCTGTGTGTTCAAAACTATCAATAATTTTTATTTGTATCATAGGATAAATATCTTAATTTCTTAATTTTAAGAAAAAATAATATTGTTATTTATAAAATAGCATAACATCATTTTTTCAACCTAATATGTATATTACCTTATATAAAAAAATATATAAATTATAATTCACATTATGAATAAATATTGAAATTATATAACAGAAATTTCACTTGAATTATGTATTTTACTTTAAACTAATCAATATTAATCATTACAACTTCATACGCTTTAATATGAATGGAATTTTTGTAGTGCACGGGAAGAAAGGTGGTGAGTGTTTAAAAATTTAATTAACTATATTTTTTGTGCACATTTATTATGCAATTTATTTTGATAGGCTTCCATAAAATATCGTTAAGTGTTTGTTAGATAGTAATCAATAATTTCTATTGATATTTAGAAAACCTTTTATTTATTAAAATAATAAAGGTTTGTAAAAATGGCAACAATAAATAGATTTCGTTATTTTGAAACTTTAGAATTCCGCTCAGGTAGAAATATTGTAGAGGTTTTGTAATTATTTTCGTATTTTATACATTTGGAATAAAGTTCTTATAAAAAAATTGAAAATAGGTCATTGTTCCTTTAAATTTGAATTTACATCTTGAATTACTTCTTGTTTCGCTTTCAGAGATGAACAACCCTATTCTACTATTGATATTTTCAGGCTATCAACATCAATTCATATAAATACTTATATGTAATTGTAGTATGTTTCAAATAAACCTTTCAGACATTTATTCATATAATTTATTCATTTTTACAGGACACCATTTAAAACATAAAAAGGGTAAGTAGGAAATATTATTTTTGTTTTAAGTTTTTAAAATGAATCAATATTTTATCTTTGTATATGAGGTATAATTATTATTAATATTTCATATTGAAAATAACATTTTAAATACTAAAATACAGTTTATTATGATATATATAATATACAGGGTCGCCCATATGTCGCGAACTCTTTTATTTTTTCATTAAATATTAAAAGAAAAACTAGAATAAAAACTAAGACTATTTTATTTTAAGGTAATAGATTAATGCTTTTTCTATAATATATTTAAATTTAAGTTATTCAAAATGTCCTCCATTTCCTTCCAAAAACAATCTAAGTATTTTAGGAACACTTTGACAAACATGAGCTCATAAATCCGCATCAAGAAGATTAAATTCTTCTTCTAGTGAAATTTTCATTTGCTCTAATGTCTTGGGTTTTCTATAATAAACTTTATCTTTTAAATAACCCCACAAAAGAATCTGCTGGAGTAAGATCAGGTGACCGCGCAGGCCAATCAATCGGTCCACGGCGCCCCATCCATTTGTGAGGGAACTTTTCATTGATAAATGTTCTAACAATGTTTGATTAATGAGCTGGTAAACCATCCAGTATGAAGTAAAGGTTTTTCCAACCAATTTCGGCTGCATAAATTTTCCCAATATTTTCAAAAAATCATCAGCATTAACTTTTTCATTGAGAATGTAAGGTTCGATTATTCCTTCCGAACAAATTCTGCCCCAAACAGTTAAGCCAAGGGAATTAACTTCCTTCTCAATTTCTACCTTTGAATTTTCTGAAGCCCAATAAACACAATTATGTCGATTGACATGGCCATTCAATTTACAAATAGCCTCATCAGTCCACATTATTCGATTAGGCAAATTCTTATCATTTTGGATCATTTCAAACATTTTTTCACAAAATTCCATCCTTCTATCACAATTATATTAATGAAGTGCAAGAATTATTTTAGGTAAATAGGGCTTATAACCAAGACCTTTTAACATTCTTTGGATGGAGTTTCTGGGTATTTATAGCTCTTGAGACAACATCCTTGTTGATTTTGAAGACTAGTTTCTAAAGATGCTTTAACTAGGTTTATATTAGTTTCACAGGCAGCAGAGTGTGGACTTCTTGATCTAGGGAGATCTGCCATACTACCGGTAGTTTCAATTTTTTAAAATTATTCTTGTTACGGTTGATTTAGAAGGTGCAGAAGACTCAGAATGCTTTGACTATTGACGTCGTAGAGTTGTGAAACTACCATGTTGATAATAGAGTTAGATAATTTTAATTCTTTCTTTAATATCGAGGGATGACTTAATTAAACTTGGATGGAACCTGAACACATACATATGTTAATTAGACAATTATTATAAATAATTTATTAGTTAAACATATTAAAAATTGTGTCAGGACTTACGGGCCACCCTGTATATTATTGCTAAATTTGAAAAGAATGTTATTAATTTGCGTAGGTTTTAGCATTCCTACTATTTGAATCGCATAATAGAACCTCTCTTTTGACCTTACAGTCACAGAGGTATTTCAAATAAGAAGATTCAAATCACGAGAATCAGTTTTAAAAAGATGATTTGAGTATAATATGATGCACTAGCGCGCCATTTGTTATCAAAATTCGAAACTATTTTAAACGCGTAAGATTCTTTTTGAAATTAAACAATTTCTACTGCCCTTACTGCAATGGATAAATTAATGGGAGGGTTCACCACTGATGAGCCAGGCCCTCCCATTAATTTTTCCATTGCAGTAAGGGTAGTATAAATTGTTTAATATCAAAAAGAATCATACGCGTTTAAAATAGTTTTGAATTCTGATAATTTGAGTATATTTATAAATGTAAACTTATATTAAATCTAAATATACAATTGTTGTAATATAATTTGTGTACCACAGAATAATCAATATTAAAATAATATCATCATCATTCTTTTTCTTTACTTTTATATATAGATCTTAATAAAAAGATTGTTTGTGAGTTATTTCCCTATCACTTATGTATGTTATGGATCATTAAAAACAATATCCATTTGTAACAACATTCAAGATTATAGAATGAAGAATGAACTAGTTGTTTGTGAACTTAACGATTTGAATTCCGATAAAAAATCATATTTAAAGTTCAATTCATTTTGTAAATACATTCTAAACCTTTTACGAAATCTGGATCTCTAGTGTTTTCATTCGTTGAATAATGTAAAAAAATTATGTAAATAAACTTTTCTCCTTGTTTGCGGGATGTAGGGCTTTGGAAATAAAATAATTGTAATTTGTAACAATATTGATTTATCTCAATAGTGATATATAATTTTAATATTTATTTGACATAGGTTCGATGTAAATTATAATAGTTATTTATTATAGTTTATTATGAAATATGATTATTATTTTCAATTTGATGTCATAAAATTATATTTTTATAATATTTAACACTATAAATTTCAAATAACATGTTCTGTAGGTCACAACAAAAATATCCATCGTAAGTAAATATTCTTTTATGTTATGAGTAAATAGTTAAACTCTAGTATACACATGTTAAAATTTATAAATATTTAATATTTTCAATTTAAATAACTTATTTTCTTTATAAAGCGAAAGTGTTTCTTAAATTTTATGAAATTTTAAATTAAATTTGTTTTAATATTTTAAAAATATATTATAATATCATAAAATATTGAGAGTGGTATACTATTATAAAATTTTATAAAATAAATGAAGCTTCCAGGGCTGAGTTTCTTGTTCAACTTTTTATTTTCAAGCTTTCGGACTTGTCAGTCCTTCAACAGGAGTATCATGTTTATAAATTAATGATAAATACTATTTTTATATACAAATTATTATTTACATATATTTAAATAATTATGATATTGAAATGGAGAAAGGAATATATTACATTCTTTGTGTATTATAAAATTTCAATGCGTTTTACTTTTATTGCGTTAATTTATCTCAACTTTCAAATATTGAAAACTATGAATAAACTGTCAAGACAAAAATATACATTGTTAAGTTTAATTTCTATAGTTTTATAAATAATTAAATTGATATATATTTAACACATATATTAAATCTTTTCTGATTCCAGGAAAGCTAAAAGGTAATATTAAAAACGTTTCCAATTTATTATTTTAAAGTGAAAAATCATATAATTTGCTTATTTCTAATTTAAATATTTGGAAGTTATATTACATATCGATATCTTCATGCATTTATGCATATTTAGAATATAATTGTATCATATGATATTATTTATTTTTGAGAAAACTTTGAAATAATCTATACATATATTAAATACATGCTTTCATAATTTTCAGGTTTTTCTGTAAACGGCCTACATGAGATAATATATGCTTAAATATTATAATATTTATATATAATAAATTATAATTAAATATTTATATTTTATATTTGTGTTTTACTAGGACATAAAAGAATACTACGAGGTGATTATATTCAGTGTAAAATATTATTATTCGTTGTGATATATAATGTGTATGTAATTCATATAAATATACATATATAGGTTTTTAACTTTTATTTAGACATTTTCAATTTTAATTTAGACATTTTCCATTTTATTTTAGACACATGGACTTTTCTATAATAAGCCCATGTGTCTAAATTAAAATGAAAAATGTCTAAATTGATATGAAAAATGTCTAATTACAAATCAAAATTGTCTAATAAAAAGTTAAAACCTATATATTAGATAATAAAAAGGCATATATTGGATTTAATAAAATATTTATTTTGCCAATATTTTTATTATCTAATGAAATAAATATGGATTGCTCTATTTTCAAACAAATACATATATATTTTTATTTAAAAATTTATGTATGAATTGCTCTATTAAAAAAATACATGTATATCAATATGTATTCCCGATATTTAATACACTATATTTGCAATTATATATGTTATATGTTCATATCAAACATTTATTGTCGTTGAATAAGCATAATGGCGTAATTACTGTAAATACAAACTAAAGATATAATTACAACTTTGTAAATATTCAAATTATAATAACTTCATACGTTATCATAAAGACTTTATGATATGAATGACTTTATATATGTTATATAAAAATAAACAAGGTGTCAATCAAATTATCTTCATATATTACACAAATATATAATTTATAGAAGAGCCTTCAAAATATTTTCATTTTATATGTTTGTTCTTCTGGTTAGAAAGCAAAAGGGTTTAGTATATGCTCCTTTCCTATATCAGTCTTTAATTATTTGTATTAAGTTATGATGCATTAGCGCGCCATCTGTTATGAAAATTTTAAACTATTATAATAACTATACATATATTATTATAAAATACTTTATGATATGTAGGACTTGTTTATTTATTTATCACCAGTTGCAAATAAGACACGCTATATCCGATCTGGATTATTACTCATGAAACTATTTACAATAATTCATATTGTAGTAGAGTAGGTAACAGAATTATCAAAAGGAAAATAAACAATCAAAAAAAGAGCATTAAATAAACATTAAAAATGACTTTATATTTGCTATATATAAATAAATAAGGTGTTTATAAAAATTTCTTCATATATAAACAAATAAAGTAAGGGCATTTTAAATTGTTTAATTTGTAAAAGAATTTTACGTGTCTATAATAGTTTCGATTTTTATTAAGACACAATTTAAAAATAATTTAAATATTAATTTAAAGTGTTATATAGGTTTATCGAATTAAGTTGGTTTTCCTGAAGGTGATAAATAAAGCTAAAATAAGAATATTTAAGTAAACGCCAGTAATTATTTAGCAATATAAGATTGGTCATTAAGGGGCCGGTGAAAATGCAGTATACACCGTCGATTATCCATAGCCACGACTCAGGATCGAATCCCGCTTTCAGCACTTTTTTAAAGAAAGAATGCTGCCATGTGACTCTCTAATCTTATAAAAGACCAAACCATCAATGATTGCAAGTAACAAAATGGAGCACTTACACACTTATACATTTTAAAAATGGAGCAATCCATAAATAATTTAATTAAAATGGCATATATTGTATCAGATAATTATGTATTTACCAATATTTCAGTTGGCTGAACGTCAACCTTTATCAAGGTATTGAAACATATTTTTGTTAACAACAAACTGAGAGCTAGATAACGTCACTAGAATATAAAGTTTAAACTGTATACATTATATATATAACTTCTATTGACGTTATGTGGCCCTGAGTTTGTTGTTGACATGAAGGTGTTGTTAAACCTTGAAAAAGGTTGTTGTTTAGCCAACTGAAATATTGGTGAATAATTTCTTTTCGGCTTTTATATGTATACATTTCTAATCCTTTTTTAATACACGTATATACCAATATTTTTTTCCGATAATTCACTAATATTTATACTACAATAATTATATCTGCAACTAAAATTCCAAATATAATATAAGGTTGGATGTGTGAATAGATTTGGGAATGCAACAAAATGGTGAGAAAATATTTCTGTGACATCTATTTATTTTAATTAATAAATATATATATTTTTTACGATTAAATTTTGATTTTGTTAACAATGAAATCTTTCTATATTTTTCGTAGAAAAAAAAATTCAATAAGTTTTATTATTTATATAATCAATTAATAATAACTTAATTTTATGCATAGAAAAATCCATAAATAGATTTTCAAATAAAAAGACATTTTTATCAAAAATAGTATTTACCAATATTTCAGTTAGCTGAACGTGAAGCTTCTTCAAGATACAACAAGGTTTTTAGTTTGTTGTTTACATATATGTAGTATATTTTGAGTTAGGTAGTTCACAACCTTCTTCTGGTATTTATTATAACCCCATATCTATATAAAAATATGTATCGACCTTGTGGAAATGGATGTAACAAATAAACAAAGAGGCAAAGGTAGATCAGACGGCGACAACGACCAACGGCGCCAGAAGGTGGTGTGATTACAGGAGCCAATCAGGATTCACCGCCATATGCGGGGGTCCAGTATAAAAGAGCCCAGAAAATGAGACAAAGTAGTTGTTTTCAGAGTGACGCCGTTATACGGTCGGTCGGATCTCTCACCCCTTCTTCTATCCGCGAGTAGGCTTAGGGCATCCGCGGCGCCCGTAGTCCGACTGCCTTCGTCCGTGGTCTATCTCTACCTCTTGGAGCTACCATCTAGACCTGCCTCTGTCCCTTGCTGTCCCCGTACGGGAATCCCATCACGCACCCACGACCACGACTGCCCAGTACATTCCACGTCGGCTTAGTCGGGGTTACTACAGAACCCGTTTAAGTTGACAGGATAACTGAGGACAGCAGCATGCAGAGGATGACGGAGGTCAGAGACGACTACTTCGCGGATGCCCTCACCAACATGCAACCCCACTGCGAAGACCTAGTAAGCCGCCTAACAGACGCCATTCGGGGAATAGCCGTGCCTCGTGCGGAGGAAGCCCTCATCTCTCCTTTCGACGGATCCTACGCAGCAAGCAACTTCATCCAGAAACTCGAGCGGACGAGCGAGGGACCGCAAGATGACGCCACCCTGCAAGCCCGGCTCCGCACGCTACTCAAAGGTGAGCTCCTCTCCCTCTACAACGAACTGAATCTGGCCTCTCTGCCATACAGTCAGGCAAAACAAACTTTCATGGACCTCTAACAATTGTGACAAAAATGCACCCAGCCAAACCTTAGCTCATTTTCCCCATTTATATTTATTACCCCCACTATATCCCTCTGAACATCAATGTAAAATTTTTAATGATTCTTGTAATTTATGTGTTGGGAATGATATCCCTTTAACTTTTATGAATATTATTAAGAATTACTCAAATATTTTTTCTACTAACCACTGCAAATAACCCACAAGCTAATGGATTATGCGAGCGTCTTAACGCGACACTCACCGGGAAGCTGAGGTTACTGAACTTAGAGAATCCAGGAACCTCCTGGACTAATTTAATTAAGATAGTAACTAATAAATATAACGATACCCCCATACGATAACTGGATTTCCCCCGTATTTTTAATGTATAATATAATCCCCTCAGACTTAAATAACCACATAAACCCCTACCACAATATAATAGAAAGTAGAAAACTAGCAATACAACGTACAAATGACAGGCACGACAAAGAGAAAATTAAATATGATAACAAACATAAGAACCCACACTTTGATACAGGAGATTTAGTATTAGTAGAGGCGTATCATCATCCAAATAGCGGTAAGTTAGTACCCTACTTTACAGGTCCATATAAAATTACGGAAATAATTTCTGATAATGTCGTACGTATAAATAGACCCAATAGGATTACAGGTAATGATAGCGATACTGTACATGTAAATAAATTACAATATTATAATGAAGAGGTCCTCTATATTTCACCACCCAAATTATATATATATATATATATATATATATATATATATATAGAACCCCTAAAAATAAATAGAATAATAGATCCTTTCCGACATTTAGATCCCAACTTGTTTACTCTAATAGAAAAAAGTATAGCTCATCGAGTTTCCGAACCATTCAATCACTTGTCCCACCATCTATTCTCATAAAATTAGCGAAATCTAGGTTCTTAAGTCTGGCGAACTCTCTTCGACGTAAATTAATCAATTAAATAATCATAACTTTCAACACCATTTCATGATTACCTTTTCCTCCGCCAATAATTTCTCTCCTTCGAATATTATGACTATTTTTCTCTTTCTATTAGGCACACAACTGATTACTTAAGACTAACCCTCGGAATTGTTTGGACTAGAATAGCGCAATTCCGAGAATATAACTCATACACACACTGTATATAAAAACAAAGAAACATTATGTAATTATTTTTTATTATTCCAGTTAGCTTCTCTTTCTTAAATTATGATAATATATTCCCCAATAATTTCACAAAACCTATTCTCTTTATATGCCTCTACACCAACCCCTTGGTTCTGAATTACTTAAGCACCGATCCTCCCTCATATATCCTGATCTATTGGTAAAGTATTCGCAATATTAACTCGATTAGAAAAACATTTGGTACACAGGAGCCACTGAGTGGCAAACAATCCATGTTACATAAATAGCTATTATATTACCGTCCTCCCAAAAACAAAACACAACGCCCGCCACCGCGGTGTTCAGTTTGATTATATAGACTGCACGAGCTCGACTTTCTCGCGCCACTTTGGCGCCTGCCCGTTAGGTTGTCGCCTGTTCAAACATACATTTTTATTTCGCACTTTTCTACATTGTTCACATCAATTTTAATTCCTCTCGCATATCCCATATTCCATTAACACATTTCGCATGATCACAACACATTTATTTATACACTAGTTAATTAATTAATTGTTTTATAACCTACCTTTTCCCAATGAATTCACACCCACGATTTCAATATTACAGATTAAATTTAATATCCTTCTAACAGAGGAACCTGCCAGATTAAAACGGATAGAAAAATTATATAAAATCCCTTTTATAACAAATCTTATTTTTATAATGTTATAGGATAGTTTATCGTTTTGTCAACCCTGTTTAAAAATTAGGTCCCCATCATTTCTAAAATCGATCCTGTACATGAGCCAAAGGAGACGCCATCTTGGCCTCCTAAAAAGACAATTAAATCCCCAAAATGGCATCCATCGCCACGACAATATTCCAATCTTCATCCCAACGACAACCAGCTCAAGGACACACTGAACTCCCCCCTATTTTTTTGTCAAATTTGTCGCCTCTCATTTCCCTAAATGTAACGTAACGTTACATGGAGAAAAGATCTGTTAAGGTAATACTTTAAATGATGTTCCCCAAACGTAACAAGCCGTCGTTTGGGTAGGCTCAACTAAATATTTTGCAGACCAACTGCATAAAACGCTCTGCAATCTTTTAAGCGCCTAAGACATGCACTACATACTAAACGTATCTAAAGTCCTATCTTCCACTACAATGACATCATTTTAGGGATCAAGGTCGCTCCCCGTCTGGTCTCACATAATATAATCGGGAAGTTCTGGCAAAGACCAACTTCTCAGACCGGACCAAAGCGACATAGGGCCACATTGCCTCCCCGTAGGCCAAACTAGAAAGACATCAGTAATCTTGCACCTACACCTAGACATTGTGTGTAAATATGTTCTTTTTTTTTTCAGGAACGAATATTTTTGTTCTCTTCTAACTTTTCTCTCATTTACTTGTAAATAGACTTACAGTTTTACTAGTTTTGTGGTGTTGGACTTTGTTTTTTAACTTACAGATGTAGATAAAACATTTCAATATTAATCGATAATATCATCTTGTTTATTAATCATCAACATTAATGCCATCAACTACCAATCAACCCTTTATATATTATTACCTTTAATATTTTTATTTTCTTTTTTTCATCACATGTTTAGACTTAGAATTTTACAACTTCAACTATTTTAGGCACCATTTTAAAAAAACCTACACCTAACAATATTTATAATATTTCTTAAACAGATAAAACATTTATCATTTTATTTTCTTAATAAATTTTAAAAATGTTATTTTTGACGCTTCCCTTACAACCTCTAACTCTATCCCATGAACCTTTCCTCCCAACTTTTTACATCCATCAAGAGATTATTGTTCGTCAGCCATTTTTTGATTAAACTAACTAGAAAACCCTTCCTCGCTATATCATTCCCAATAGTGAGCTCAGGAGACCCATTTAGAATTTTTTTTCTCTCTCATCGTCCGGCTCATCATTTTTTCATTTTTCAACTTTTCTTCTCACCACACAAGTAGGACACAATCAAAATTGACAGCAATAAATCTCTTACGTCCACCTCTCCTTTTCCGCATCCCTCAAACCTCCAACTACCTTCCAAGGGATTCTAGTTCGCCGAACATTTTTTTTTTCATTGATTAATCCGACTGGAACAATCCTTCCTCGCTATACCATTTCCAATAGTGAGTTCAGGATATCCATCGCGATCTTTTATTTTCTTTTTCTCATCGCCCGACTCATCATTTCAATTCACTATTTTTTCAAATTTTCACTTTTTTTTTTCATAATTCAACCGGGCACAAACATTATGGACAACAGGGATCCCTCTTACCTCTACCTCTCTCTTTTACATCCAACAATCTTCCCACCTCTTTTCACTGTCTGAGCTAATGATGCAGACGGAATATCTTGGGCATTCTATTAATGAAAACAATGCCTCACTTAAACAAGTTCGCATTGCCTTGCAGAATGCTTGGGATATTACTTTGCAGAAACATGCTCAGATAACCCTTTTCCCTTTTTCAACCTTAGCGTCACATTATACGTTCAGTCAATAAATTAACTTCATTTTTTTTTTCTCATCTTTTATGCAATAAGATATTATTTTCCTTGTACGATTCATTTTACCATATTTACCATTTTGTATTATATACTTTCTCTTAATCTTTTATCATTCATTTTGTGCGTTTTTATTTTTATAACCTTGATTATTATTTCATTGATACACCACCATTACAACATCTTTCTCTTTTTAACTTGTAGCTTAATAATAATTTTAACTAATTTGTATACAAATTATTTCTTTTATTTTTTTTTATAATAGGTTTGTTAGGTCATCATTCATTACATGTCATTCCCCCAACCAAACCTTCATCACCGGGAGCACATTCTGTAGTATATTTTGAGTTAGGTAGTTCACAACCTTCTTCTGGTATTTATTATAACCCCATATCTATATAAAAATATGTATCGACCTTGTGGAAATGGATGTAACAAATAAACAAAAAGGCAAAGGTAGACCAGACGGCGACAACGACCAACGGCGCCAGAAGGTGGCGTGATTACAGGAGCCAATCAGGACTCACCGCCATATGCGGGGGTCCAGTATAAAAGGGCCCTGAAAATGAGACAAAGTAGTTGTTTTCAGAGTGACGCCGTTATACAGTCGGTGGGATCTCTCAACCCTTCTTCTATCCGCGAGTAGGCTTAGGGCATCCGCGGCGCCCGTGGTCCGACTGGTCTATCTCTACCTCTTGGAGCTACCATCTAGACCTGCCTCTGTCCCTTGCTGTCCCCGTACGGGAATCCCATCACGCACCCACGACCACGACTGCCCAGTACATTCCACGTCGACTTAGTCGGGGTTACTACATATATACATATTTAAATAAATACGTAATAGTAATTCCTTGAAAAAGGTTGTCGTTCAGCCAACTGAATTATTTGTAAATGATTATTTTTTTAATTCAATATACACTTTTTTTCAATTAAGGCTGTATATTTTGAATTTATAGGTTATTAATAATTAAGAGGAAGTTATTTTATATGAATAGTAATAATATGTAATTGATAAATTGATAGGATTGAGATTCAATTCAGGTGCTCTGATCAAAACCTTCAAAATTTGTAGGCAAATTTTCTACACTATTTCCAGAAATATTTCAAAAATTTCAATCAATAAAAATTCTGTTTATACGTAATTATTGGCGAAAGATATATATTGAATATATTGACAGAGCTTAAATAGATAAAGAAGAAGGTAAAAGTGAATTTTTATTGATTAATATTAATAATAATATATTGAAAAAACACGGCGTAGAAAGGTAACTCGTCAATTTTTTGTTGCAAAGAAAAATAAATATTTCATATAGTAGAACAATTTATACGTTCTGCTTAATGGATTGCCTACAATATAAACATAGAATTCTACTAATATAACAAAGAACATTGAATATATATTATTGCTGGCTGATATATATAAACCTTATATGCGGTTAACACAAAGCGTTTGTAAATATTTATATTCTATTTATTAATTATATTAAATTTATTTACAATAATAATCATTGTATATCTCAAATGTTTCAATGAGATATTTAATATACATTTATATAATAATTGCAATTTATAAATCAATATATCAATAAAATATTTAACATAAAGCAATAACGCGCCATCTATACATATAAAATGAAAGGATTTAAAAGCACGAATGTTTCTTTTATACATAATACAAACTTCTACTGTCCTTACTGCGATGAAAACATATATTGGGAGGGCTTGGTACATCAGTGGTAAACCCTCCCAGCGGTTTCGCCAATTTAATCCACCAGACCGCTTCTCAAAGCTCTAATACTGTATTGGACGATTCTGCTTATATACGCAGCACTGAAGGATGGAATCTCAGAAATGGTTTTCAAGAAGATTATGGACATAAGCTTATAGGACACTAGATGTACATTCAAATATAATATATATATCAATAAAATATTTGTTTAAAGTATGTATGAATATGTTTCATATATTGTTATCAAGCTAGATGACATTTTATATAACAGATTTTGGCCATTATGATGACAACTATATGCGTAAGTATTATATTTACGTATTTATCTATATAAGTATATTTAACATATATTCTCTCTTCAAAAATATTTTTCTACCACTGTACGTATTTTTTAGTGATTTCTCCTCGGTAAGAGGTGCTTTTGTTGATTAAACAAGTTGATAAACCTATATGATACATTAGCGCGTTCCCCATTTGTTATAAGAACACTGGTGTCCAAAAAATAAGAAACTTTTGTTTTTTAATGATATGTTTAAAAATATACAACGCTAAAGGCTAAAAAGTAATTTAATTAAGTATTTTAAGTCGTATAATCTATTTATCGCAACCATTCGATTCGGTAAATTTGAAAATATGCAAATTTTTGCTTGTCTTTATAAGTGTGCTATTTGGCGTGTCGTTTACCCCATCTAAGAATTGTCCAATTATAATTTTATTTAATCCTTAGTTAATTATAAGTTTACGAAACATTTTAGCAGATTATTTAAAATGGAGAGCTGTTGGAAGAATGGAGGCAGCGCAATCACAAGTTGAAGTAGCAAAATGGCTAAATGTGAATAAATCTGTGGTCAGCAAAATATGGAAACAGTTCATTGAGAAGGGAACCATCAAAAGAAAAGAAGGTTCTGGTAGAAAAAGAAAAACATCTACCTCTGAAGACCGTTATCTGGTCGTAACTGCCAAGCGCCATAAGGAGATGACAGCTATTCAACTCTCTAATGAACTCCCAAGTGCTACTGGAACGAGAATTTCAAGACAAACTGTTTACCGAAGGCTTCACGATGGTGCTCTTTATGCAAGACGACCAATGGTCTGTATCCCTTTAACCTCTGCTCACAGGAGGGCCCGCTTGAATTGGTGCTTGGAACATCACGCCTGGACTCATGATCAGTGGGCCAATGTTCTCTTCAGTGACGAGTCAAGATTTAGTTTAAACACAGATTCTCGACGAGATTTCATCTGGAGGGAGCCTGGAACCCGCTATCAACCCAGCAACATCAGGGAAATAGACAGTTTTAGAGGGGGCAGTCTCTTAGTCTGGCTGGCATCAGTTCTAGCAGACGCACACCCCTCCACATTTTTTCTGGGGGCACCTCAACTGCCCAAAGGTACAGGGACGAGATCCTTGAGCCCTATCTAAGACCTTATAGAGATCAAATTGGTCACAATTTAATTTTTATGGACGATAATGCTCGTCCGCATAGGGCTAGGCTAGTCAATGAATATCTCCAGAGTGAGAATATTCGAAGGATGGATTGGCCAGCCAGATCTCCGGACCTGAATCTAATAGAGCATTTGTGGGATGCTCTAGGGAGGCGTATTGGAGCTCGTCACCCCTCTCCCAGAACCCTCGTTGAGCTAAGAACTGCTCTATTGGAGGAGTGGGGTTTACTACCCCTGGACCTCCTCCAAAGCCTGGTAAACAGTATGAGGGCTCGCTGTGAGACCATGATAGCTGTTAGAGGTGATCATACTCCCTATTGATATCTTATTTCTTTAAGATCTGGAACCTTAGCTTTGGGTATATTGGTAATAATTTGAATATTTCATAATTTCAAATATTTTTTTTTCAATTTTAATATAGCTAGTCAAATTCTCCATAGTTTAAACTATTTGTATACTAAATTTTATATTTGTTAATAAATTAGCTTTTGAGAAATTTCAATATTGGTTAAGTTTCTTATTTTTTGGACACCAGTGTATTTTGACGTCTATGTTTCTATTTCAAAAATTATTTTATACTGCCCTTAATGCAATTATAAAATATTTAGAGAGCCTGGCTCATCAGTGGTGAACCCTTGCACACACAGTGGTTTCGTCAGTAAATTTATAATAACGCTGTAATGTTGCATTATTCTGCTTTACTTCCATACTGATACTGAAGCTTAACTCTTGGAAAACCTATTTTATATTAATTATGGGATATACGTTTTTATGATAGTATTGATACGTATATGAATGGCATTATAAATGGTAGATTAAACTGGTGAAACCGCTATAAAGGTTCAAAATTGATAAGCCAGACCATACATTATTTTAATCATTGCAGTAAGGGGAGTATAAAATTATTTTATTTGAAAAGAATAATACTATCTAAAATTATATATATAACAATTATTTTAATATTTATATAAAAAATAGACACTTCGGTCAGTTGGAGTTTTTTATTTTCTCAACATTGACAAAATTCTTTTGTCTTCGTCAGGATAAGTAAATAAAAATAAAGCATTTGGCAAGGTGTTAAAAATTGTTTTAAGGTTTGCAAGGGCATTCTCTTTACGATAATTATTTTAATGTGATGAATATAACAAATAATTTTACCATAAAAAATTTGAACCAAAAGGTTTTTATATTTCTATCATCACATTGAAAATAAAAAAGCTTTAAATATCCTTAATATATTTAAGGGTTATAAAAATAATTTTCATATATTTATTATATTGATGCATTTACTTTTATATTAAAATATCCTTTTTAACTTATCGCAATCTATCTCTGAAAATAAAAACATCTACTAATGTACATCTCTTCTAATGTATATATATATATATAATTTATTTCTACAGCCCTTATCTTGAAATGATTAAATATTGAAAGTGGGAGGGTATGGTTTATTAGTGATGAACCCTTCCAGCGGTTACGCCATTTTCCCTTTTTTCAATTTTTATTCATTGCAGGATAAGGACTTTTATAATACAAGGTGGCCTAGTGGACATGGCATCTGCCCAGTAAGCGGAACACTGGGTTCGTTTCCTATCCCTGGACACTTTATTTTTCCGTTTATCATTATTCTACACAATTCATCCTTTCATACTTCATCTCTAAGGTTAGAAATAATCGTTATTTCTCCTTAAAATAAATTTCGATTTTCATTCAAAAGAAACATTTGCGGAGTAAATTGCCAAATTTCGTTCTACAAAATAAGGACTGTAGAATTTTAATAAATTATATATATTTTAAATAAAAAGAGGCGTTAAATATGTTAATACGTTTCAAATATTATATATTAATTATTAAAAATAGTACAAATTTGATATTGTACTGAGATAAGGTAGCTAAATCAAGAAAAAAGGCATCTTCTTATTGTACAATTGAAAGTTGCCGATGGCGCAAGCTTTCAGTTGCACGCTATGGAGATGCCTTTTTCTTAATTTATATATTAGTTTATATGTTTTAAAATTTACATTATATGGCAGATGTTCGGATGTAAATATTTTACCGCAAGGTCGTAAATTGAATATTTATATATCCTATTATAATAAAGTCCAAATCTGTAATACACAAGACTTGTTTTTCAAATTAAATTTTACTTTTTTTACAGAAGGAATTCCGCCTCAAGGTAAATTCTATAAGTTAATATCATCATTAGACTAAACAACATAAATATTATTTTAGAGAATAATTAAAATATTAATAAATGTTTCACAACAATTAATATAAAATAATTTGCATTGGTTGATATATTATATTTATATAATACAAAACTATAATAGCTTATTTAAAAGGGTGTATCTGGATATTCTGTGAAAGAAAAATATTTTTCTTGAATATGGAGAGGGATTTCTCTCTCTAAGAAAATGAAAAGTAATGACTGTGAATATGATAAGTTTGAATAAATATCAAGAAATTTATAAGTATAAAAAATTAATTGTGCGTTTTGTATTCTGACAAAAATAATTCCAAAAGGAATATAAATGGTTCTGATATGTCTTCATATCTATTTACATTCAAGGACAAAACTTAAGGAAGTTGTACCTTTCAGCATATATATCGGTATTCAGACAATAACTCTGAAAGATATTACAGTGACCTTTATTGAAGACACATGAGATATCCAAGTGTGAACAAAATTTCTTATCTCTCCTTCAAAATAACAGACGACTGGCAATACCAAAGACCTTTCAGTTCCTTAAGTTTTGTCCACGAGTGTATTTACACTAGCATGGTGCTCATTGATTCTGTAGCCTCCAGGAATTCTTCTGATGAGAATTACACATTCCCCAGTTTATAGAAGACGTTTTCTCCATATCTAAATAATTTCTCGATATCAAATTCCAAGCATATTTTTTTATTATCTTTATTTTATTATTTTTTTATTTCTTAATTTTCAACTTTATTCAATTTTGACCAATGACACAGTTGGTCCTATGTGACAAAAAAAATAAAAAATACTTTTAAAATATTTGACCAATAAATTGAAAAAAAGGGCGATCCCTCTTAATAAAAAAAAAATTATCTCTCAAAAATCCAGAAAACCTACCTTCTTATATAATTATATGCAATCGATCACCCTTTTGAACAAATATAATAGCGTTGTAAGGGTAAAAATATAATGTCATATTATAATGTATATTATCGTTTATTTGAAAACTCTTTAATTAGGTAAAAATATACATAATCCTATATTATAATGTTCATATATATAGACAATTTGATATATATAGCAATTGATTCTTTATGAATAATTAATAATATTATATATATCAAAATTATAAATAATACTCAGTATTTTAAATTTATGTTTATATTTTGTAAGGTTTTGTATATAAATATTATCTGCGTATAATTATAATCATATATTTAAAATTGATAAAAGATCATTTTCTCTTCTTCTACTATATATATTATTTGTATTATAGTACATAAAATTAAAGAGAATATGTGGAACATATAAAAGTCGGTGGACAAGTGGGTAACACCCTCGATTTCCGACAGTCATGAACCGTGATTGAATCCCGCGTTTACATTTTGTTTAAAATGTGAATAACCGTCACATATTATTCACTGTTTCAATTATCATAAACTAGGTTGCTCTTGTTAAGCGGTACCTAATAAAGTGATTTTGAACTAGCGAGAATATGTGAATTGTTAAGCTAATTATAGAACTTTGAAATAAGAAGAAATTTGAGGATGATAAGAGCAACCGTTTTCATCAAAATATACGCAATCTAGTGTCAGCTTTTGCAAGCTGCTCCTATCAATAGATGATTATAAGACATTATTCTCGTGGCAGAAATACTATCAATAATGAGAATTTTATCATTTTATTTTGATTTGTATATATGTTATACTGCATAGTCAAATATTTAAAATGTTAATTGATAGAGGTCGACATTATTAAAGGTTGAAATAGGATTATGTAAACAGGGTGTGAATTTTCAAAATTCATTGTTCGATATTTTACGATATATTTCACATTTTCAAAAAGCCAAGTTTGCCAGGAAATTTAACCTTTTCAACCTAGAAAAAGGTGATAGTGGGTAAATGAAAATGTTGAATAATAAATTTTGAAATTCGAGGAATATTATCCCCATTTGATTTTATGTGATATTACTTGACATTCAAGGACAAAACTTAAGGAAGTTTTATTATTTGATGTCGCCAATTGTCTGTTTTTTTTCTTTGAAGGTGATAGAGATTGTTCACACTTGGTTATCTCGTGTGTCTTCAATAAAGGTAACTGTTTATCTAATATCTTTCAGAATTATTGTCCGAATCCTGATATACATGCTAAAAGATACAATTTCCTTATGTTTTGTCCTTGAGTGTATTTTGTTATTTGGACTTTTGTTATGAACTAACAGAAAGACATCTACTAATCTTGCAACTAAAAATGGCTTGGATCTCTGTCGGAAAAAAATAATTAACGATTTTTGGCCGAATCGGTATTAATTAAAAATCAATGAATAAAAATAAGCATAAGATTCGACAATAAAAAGAGTTACGGCATTTTATCCGTTTTTGTAATTTGTTGAAATCCGTAAACCTGTGACAATGAATAAAAATATAGTTGATATTTATTCCGACAGATGCCATTAGTATCTTTTAGTTGCACGATCAGATATGCCATTCTTCCAATTTAACATTCTTTTTTCAGTTCATTTTTACACTTTTGTACCATTTTTCATGTTATGAACTGTGTTTAATTGAGAATATTCTATGTTGGAAAAATACTTTCTTTTATTTCAATATGGGGGCCTTTGAAAGAATTTTTAAATTGATCTAAATTTTCTCCTCTCTCAGCAATGTCCCCTCAACGACATCACACGGACATCTCTCCACGCCCGGCTCTTCATCTGTAAATAAATTCCCTCAAGAAATTGAAAAGTTTAACCATTATCTTATTAGTTGGATGTACCTTATATATTTTTATTTCCTTCTCAATAAATATTTTTTAAAGATATTTTTATTTCTTATTTGCATATACAACACCATAAACAAACAAGTATTTTTCAAGAAGTTATCATTTCTGAACATATATACATTCTTGTGTAAAATAAAGGAAATTGTATCTTTTAGTATGTATTTCGGGATTCAGACAATAACTATGAAGATATTTGATACACAGTGATCTTTATTTAGGGCACAAGATAACCAAGTGTGAACAAAATTTCCTCTGTTTTTTTTTTTTAAATCAGACCACCGGCGATATCAAAACATATCACATCCTAAGGTTTTGTATATATACATTTTGTACAGTTTAGGATTAAAAATGAACCTATAAAAAGTTATTTACATTAAAAAAATCTAAATAGGATACAATTTTACGCCTCTAAATACCAAAATTTTCATTGTATATCATCAAATTTTCAAATATATTACAAGCCTGCTTTTATTTGTTCACAGATACATATACACTTCAAGGTAAACTTTATATAATAATATTGAGAGAGAGTATTAGAAAATATATAAACCTCACAATTATTCAATATAAGAGATACTTAAACATATTTTATCTTCTAATATATAAAAGTTAATGTATGTTGCCTGTTTCGCGATAAACTCAAAAACTATTGAACCGATTGGTACCAAATTTTGCTTGTCGCTTTTTATAAACCTGTGGAAACTTTCGGTTACATTTTGATTAGTATTTTTGGCTATATATATTTTTTCTATTTGAAAACTTTTTTAACGCGGAGTAATACGAGGCGAAGTAACAACACCAGGCCAATTAAGCGACCAATGAGCGTTCTGCATTTTTTTCAAGTTGCTTGCGTACTTATTTGGAAATATCTTCTTATACCAGTTTTACTTTTTTTAGAAAGTATTGAGTATTGAGAAAGAAATTTATATTACTAAGTTACGGTAAGTGCACACAATGCTATTTTTAAAAACTTTGCAAAATTAACTGTATGTAAATTTACTGTATGTAAATAATGGCTTTCGTATCTTTTATTCATTTTTGATCTGGCCTTTATTTTTTTTAATATCTTTTTTTTTATCGTTTAAAATGCAGTCGCAGTGCTTAGTAAAAACATATTTTGCCTAATTTTCATGTGCTCTTTTATTTTTTATAGAAACATATTTATATGCCAGTATTTTTTATTTTTATAAACCTATTTTTACTAATTCTTACTGAGAAGATGGGCATCGCAGTCAAGATCCATTGCAGTCACTCACTCATCTCAGGCAATTTCAAGGGTTAATGCGCTGGGGCGGGTACCTCGGGGGTTGGGTGGAAGCCTGTCATCTATTTAAACTATATTGATTTTGAAACAACTAAATGGATTGCAAAAAATAATTATACCAAATATCTAAACACTAATATATACAATTTTTGCCATCACACAGACGTTTTTACTGTGGTTTATGTATTACTTCTGTATTGCTATTCTATGGCACCTCCACTATTTATTATTGATGTACTTTCAGTATGAAGGAATTTGCACTCAGGGAATTTTTGGGCGACGCCGGATCATTCGTCTAGTAATATATATATATATATATATATATATATATATATATATATATATATATATATATATATATATATATATGAGACAGGATTAATAAAAAGCAATCCTTTCTGATGAGAAATTAAAAGAAATAAAATTAATTAAATTGTAATCTCTCACATATAAAACGAGTGGATGTGACCAAATTGAGAAAAATCATTCTAAAAATGATCTTGATGATAAATCATCATCTATATATATAAATGAATGTATGTGTGTCTGTTTGTCCTTTATGCCTGACCAAACCACTCATTGGAACGCCATGAAACTTTGGGAAGTTATTTAGTATAGTACTGGGAAGGTTTCTAGCAAATAAAATTTTTGAAATAACTTTTCGCTTTAAAATAATCAAGATAATTATTCTAATTTATCTGTTATAATTCAACAATCTGCTCTAAATATTATCATGATGATACGATGATTTTGTAATGTAGAAAATTAGGAAAGACAAAATTCAGGATGACACGGCAATTTATTTGAGACAAGAATAATGATACAATACCAAGGCAAGATACTATTCCTTTAGCTTCCAATTACCGAGGGAACCAATTAATATTGATTTTATTCAACTTATCGAGTATTTTTCAAGGGACCGGGAAAAAATGTTTACTTTATCGAGAGATTCGTTAGACAAACCTTTATACGGGTAAAACTCGGGCGAAGCCAGGTACATCCGCTAGTTCTTTATAACTTCAAATAGTTTTCTGTGAAGATAAAGCCATAACAATGATACAATCCAAACAAATATTGCATATTCTTTGTTTGTGTTTAATAAAATTAAATTCTTATGATAGTTGTACCTGTCTATGACCTTTTATGTTACTACCATTCGATTGTTGGCACAATTACTTATGGTTATTCAGTATGGTATCCATTCATAAACAAAAAGTCTAAGGACAAACTAAATTCTCTTCAATATAAAATATTAAAACATTGTATACAGGTCTACAGTACAACATCATCGGACTGTACACACATACTTGCACAAGTCCCCAAACTTACTGATTATATTGAATCTAACATGTTGAAACCCGAAATAAATTACAACCGATTTGACTCTTCAAGTAGGAATATAATTTCTAATTATATAAGGGAAAAAATGCAGAAATACTATGAGAAGACTAATACCATTTTCAAGTCCTTCTTCACTGACTCCCAAATACCCAAATATGTCAAGCCAAATTTTTACAGTGTCCAATTTTTTACTGGACACGGTAACTTTAGATCATATTTGTACAAAGTCAGAAAGACGGATTCGCCTAAATGCTCATGTGGTGCAGAAGAAGAAAATCCTGTACATATTCTAACGGACTGTCGACTTGTAGAGGACTTGAGAGTCAAAAATCAAATAAATATAAATTGTCTAAATCAAATAGTTAATAATAGATATATGTATATAAATTTTAATAGATTTTGTAGAATGTTTTTTAGTAATAGATAGCCTGGGCTGTAATAACTGATATATAGTTATATGCTGTAAATAGCTCTAAATTTCTGTTCTTATCTGTGATGTTCACTAATATTCATTATAGGGTAATTAAATCGTTAACTAACTGACAAATATGTTAATAATTTCTATTATATAATAACTAAAATCATATTAATAATTACTGTAAATAAGCTCCCAAACTTGTGTATGCATGCAAATATCCAAGACGGATATCGCGTGCTTTGTAAATGATAATAAATAAAACTGAATTTAATTTGACGTTTAACGCTTCAGGGTCATGAAGGGGCATCAAGATCAAAGGTGCTTAAAGAGATGAATATTTGACTGTAGTAAGGGCAGTATAAATTGTTTAATTTTCAAAAAGAATAATACGGGTCTATTATAGTTTCAAATTTTCATAGATGAATTTCAAAGAAGTATATTCAAAATTTGTAATAGGATTACTTTTACTTTACAGTTCATTCAAATGAGATATTCTACTTTGGGGGTGAATTAGCTTATCTACTAAGTATACAAAATATTTAATAAATATCTCATAACCGGACAAAGTTCAGAAATAATTAGACTCACATTCTCATGATTTAAGAAAAATATTACCACAAAAAAACGATATATAAAGACTCTTTTTAACTTCAGCTAGTTTTAAATCACAGAATCTCAAGTTTTACAGAAACTTCTTTATATTTTTAGATTTTATATATATAGTTTTGAATTTGATTAACGGAAATATATGAAACCAGCATGAAGTTTATCACACTAAGATTTAGACTCGTAACTTTACAAATAATGTTATTTAAAAATTAATGACATAAAGATATTTTATAATACACTGCGGCTTGTGATTGCGAAAACAACACTTGAAGTTACATCGCATGAGTTTCTTTTCAATGAAAAATCAAAATTTAATGAAATATTGACTATTTATAACCTTTTTAGATGAGGTATGAAAGGGTGAATTATGAAGAGTGATGATTCCTATGATCCCTGGACACTTTTATTTTTCCGTTCATCATCACTCTTCATAATTCACCCTTTCATACCTCATCTAAAATGGTTAGAAATAGTCAATATTTCACCTTGAAATAAATTTTGATTTTTTCATTGAAAAGAAACTCATGCAGTGTAACTTTAAGTGTTGTTTTAAAAAGATATTTTACAGGCTTTGAAAATGTTGATCATAAGTATTTTAAACGTGGTAGGAGGCTGAAACCAAAAGGTATAACATTAAATTTATTGTTTGTGATATCAAATATCAGATTCTTTATATAATAAAACGATCGTACAAACTTTCGGGCAAGACGCCCTACTACTGGTACAGAATGAAACATAATGATATTTCTGTTGATTTTTGATCATGTTGAGGAATATGCTATGGTAATGCAGTCCTGGTTAAAATCTTGAAAGAATAAATATAAAAATGGTTTTGATTAGTAATTTATTTAATTGAGCTAAAGGAATATATAAAAACATAATTTGATAGAAGTACTGCCTGGCTTAAGGCGTAAGAATAATTAAATGAAAATCTTATTTACATAATGTACAAAAGGTTTGAGCCGGCCATCGGGAAACAACAACAATGAGTTTTTATAGGGGAAGCGTGACCTCTGACGGTCGATTTAACAGAGTATTTGAATCTATGAAATATATCGTGTGTGAAGACAGAGGCTGCCTGGCCGGCATTCATATTTCTTTAAAAAAGATACTTCGGCCAGTATAAATCTTTTTATTACCTCGACGTTTCGACAAAAAGCTTTTGTCCTCGACAGGAGCAAACAAAAATTAAAACATATAGCAAGGCGTTAAAATTATTCTAAGGCTCTAAGGGCGTTCTCACGCGATATTCGAAATTTTGTACAACATCTAAAGCACGAGTCAAAAATAATTATTTAACTCACAAAAGACTATGATCTTTGAAATAAAATTATGATATACATATATATATTAAGAAATTATAAACAAAAATAAATATGCACTGCGTGACATTGAAAATGGAACACCAAGAAATAGTGGCCAGAAAATTATGCAAATTTCAGGGTAGACGCGCCTAACCGAGTTATGCAAATGATGTAAAATGCGCAGCTCTCGTGCGCACATGGAGTAAGATATAAGGGAAGGAACTTGCGGAAAGGACAGTATTCGTGTCTTATTTCTTCAAGGAAAATCATTGTAGAAATTTTGTTCTTGTGTCAAAAGACACGTGTAATAACAGAGAATGCCAGGTCATCGTAAACGGAGGCAGTTCAAGCAGACAGACGCTTTTACCAGGGGGATGGTGATCGGACTGAAAAGGGCAGGTTGGTCCATACGTCAAATCGCAGCTGATACACACCTTGGTGCGTCCACGGTGCACCGACTGAGGAGAAGATGGTTGGAACAAGGAAATGTGGCAATTTATAGGAATATCGGTGCAACCAGAGTGACGTCAGCACGTGTGGATCGGCGTATCCTTCGACAAGCAGTGGCGGCCCCACAAGCCACTTGTACCGCCATCCTGCAACATGTGCAAGACACCCTAGATCATTCCATCTCGACCAGAACCATTTCCCGTCGATTGGTTGCTAATGGCTTGCACTCATGCCGTCCGCTAAGAAGACTGCCATTGACCCCACCGAATAGGCGCCAACGTTTGGAATGGTGCCGGGCTAGATCGACGTGGAAGACGGAATGGCACAGGGTCGTGTTCTCAGATGAATCGCGTTTCTGCTTGTCCAGTGATAGTCGCCGTGTACGCGTGTGGCCTCGACGTGGAGAAAGGTCCAATCCGGCAGCAATTGTGGAACGCCCCACCGTGCGACAACGTGGAATCATGGTTTGAGGCGCAATCGCGTATGATTCCAGGTCACCTTTACTTCGTATTCAGGGCACCATGACGGCCCAACGATACGTTGATGATCTGCTGCGACCGGTGACACTCCCCTACCTTCAGGGGGTACCCAATGTCTTTTATCAGCAGGATAACGCCCGACCGCACACTGCTCGCATTAGCCAACAAGCTCTGCAAGATGTACAGATGCTTCCCTGGCCACCGTACTCTCCTGATCTCTCACCAATCGAGCACGTCTGAGACATCATTGGACGCCGTTTGCATGCCTTGCCACAGCCGCGTTCAGAAGACGAACTGGGGCAAATGGTTGAGAGGGAATGGAGAGCCATCCCTCAGGACGCCATCCGTACTCTGATTGACTCTCTACCTAGACGTGTTGCTGCGTGCATCGCCGTCCGCGGTGGTCCTACTTGCTACTAAGCCGACGCCGTTCTCGCTCTGTATTATGACTATCATTTTGAAATAAGGATCACTTATTGTTCGTACCTGTCTCTCTTTCTGCCGAGTTTCATCACTTTCTGGCCACTATTTCTTGGTGTTCCATTTTCAATGTCACGCAGTGTATAAAAATAATAATAATATTAACATTTAAAAGATTTCACATTGAATATATTAATCGATATCTATTATGTACAATTTATACCTACCCTTTATAACTACTTTTTTAAATTGAAAAACAAATTGTATTGTAGCGGAATATCTTCATATACATTTAAAGTTCTTTATTCTAGGAGCCCATCTGTCCAGTTTGTTCCTCATTGTGATCATTAGCCGTTCTTCTATTTTCTTTATCCCTCTCTGTATAATCTCTTCAAGACTTTTCATGTGTAATTTTCATCTAATAATTCTGAAATAGCATTTCGCTGACTCGCCAAAAATTGCCTCTGTATATTGTTACATCATGATTAATGGCGTATTTCTTATATTATTTTTATTATATTTGAAATTTAAATTATATATTTATTTATTTTTATATAAAATATTCTATGATATTTATTTAAAACACAGATTATTTAGATTGTCATCATTTGTATTTAGATACACGTGTGACTTCACTGCTCTCTTTGATGTGAGAAAATAAATAAAGGATTCTGGTGGCTACTTAAAGAAGACTTATCTCGTTATTCCCTTTTATAAATTTGTAGGATGGTTGAAACACGCTCTGGTAAGATGCAAGACCCAGCACAGGAGAGAATCCAGGCTGAAGAGTCTGCCAAGCCGCAACCTGGTGCAACAATTGGTAGAGATGCTAGTTCCGACCCAGTTGTCCTGAATCCCAACATCGACATCCCCAAGTATGATGGAACGGAAGACCCTCGCCCATGGATTGAATCTCTTGAAGAAATTGGCTTCTTGTACCATTGGGCAGACTACATTATCTCTCGTTATGCCGCCATGAACATGACGGGAAGCGCTAAAACCTGGTTGAATTTACACAAAGCTAGTTTCACGAGCTGGGAAAATATTAAAATCCGCCTCATTCAGGATTTTTCTTTGGACGCGAATAAAGAAGAACTTAGAATGAAGCTCAACAGAATGCAACACTGGAATGAACCAGCAATCAGGTTCGCGGAAGACATTCTAGTGTTGTGCAACAAGGTTGACCCCGCAATGGAAGAAGAAACAAAAATTGAACATGTTATTGGAGGACTGAAAAAAGAGTACTCATTCGCGCTCTACCTGAACCCTCCTAAAACGACCTTCTTGTCGTGTGCAAGAAAATGGATTCTTTTGAAAAGAAGTATCGGGAACGTGTGGAGAAATCCAGAAACCTATATAACGGTCCACGCTATTCTAGACCCCAACAACAATCGAGGTACGTGCCGCCGACTGCCGCACGAAACTACCAGACCACTTCCAGGCCCCAAGCCCCTGTTTCCAATAATTACAAGAACGACTCCCCTCCTACCCCCAGACAGTATCGACACAACTTTCCCCAGCCCTCTACCCCTAGACGTCCTTATAATCCTAACTTTGTGCCGAAACCAAACCTTCAGAGAAACACTTACAATAAAAGCCAAGAAGTGAGCAAAAATAGGACGGAAGATGGAAGACCAATCTGCTTTAAATGTAACAAGCCAGGGCACGTGGCCCGTTATTGTAGGGTCAAGTTTATAAGAATCCTAGAAGAGGATCCAGCAGATACCCAAGAGAAGGTCGAAGAAAAATGCCAAATGAATGAAATATCAGAGAAATCAGGACCTCGGCTTTATGCTGATGTATGTCATAGCACACAGACAAATATTCCTACCCGGAATAGATATTCCGTGTTGGAAGATTTAAACTAAGCGTCGCGCCTGAATCTGTCAATCAAAGCAAGTCGACCATAAACGGAATCAAGAAGTTGGACCCTAAATACAAATTAAAAATTAATGTGGACAAGATAGGGACTTTTGAAGCTTTGGTTGATACAGGTGCTGACCTCTCAGTGGTCGACCTCAGAACGGCCCTCGATACAGGCCATGGTATAAGTAAACTCGCAAAAATTTGTGCAGGACCCGATGGAAAAAAATTGGACATGGTAGGAAGTATATTTTTAAATATAAAAATTGATGACGAAACATTATCACACAACTTTGTGATATTGAAAACGCATTTACGGACATTAATTCTTGGGAGAGATTTCCTTAAGAAGATGAACGCAAAAATAGATTGTAAGCAAGAAACTATAAAATATGATTTGACGAATAATCATGACGAAATCAATTTTGAAAGGTTGAAAATAAAGAGTGCCAAGGATTCCATTGTACCGGAATGTTCCATGAAATTGATCAAGGCATTGGTAGAAACAGAGGATGGAGAATATATTATCGAAGAGAGCAGCAAAATGTTTCAAACAAATGGACTTCGTCTAGCAAGAAGCTTGATCAATGTTATAAATAGGGAAACACACATCTGGATAACTAATCCGTATCCTCGACCGTTAAAAATAATGAAAAACCAAACATTGGCTTTTGGAAGTAGTCCAGCGAAAATAAATGTGAGTCGAGAAAGAGAGGTAGAAAAGAACGAAGAACCTAGATTCCAAATAAACGAAAATCTTTCACCAAAGGAACAGAAGGAGTTAAAACAAGTTTTAGAAAGGTATGGAGATCTTTTTTCATCGAGATTAGGGAGAACCAATTTGGCAAAACATCGGATAGACACAGAAGACGCGAAGCCAATTAAACACAAGCCTTACCGGGTAAGTGCTAAAGAACGAGATATTATAAAAGAGCAAATTGACGAGATGCTTACAGAAGGCATAATTAGGCCATCTTCTAGCCCCTGGTCTTTTCCAGTAATATTGGTCAAGAAGCGAGATGGTAAATACAGATTTTGTGTGGACTACAGAAAACTGAATAATGTGACAGTAAAAGATGTCTATCCGATCCCTAGAATAGACGAAGTTATGGATACTCTCCAAGGATCTACACACTACTCAGCAATAGACCTCAGATCTGGATATTGGCAAGTTGAAGTCGAAGAAAGAGACAAAGAGAAAACAGCTTTCACTACAGCGCATGGATTATATGAATTCAACGTGATGCCTTTTGGACTTTGTAACGCGCCTGCTACCTTTGAGAGAAATATGGAGAATATGCTTGGAAATCTGAGATGGCAAATTTGTTTGTGTTATCTGGATGATGTTATCATATATAGCCCGGATTTTCCAACGCACCTCAAAAGACTTGAAGCTGTTTTTAGATGTTTTCGTGAATCTAATTTAAGGTTAAACGACAAAAAATGCCGATTTGCTTTTGAAGAATTGGAGATTCTCGGCTATATAACGAGCAAACATGGTATAAAACCCGCGGAACATAACATCAAAGCTGTCAGAAATTTTCCTCGGCCCAAAAAGGTCAAAGAAGTACAATCCTTTTTGGGAATGTGTTCATATTATAGAAAATTTATCAAAGACTTTTCAAAAATTGCTGACCCTTTGACCAACCTTATAAAAAAAAGTGTATCATTTACCTGGACAGAAAGACAAGAGGAAGCGTTTCAAACCCTAAAAACAGCACTATTAAGTCCACAAATTTTAGGTCACTTCAATCCAAATGCACCTACTTATGTTCATACTGATGCGTCCAACATCGGCATAGGTGCAACACTTGTCCAAGACATCGGTGGTGAAGAGAAGGTGATCTCATATTTGAGTCGTACCCTAAGTAAAGCGGAGCAAAATTATTCAACCACTGAAAAAGAATGTCTGGCCGTTGTCTGGTCAATGTCAAAATTACGACCCTACCTTTATGGAAGACACTTTAAAATAGTAACAGACCATCACGCCTTATGCTGGCTCAAAAACTTGAAGGATCCAACAGGTCGATTGGCAAGATGGGCATTGAAAATTCAAGAATATGACTTCGATATAATACATAAATCGGGAAAGAAGCATCTGGACGCCGATGGCTTATCTAGGGGGCCCTTACCAGAAACTGATTGGGATGAGGATTTTGAAAGGCTATTTTTAAATCAAATAACAGACGAAGAGGATAAATTTATCGAAAGTGTTAAGAAAAACCTTAATGGAAGCAGGCGATCAATTGCGCAAAACTTCAAAGAAGAAGATGGATGCCTCTTTAAGAAAAACCCGAACCCTGAAGGCAGGGCGTGGTTGCTTGTGGTTCCAGAGAATAAAAAGAAAGAAATTATGAAAGAATATCACAATCATATGTCGAATGGCCATCTGGGCGTCGCCAGAACCATGTACCGAATAAAGAGTAAATACTTTTGGCCATCCATGCTAAAGGATGTCTCAGAATTCGTTAAGACGTGTCACCTTTGCCAAAGTAGGAAAGGCTCAAACCAATTACCTTCTGGACTACTACAGCCCATCCCCCAGCCAACTTTCCTTTCGAAAGAATTGGAATTGACTTTGTTGGTCCACTACCATCTACGAAAAACAGGAAAAAATGGATAATCGTGCTGACGGACTACTACACTAGATATGCAGAAACAAGAGCAGTCTCGGAAGCAACAGTGAAAGAAGTTTCTAAATTTCTAGCAGAGGATATTTTTCTTCGGCACGGAGCCCCACAATATCTTATTAGTGACAGAGGCTCTCAATTTACCAGTAATTTAATGAAAGAGGTGATGAAAACGTGCAAGATTAAACATTGCTTCACAACGAGCTATCATCCCCAGACTAATGGATTGACAGAGCGGTTAAATAGAACATTGATCAATATGCTCAGTATGTATGTGAACACTGATCAGAAAAATTGGGACGAAATACTCCCATTCATCACTCACGCTTACAATACTACAATTCAGAAAACCACAGGATATTCTCCCTTTTTCCTGATGTTTGGAAGAGAACCCACGTCTCTTTTGGACGACAGGAATATCTCGGTGGACATTGACAAAGATGATTATGATGAATACATAAAACATCACTTAGACAAAATAAACAGAACAAGAAAATTAGTTATTAACAACACAATAAAGACTCAAGAAAGAATGAAAAAGAACTATGACAAGAAACACATGGAAAGAAGCTACGAACCAGGAGAATTAGTAGCAGTTTGGACACCAATTAGGAAAATAGGAAAGTGTGAGAAACTACTGAGAAAATATTTTGGCCCATATAGAATATTAAAGAAGCTGTCTAACGTAAATTACTTAATTGAGCCAAAAGATAATCCTGGCCAAGACCCATTGATTGTCCATGTCTCAAGACTCAAACCCTATTTTGAGAGAATTGATGAGGTAACTCACGAGGACGTGACGACCTCTGGAGAGGGGGAAGTGTTACATCATGATTAATGGCGTATTTCTTATATTATTTTTAATATATTTGAAATTTAAATTATATATTTATTTATTTTTATATAAAATATTCTATGATATTTATTTAAAACACAGATTATTTAGATTGTCATCATTTGTATTTAGGTACACGTGTGACTTCACTGCTCTCTTTGATGTGAGAAAATAAATAAAGGATTCTGGTGGCTACTTAAAGAAGACTTATCTCGTTATTCCCTTTTATAAATTTGTAGGATGGTTGAAACACGCTCTGGTAAGATGCAAGACCCAGCACAGGAGAGAATCCAGGCTGAAGAGTCTGCCAAGCCGCAACCTGGTGCAACAATATGTACCATTCTGTGAAATTCTTGGATACGTGCCTTGACGAATTGAAGACTTGCTCTTCTAGCAATATGTCTTCCAAAGGAAGTTCTAACCAGCGCTTTTACATTCAGGCTCGGGGGGATGATATTGAGATCTTTGATACGGTGATTGAAATATAAAGAATGTTTAGTCCTTGCAAACTTGATCATAGTCTTCTCTAGTTGCCTTGCCATCTTGAATACCTCGGGACCAAAATTGGTCTTGATTATCGTGAAGATAGAGGCTGCCTGGCCGGCATTCATATTTCTTGAATAAAGATACTTCGGTCAGTATAAATCTTTTATTACCACGACGTTTCGACAAAAAGCTTTTGTCCTCGTCAGGAGCAAACAAAAATTAAAACATATAGCAAGGCGTTAAAAATTATTCTAAGGCTCTATCTAGAATTTTAAGAAAATTTAAATATAATATTTGGTATAGTACGGGGACAAAAAGGGAATTTTAACTAGAAATAGCATAATGAAGGATAACATAGGCACATCAAAACCAAGTAATGTAATTTATAGAATTAAATGCACACAATGTGACAAAATTTATGTAGGAGAAACAGGCCGTAATTTAGAGACTAGGATTAAAGAACACCAACAGGGTTTAATGGGGAGAAGGGCGTTAAGCAAAATTGGGGAACATGAATTATATTCAGGACATAGGCCAGATTGGAATGATATTGAGATATTTCATAGGAATATAAAATTAAAAAAAGAAAGATTATTTTTAGAGGGGTGGGTATCACGGGAAATGGGGAAAAGAACTTTAAATGTATATGAAGATATTCCGCTACAATACAATTTGTTTTTAAATTAAAAAAAGTAGTTATAAAGGGTAAGTTAAAACAGGAAGTAGGTGAATAGCGTGGTAAGTTTCTTTATTTCGCGCAACAAGCTTTCGGGCATCAGCTGCCCTTCATCAGGTACAATGTGTGGTTAGAAAGAGTGAACCAATATTTATATGCAATGAATTAGCATAAAAGAAAACTAACTAAGATCTACTTAAAAAATTAAGAAATTTACATATGAGACTAAAGGGAAAAGTACGAAATTTCTGAAGAAATAAACTAAATGATCTGCATAAGGCGAAATAAAAGTAAAGCACGGGAAAAAAAAAGGATGGAAAGACAGGAAACGAAAGTATCTAGGCATAATGAAGGAACAAAGAAAGATATCAGCGGCCAAGATTAGAAAAAACAGTATATTGGGGGGGGGGGAGATCTATTTTTCTGTTAAAACTAGGGACAGAGCTGGACACAAGAGCCTCAAGGACCAAACGTTGATATTTGTTCTTAACATCGCTATATACCGGAATCGTGTTGCGTAAATTAAAAGAATGGTTAAATTCATTGCTGTGTTGGTATAGTAGGGACTTACAATCATGAGAACGGATGTTACGGTCGTGTTCTAGGACTCGAGTGGCAATGGTTCGGCCAGTTTCTCAAACGTAGGATTGTGGGCAGTTATTACACGGGTTTCTGTAGATGGCATTGGAGAGAGTTTGGGGGCTGGGTTTAATGGAACTTTTTGTGAGGGGATGGCGTAAAGATATACCTAGGGAAGGTGATTTTTATAAAACGTACGGATGCCAAATTTACGTAGATAGAAACCGATGTCGGAATTCGTAATAGAAAACGGAAGGACGCAAACATCTTTAAACGGGAGAGGAGTGGAACGGTCCCTAGTTTTGTCCCTAGTTTTAACAGAAAAATAGATCTCCCCCCCCCCCCCCCCCCCCCCCAATATACCGTTTTTCTAATCTTGGCCGCTGATATCTTTCTTTGTTCCTTCATTATGCCTAGATACTTTCGTTTCCTGTCTTTCCATCCATTTTTTCCCGTGCTTTACTTTTATTTCGCATTATGCAAAATTTATATAACATATATACACTTCATGACCATATCTTTACATAATTGTTAATTTTCCCTATGCTATATTGCTAAACCTATTAAACAAAGCGCGAAAATAGTGACAAAAATATGAGTTTAAATATATAAATATATGTAAATCCATTCACCTACTATGGAAGGAAAGAGACAAGTGTAAAAGAAACAAATTCAAATAGGTGGCTGTGACCAGTACAATGTTTTTTCTAATCGAAATTGTCAAACATATTATACAAAGTGTGGAAACATTGACAAAAATATGTAGTACAAATATAAAAATATATTCAAAACCAATCAACAACAACAACAACAAAAACCTTTATTTAGGGCATTCCGCCCCCATAATATTCGCCGTATTTACACGTCAACAAGAGGAGAGGGAAGAGGAAACATTTACAACAAAAAAGAGTTTGTCTCACATTCAGTTACCTAATTACAGATAGGTCATCCTCCAGTATCCTTTGCCCTGCATTCTTTCTTATGCGCCCAGCTTCTGTGCAGAACTTAAAGTATTTAACAATCAGTAATTCATCCTCCAGAGATGAAGAGAAAAGTTGACATATGCGTTGGTATCTAAATTGACCAAAGTTAGAGCTTGGGGAAATTTCAGTACGTTTTTCTGTTAAGAGAGGGCATTGGAAGAAATAGTGCACCAAATTATCATCCCTGAGATCCTTACAAAGTAAACAGTATTCAAAACTAATCATATACTATAGAACGAATAAAACTAGAGTAAAAAAAAATAAATAAAAGTAAGCATTTGAAACATATGTAAAATAATTTGAAGATTCACCAGATGAAAGAAATGATAGGCAAATATGGTGTATAGATTCAGGATGCACCGCACATTTAACTCCAAACATAACTTTGATGGAAAATGTGATAGATTATTAAAGTAAAATCAATCTAGTCGAGAAGGGTAAAACTACTCAAGCCAATAGCCAAAGGAGATATGAGATTTACTACATGCACAAGTGAAGGTCAAGAAAATATTCGCATCCATATATGTTTCATATTTGAGGAGTAATTTCTTGTCGGTGAAAGAAATATTCAACAAGAGAAATTCAGTTATTTTCAATAAGGATGTAGCAAAATTTATATTGAAAGGAATGATTTAGTAGCAGAGGCATATATTGAAGATAGAATGTTTATGATGGAAACAAAACCAAAAAATGTACTAATAGCAAAATATGAAAACGTCATAGCTTTATCAAATAAAAATAGCAATATAGGTTTATGGCATCAAAGATTAAACCATTTAAATGAAGAATACATTATAAAATGACCCAAGGACAGATTGTAAGAGGATTGGATCTGATATTCGAAAGGTTACCAGAGTGTGAAACTTGCATTAAGGGAACAATGGTTTTTAAGCCATATACGATTGCGGAAAAGTATACAGTTAAGCCCCTGCAGTTGATTTATATGGATTTATGCGGACCAATTGCATGTCAATCCTCAGGAGAATCTAAATATTTTCTTGTTATAGTAGATGACTACAGTAGAATAATCTTTGTTTATTTGCTGAGATCAAAAAATGAAACCTTTGAAAGATTTGAGGAATTTAAATCAAGAGCTGAAAACGAATTAAGTCTTGGAATAAAATATGTAAGAACCGACAATGAAAATGAATTTTGTAACTCTAGATTTGAAGGGAATTTCAAGAGAAAGTGAACCTTCACCAACTTACCACCCACATACTCACCAAAAGGTAATAGAGTGGCAGAGAGAGTGAATAGGACTCTTATAGAAACAACTGAAATTTTGCTAATTTTTACAAAATTGCTAATGAAGTTTTGGGCAGAGGCAAAATGTTACATCTGTATTAATTAATAATTTCCCACCCACAGGTTTATCAAACATTATGCGCAATGTAGAGATTGAATGGCAGGAAAACATGGATAAAACACATTAGAATATTTGGATGTTTGACACATTGGCTTGAAAACAAAACAAGAAGAAACAAGTTTTCACCCAATGGTAGAAAGGGAATATTTATCGGTTATTCCAAAAAAAAGCCTACAAATTATATAATGACAAAGAGAATTCATGAAGTCAGATCGGTAAAATTTAGCGAGGATGAGAGATGAATTGATTTTGCATATGATCTTCAGGAAGACAGTAATTGTGATAATATGACCTATAAAAGAAATTGTGTGGATATCATTGCTTTAGGCTTTCTTATCTTGAAAGAAAACAATCCTGTCACAGAGAATGATGTGAAGTCTCATGAGGATACCTCAGTAAAGATTCTCAACACAAACTTAACCGATAGAGGAAAGATGCGTAAAAAGAGGAAGAAAGAAAGGAGATACAAAAAGCGTCTTAGAAAAACGGCACAAAGCAAGTTTTGAAAAGCAATAAGGGAAATTGATCGAAGAAGGAGCTCGACGCTCACAAAGAATGAAGGATAGGAATAAGGCGAATATCGGAAATAGATAATTACATTCTGGAGAATTTTGAAGAAGCAATGGATAGCGAAGAAAGAGACGAATGGCTCAAAGCAATAGGAGAAGAGCTCAGTGAGATAGAGAACATAAAGTATGGACACTAGTACCAAGGGAAAATGGTATGAAAGTCATCAATAGTAAATGGGTCTACAGTACAAAGAAAACATCAAATGATGGCATATATAAAAGAAAGGCCAAACTGGTTGATGATGGATGGAATCAAAGATATAGTGGACTATAAGAAATATTTTACCTGTTACAAAAGGGTAAGCTTGCGAACAATATTAGCTATTGCAACGCAACAGAATTTAATCATAAAGACTTATGATGTGAAGACGGCTTATATCTATTTTTAGTTAGAAGAGACAGTAAACTTGAGACAACCAAATGGGTTTGTGGAAAAGGTGAAAAAAGTGTGAAAATTGAAAAATAAAATACATGATCAATCACAATCAATAAAACCTTGTAGAAAAGGATCAACGAAATTTTAAACCAGTTAGGAATGATTAAAACTAAATGTGATCCATGTGTCTATAAACTCCAGAGAGGAGAAGAGTATGCAACACTGGGTCTATATGTGGATCATTTTATAATCGCTGGAACCAGCAAGAAAATTAAAAAAAGATAACCTAGATTCATTAGTTTTTGGAATTTCAATTCAAATTTAAAATGCAAAAGATGAATTTTATTTATCTCAGACTCACTATATCGATACAATTCTTCACAGATTCGGACTGGAAGAATGCAACAGTGTGCAGACACCTGGAGATCAAAATCAAAATTTGGATGAATATTTGGACTCTAAGCCAGTAGATAAAACTGTATACCAGGAAATGATTGGATCACTTATGTACCTTTCTACGGGTACTCGAGCTGACATATCCTTCAACGTCAGCAATTAATTTCAGTATAGTAATGATCCAAGAGAAATACACTTAACTGGAGTTAAAAGGATTTATAGATATCTGAAGGGAACAAGAAATAAAATGTTGGCATATAAGTCAAAAGACAACAATATCACAATAAGTACTGATGCGAGCTGGTGCACAACCAGATACGCAAAATCCTATTCAGGCTATACAAACTTGGCAACAACTTAATAAACTGGAGAAGTTAAAAGCAAAATTTAGTAGCCTTGTCTACATGTGAAGAAGAACTTATTTCAATATGTGAAGGAATTACAGAAGTATTATGCTTAGAGGAGAATATTAGAAGAATTTTGCAAAAGTGTAACTTTCCCAATTACCTTGAAAGGTGACAGCCAAGTGTTAAAACTGGTTCATTTGTATAATATCATTTGTTGATCACGTGATAAATAAAGCCAATCAGGTGAGACTTTTACGCAAGCGAAGTATAAAAGGCACGGCGGGATGGCCGGGGTCTGGTTAGCAGGAATTGCTTATGAGGATAGGAATACCTGAGCCTAGGAGTTGACGAACTCAAGCTCAGAAGAAAAGTTGATTATGAATGCCTTATTGAAGGATATAAAGAACTCTAGCTCAGAGGAAAATAATAAAAGGCGAAGGAAATTTATCTGAAGACTGGATAGAAACTAAATAACGTGAAAAGGATAAAGAAGCTAATAAAAACATTGATAAAACTGAATAAACTGAAAAGGCTAAAGAAGCTCATAAGAAGCCGGTATAGAAACTAAATAAAGTGAAAAAGATATAGTTGATAAAAAGCCCGTTGTAGAAACTAAAGAAAGTGAAAAAAGGCTAAAGTTAGCAAAAAGATTGATTAGCATAATAGTTCAAGATAATTACTCCGATTGAAATTTGTTTATTTTTATGTATCATATTATCATAATAGAATAAATCTCATTAAGCTAAATTCATCAAATCTTGTCGTTCACTACCTCCAGAATACCACCTGGCCATCGTTACTGTAAGTACAATAGTTAGATACAAAATTATTTAAATTATTCATTTGTTTATTTATTATTTTCTCAATTCTTTTTTTTTCACTATTTTCGTTTACCTTTATTTTTATCAGCCAGGCTGCATTAAACTGGATTCAATCTGACAAAAATACTTCACGAACAAAGCACATAAACCGAAAGTATTATTTTGTGAAAAGGTAAATAAAAATGAGATCAAACTGGCATACACTAAAATTGAAGTCATGGAAGAGTCTTCCTAAAGACAAACTACGAAAATGTGCAGATAGCTCTGGACTTGCTGATTAGGGCTTACACACAGGGGAGCGTGTGTTGTATATATTTTTAAGTTTGATTAATTGTTCCCACAGAGTCTGTGTGTATAATAACAAGAAAATAGGTGCTAACCCTAAAAATAGTAGTTTTTCTTTGTTTACTTTTATTATAAAGGTTTCTTCTATTTTTGGTTTCCTCTCTAAAAAATCAATAAAGATAAAGTTTGATCAATATTCTTTGAATCAATATTTTTAAATGGTCTAAGCAAATTCATCACAAATTAACGATCAGTTTGTAACTAGTTTAGTATTATACTTTATTTATAAACAAAATATCTCGATTAGATCGAGAATAAATCCAAATGTTGGTGAACTAAGTTATAATCTTGGAAATGAAATTTTCTAATAAAACTAATTTTATTTATTTAAAACTAATTCTAATTATATTCATTATAAAATTGTTAAAAACGTTTTAAAATACAAAATATTTTCCCACAAGGAGTTTCTTTTTATTTTAAAATTCTAGCTTTCAAGTGATAATAGCTCTTCAATAGGCTTAATAAAAAACTTTTACTATATCTTACAATAAATATTTACAAATACTATGTATTATTATCACTTGAAACCTAGGATTTTAAAATAAATAAAAACCTATTGTGGAAAAATATTTTTGTATTTTTAAAACTAATTTTGCCTATTATATATAAATTATATATTTTTCAAGACAGAACGAATGCACAATTTATTATTATCGCTTAGTGGTAAAATGTGGGGCTTAAAATATCAATGAAAATTATATTTAATTACAAGGCGATAAAATGCCATCTATACATAATAAATAGATCTATTATAAATAAGTTTGTTTTGTGTTTCAAATAAAAAAAAGATATTCGTACTTTAAAATGGAAATTATATTGTATAAAACTTTACTTAGGCCAGTACTTATATATAGATCAGAGAGATTTGGTATAAATTAATCTATAACCGATGTGAATAATGGTTAAATTTATTGCAATATTTAAATATTTTATGGTCAATTGGTGTATATAAAATTACTTCAAATATTATGAAATATTTTTTCTCACAGACTATATAGTATAGGGCATTCCAAGATTTTTCCGTCCAAATTTTTATAATATCCAATTCATTACAGATCATAGTAATTTTGGGAAATTTTTGGCAACTATCGGCGCGGTGAAGGAACCAGGATGCTTCTGCGGAGGTGGAATTCAGGACTCTAAACATCTACTTATGGAATACCCAATTTTCCGGGATTATAGTGAAAACAAATTTGGTCGTATTGGACAGCTTGATGAATTTGTAGACGAAAAGGAAAAGTGTAAAAATTTTGATCAATTTTGCAAATTTATTTACAACTTTCTTTTAAATTGGAAAAGGGAGAGGGAAAGAGAGAGAGAAACTTAGAAGGAAAAGAATTGCGATGCTTGCTTTGTGTATTTGCTTTGTTGTTTGTTTTTCTCTTTGGACAATTTTCTTTGGTTAATTATGTAAAATAATGAATTGAACAGGCTTGTATATAGCCGATTTGTTTTGATGTAGAGACAGGTATTGACGCAAATATCCCTGAGTTTGGGATATCGCGTTTCATGATGTTAATAAAGGGTCAATATAGATTTCATAACATTAAAATTTGATTTGGCTCAATTTCAATAAATTAATATCCCCACAGTATAATAGAATAATTATAATTCAAAATGCAATGTCATATTGGCTGAAAAAATTAAACTTTTCAAAGCCTTTTATTCTAGTATTATATTTTATTTGCATCCAAATTTCTACAATATTCATTTTATAACGGAATATAGGAATTTCTTGAAAATTTTTGAAAGAACAGTGGAAGATTTAAATTGACACAGTGGTAAAGTGACAAGATTTGAAACACCTGTTGTGGTTTTGAAAAATACAGAGGTTTTGGTATTATTATTTTGAATAAATTTGTAAAATACTGAAGATAATATATAAAATATTATTGTTTTTGTAAATATTTATTTCTGATATTCTTACTAACGTCAGGAGATTTAGTATATTAGCTCGTTTTTATTTCAACACACAAAACGCGATATCCCCACTAGGGATAATTGAGTCGTTTTAAATTTTTAAACAGACAGTTATAAACTCATTATAATACACTGCGGTTTGTGATTGTAAAACAACACTTGAAGTTACATCGCATGAGTTTATTTTCAATGAAAAATCAAAATTTTATTTCAAGGTGAAATATTGACTATTTCTAACCTTTTTGGATGAGATATGAAAGGGTGAATTATGAAGAGTGATGATGAACGGAAAAATAAAAGTGTCCAGGGATGGGAATCGAACCCACAATCATTATACAAGAAAACATATTTTAATAATAAAAAAAGAAACGATAAGATAGATTAGGAACCTGATCCTTTGAGGTTAGAAAGATATTCATAAATATATTTACAAAAGTGGTTGAATCTGTGACAATTCTCTTTTGTATTTACAATGTCATGTAGATTTACAACATTATTAACTGTTTTTTGTCTAGCGATAAAAAATTAACACTTTTGATTTATTTATTTTTCATTTTTCAATTGAATAAACTTGTAAAATAAAGATGATTATTTAATTAAAATGGATTGCTATATATTCAAAAGAAATGATCATTCATGATAAAATTGTGGAAAAAGTATTGATATTACAAATATATTCTCACAATGAGTATATTTTTTATTTATAAAACGCTAGCTTTCAAGCGTTATTCGCTCTTCAATGGGCTTACTATAATATCGACTTTATCCCACCAGAAATATTTACAAAAAAAAAAAACGCGCGCCGCTTGGATATTTATAACTGAAAATTTTCAATTGGTTTGTAATTCAACTATTTTAACTATTTTATGGAATGATTATGTATTGACGGAAATAACCCAAGTTGGGATATCGTGTTTTGAATAAAATAAAATTCAAGATTTATATATTATATATAATCAAATAATATATATTTTATATATACCTTTATAAAACAATATTATATCTTTGAAATGCTCTTTTTTTACAATTAATAAAATATAATTTTATTTTTTTACAGGTGGAATTTCACCTTTTCAAGGTAAGGTTTCTGCAATTTTATTAATAAATTTGCAAAATGCACACATAAACGCGACTAATGTTTCATTTAAAAGAAAGATTAAAATATAAATAATTTATTGTACATCAATACCTCGCTTTGCGGCGTTTCGTTTTGTGTTTTTTTCGAAGTTGCGTCGATGCTTAATTTTTACTGATTTCAACTGTGCGTCGTTAGATTTTCGAAGTTGCGTTGTTTTGGATTCGAGTCTTTAATTTTTTTTTTTTATTTTTTTTTCCCTAAAATATGGCAACACCTTTGTTTTGATTGAGCCATGCCATCAAAATTTTATTTCCAATTTGGGTCGTTTCAATTTGCGTCGTGTTTTTTGGAACGTAACCCCGACGCAAAGCGAGGTATGGGTGTATTTCAAATTACCTAACTTGAAGTTTTTTAATTAAAATCATGAATTTGAAACATCAATTAAAGAATCTTATTAAAGTATGTAGATATTTTAAAAATATATATTATTCTAATATCATGTTTATTATTATATTACTATTCTGTTGTTTACTTTGTACTTTCAAATTTTTATTGATATACAATGTATTTATTGTACATATATCAATGTACATATATCAATTGTGTTGATATATATATATATTTTTTTATCTTTTCATCTAACTAACTTGCATACTAATTCTGTACATATTTAAATATCTTTCTTTCTTTTTTTTCAAATTTTTTGTTTATGTTTAAAGTGCAAGTGTACCTAGGAGGACATAGCGCTCTAAGTCGAAATAAAGGAAATGATAAATATTATCATATTTTTCTTCTCCATTTTTTCACATACATTAATTAATTAGTTATAATTGATATATATTTTTTAATCAAATAATTTTACATATACTACTTTAAAAAATAAATGTATAATCCAAATATATCTTATAATATAATTTTTAGAGTTGAAATCACGTAATCATGACATATTTCCTAACCATTATCTTATAAACCTCAGAAAATGACCTTTTTAAAGGTAGAGATGGTGAAACATGAATCAAAATTAAATATTCAGATGAATAAAAGATTTAGGAATATTTATAAAATAGATTTCATTTTGTTTTTCAAATCTAAAAATATATCACCTTTATCGTTTAATATTCAGGTTAATATATACAAGTAGTATACATTCCATTTTTACCATTCAAATAACCATCATTTTATATGGTGTATAGATAGAGTTGAAAACTTAAATATATATTTATATACTCAATATCTCTGACACAATAGAACTCGACTAAAATAATTAATTTGTTCAATATGGAATATTATTTTATAAATATATCATGCTTTTATTTTTGTTTACAGAACAAATCCCATTTCAAGGTAAATTTTATATTTATGTTTGAATAATATCTCAAAATAGACATAATCTATATTATCGTTATTAGATTTAAGAGATATAATTAATAACATAATGTATATACTTATATAAATTCAAACATTTGTTGAAACAACAAAAGAAGGAATTGTATTTATGTTTTCTGTGAAAGTAAATATATTTAAATATATCCAAAATGTTTGAAATTTAAAGTTCCAATCAAATAAAAGTATTTTCTACTATCTTTGCTCTATTTCTATCCTAATACCTTCAATTCTTCCTTTTTTCCCTATATTCTGCTTATATAACACATAACTGCCGAGGCTACAGCGTGAACTTGTTATAACCCTATGTTGTTACTTAAAATAAAAAACCTTTTTGATACCCTAAAAGTAATATTTTTATAATTTGTTTTTAATTATCATTACTCCTTCTATAATACAACTATATTTCATATAAACTATATTTAATTCTACTTATATATATATTAAGTTTAATTAATCAATTGTTACATATTTTAACTGAAACAGTTATAAACTCATTATACGAGAAAAATATTTCAATAATAAAAAGAAACGATAAGATAGATTAGGAACCTGATCCTTTCAAAAGTTAGACAAATAATCAAAAATATATCTACAAAAGTGGTTAAATCTCTGACAATTCTTTAGGTTTTTACAAATTCAAACAGATCTTCAACATCAGTAACTGTCTGTTGTCTAACGTTAAATAAATTATTCGTTTGATTAATTTGTATAAACTTGCGAAATAGATATAATTATTTATTGAAGGAAATATCCCAAGTTGGAATATCATATATTTTGAATACAATATAGTGTATAATTTAAATATTATATACAAAAACCTTTATGAAAATAATTTTCTATTTTTAAAATGCTTATCTTTTTAACATTAATGAAGTATGATATTTTTTTTTTTTGCAGGTGGAATTCCACCTTTTCAAGGTAAAGTTTATGCAATTGTATTAATAAATTTGCAACATACAGATATAAACTCGACTAATGTTTCATTTATGAAAAGTATATAATAAAAAGCATTTATTGTATATCAAATTATCTAATATCAAGTTTGTAAATTTGAATAATGAATTAGAGACATCAATACATGAATCTTTTTAAGTATCTAAATTATATATTAAAGAATATTTTTCTAATATTATATTTTTTATTATATAAATAATATGTTGTTTACTTTGTACTATTAACCCAAATTATATATGATGTATAAAATCTATATTTCTGAACAGATATATATTATCCTCTTTTTCTTTCCCTTTTTAAAAGCTTTTATTTAACTTGCCTCCCTCTCTGTCCGTCCACAAATCTTTCAAACAATTTTTAATATACTTCTAGAACACGTAGGAATCTGATATTTTGTACACTTTTCAGAACCCGATGACAATGCAGGTTGACAAATTTTCAGACTTCTGGGTTGTCAGGGTAGGCGGAAATTGACAAATTTCAAAATTGCCTTTCAAATTTTGTAAATTAATTTTAATATAATTCCAGATCACATAGAAGTATGAAACTTTTAACACTCACTCAGTCCAATGAACAATGCAAGTGTACAGACTTCTGGGTGGTCGGAGTGGCCAGGAATGAACAAATTTATATATTTCTTAAGTCTCATGTTACGCCCCTTACATTGACCAATCCGCCGCGAGCAGGCCTCCCTTCTATTTAAGGCCTAATCTTCAGTGAACTTTTGATTCTAAGTTTTGTAAATTCATGACTAAATATCAACAAAATAATTAATAAGATACATTTAAAAAAACTTTTATTTAAATGCATTATAAAGAAAAAATTAAAATATTATATCTTCTGTTATCATATTTAGAGAAGAGTTATAAAAAACACTGATTAAAATCGCTAATCAGTTGCTACATATTAAATCACATTAGGTTCGAAATTTTTGATGATCGTCCCCCGCCGCTTTTATTTTCACTCAGATACATCTAATTGCTTAATGACAGAAGATACAAATATTTTATTTTTTATTTTTTTAATTTTAGTGCATTTAAATAAAAGCTTTTTTTAATGTATTTTTACTTATTAATTATTTTTAACTTACTTTAATTCTTTAGTGATAATTGATATCTTGTTAAAAAAACATTTCATACTTATATAACACTATATGAAATATATATATAATACACCCATACCTCGCTTTGCGTCGGGGTTACGTTCCAAAAAAAAAAAATGACGCAAAATGAAAATAAAATTTTGATGGCATGGCGCAATCAAAAACAAAGGTGTTGCCATATTTTAGGGAAAAAATATTTTAAAAATTAAAGACTCGAATCCAAAACAACGAAACTTCGAAAATCTAAAGACGCACAGTGAAAAACAGTAAAAATTAAGCAGCGACGCAACTTCGAAAAAAGCGCAAACCGAAACGACGCAAAGCGAGGTATTGGTGTATATATATATCTTAGATATAATTTATACAGTTGAATTATCGTATAAATATCCTGATATATTTCCCGTACACTATCTAAAAATTCTCATAAAATAGCTTTATGAAGGCAGGGAACGTGGAGAATGAATCTAATATAGGCTAAGATGATGAAATAGATAGGGATATTTATATTATATAGAGCTCTATTTGTTTATCGAATCTTCAAAATATCACCTTTCATTTTTGATACTCTGAATATTATAATTAGAATACCTTTTGATTTTTACAATTCATATAACTATCATTATATATGGTGATGAAAGATAAGGTTTTTAAACGAATATATTAATAAGTTACTTTAGAAAATAACTCATTGTAAATTGCTCAACTTGATCAACTTTCTCTCTCCACGATACTAATTATTACAGATAACCTCATTAAATCAACTTCCATCATTGCTTAACATACTGTAAATAACTACCTTGCGATTTCTTCTATCTGCTTATGTTGTTGCTTATTTGTTTAATGTATATGTTTATTCAATGCTCTTTTTCTTAGTTGTTTATTTTCTTTTGACAATTCTGTTACCTACTCTACTACAATTATTGTAAATAGTTTCACGCGCAATTATCCAAAATGGGGAATAGCGTGTCTTGTTTGCAACTGGTAAATAAATAAATATACCTAATATCTAAGAAATTCAAACTTAAATAAAATAATTAATTTGTTTCATCTTAAATATTATTTTCGAAATATATAGCATAATATTAATTTTGTTTACAGAACAAATCCCATTTCAAGGTAAATTTGTAATTTTTCTATATAAATAATCTCTTAAAGTATACATAATCGATACCATATATAATTGGATTCAAAATATACATTTAAAAACATAGTATATATATATTCATATAAATTCAAATTCATACATTTGTTGAATATTAAAATAATACATTGTATTTATGCTTTCTGTGAGTATAGAAAATGTTGATATTAATATATTCGGCATAGCCTTTATGCAAATTTTTAGTAAGAGCCAACCTATACAATATGGTTGGGAGTTATCGGATCAAAGAAACGTTCTAATAATAATTTTATTTTATAGAGAATATCTGTTGACATATTCCATAAAATAATTAATCTGATGGATTAGTTGTACACCAATAAAAATATTCTTCTTCTTTCCATCACACTAATGTATCAAGCTTGTAAAGCTTGAGATTTATAAAAATATATATATATTTTTTGTGGGTAAAAAATAAAAACTTATAAATTCAATTGCCATCTATCGTTATTATTTTACACAAATAAATTTTCTGGCAATGCGTTTCTTTTAAATATCATCAAATGAGTATCATCTGTAGATATAATATTTGATGATATTTAAAAGAAACGCATTGCCAGTAAATTTATTTGTGTAAAAAAATAATAATATATATATATAAAAACATTTACTCCTTCAATAACATAATCTCCTTCAAAGACTCTGTATTTCTTTAAGTTTTGTCTATGATTGTATATATAACATATTATTCTTATAAATTCCTAAATAAATATGTTTCCAGGTGTTGACAATTTGGAGTATATAGGGAATGGTAATACTCATAATTTAAAATATAATAGTTTTAAAATATATTATATTATTAATATATTGAACACCTTGAATATTCATTAATATTATTCACATATATATTCCAAAAGGTAAGATAACTCCATATAAATACATAAACTATTTTAGAATAACAAAAGTTATTATTAATTAATGAAATACAATCCATTAGGTCTATTGTTTTATTAGAGAGAAAGTAGAAAATAAAAATCATAATATTGTATATTAAATTATCTAAATTTAATTTTTTAAATTTGAGAATAATATGAATTTGAAACACCAATATATGAATCTTATTTAGTATGTAAATTATATTTTTATTATTATATAAATATTCTGTTGTGTACGTTTTAGTTTTAAACCCAAATTAATATACGCTGTATAAAATGTATATTCACGCTCCAGATATATATAATACTATTCTTCTTTTTTTTTTACATACATTAATTCATTTGTTATCATGGTATCTTTCCAATAAAACATTTTATACTTATAACTCTATATTAAATACTTTTTTATAAACCAAATATATCTAGAATATAATTTTTAGAGTTGAATTCACGTATGAATGTCTTGATATATTCCCTAACCACCATCTTAAAATCCTCATAAAATAGCTTTTTTGAAAGCGGGAAGAAGAAAAATGAATGGACAAAAAATATTTTGTTGAATGAGCTCTTTCTGTTTCTTGAAAATTCTAAAATATCACCATTCCTTTTAATATATTTTAATATATTATCCTATTTTCCTTTTTTCACATACATTAATTAATAAGTGATAATTGATATCGTGTTGATAAAACATTTTATACATTTTATACTATTAAATATATATTTAAAATCCAAATATATCTAGAATATAATTTTTATAGTTAAATTCTTGTAATGATATTCCCTAACCACTAAGCATCCTCAAAAAATGCCTTTTTAAGGGTGGTAAAATGAAGTATAAATGGACAAAAAAGATTTAGTTTAAAGAGCTCTTTTTGTTTATCGAACCTTTGAGATATCGCCTTTATAGTTTAATAATTATGTTAATACATAATTAGTATACATTTATTGTACCATATTCATATAACTTTAAATATATATAGTGATGATATAGTGTTGTGAAAGAAATATATTAATATATTTCAATATACTCAATATCTATGACACATTCAAACTCGACTAAAATAATTCATGTTCTCAATATGGTAATTATTTTATAAATATAGCATGGTTTTATTTTTGTTTACAGAACAAATCCCTTTTCAAGGTAAATTTTATATTTTGTTTGAAGAATATTTCAAAATAGACCTAATCTATATTATTATTAGATTCAAGAGATATAATCAATAACATAGTGTATATACTTATATGAATCCAAATTCAATCATTTGTTGAAACATCAAAAGAATGGATTGTATTTATGCTTTGTTTGAAAGTAAATATATTAAAATGTAAAAGGGAGATCAAGAGGAAAGTGGTGAGTTTCTTTATTGAGCTGTACACAAGCTTTCGGACGTCACCCGTCCTTCATCAGGTGTTGACATGAATAAGAAGGAGATGCTATATTTATAAGCGACAGTTTAAAAGTATTAAAAATATTAAAAACAATCTGATGCACGCCCGCGAGAGCACATGCCAATAACAAAATATTTTCAATTTTACTCTGTATAAATATCATTTTGAGTTTGTACAAAGAATATCAGCCCGTTGAAAATCTGTATACCTAAGACGAAGTGAGAAAGGCGGACAACGAGAGGCGAAGACAAAAGCAAGAAAAAAACAACAATAAAAATAAAAATAAAAAATCAGCGGAATAAAGATAAAGTTAAAAGTTACGAAGAAGGTGTATCTGAGGTAGAATAAAAAACAGAATAAAACGCAGTTTTATCGACCGGCATTTTTTCACACCCAACCAAAAAAGAACCACACCTCCTGTATTTAAAAGCACCTGCGTCCTCCCATACTCCACCACGAATTCCGGTATTGGTTCCTTTTTACGTAAATACGGCATTCGCACTTTTTACAAGTGCACACCTTCCCTTCACACCTTCTTAAGACATCCTATCACAAAAAGCTCCGCCAAACGTAACCCCCAATCCCTTTCCAACGCCGTTTACAAAATTCCCTGTAACGATTGCGATTTACACTACATTGGAGAAACAGGCCGAACAATCGCCATCAGAGCCAGTGAACACGCCCGTAACATCCGCTCGAAAGACAAAAAATCGCTCATATACCAACATATCGCCGAGTCCGGACATTCCTTCAATCTCGACAACACAACCCCCATTTATAGCGATATAGCAAACAAATACCAACGCTTAGTTCTTGAGGCCCTTGTATCTAATACTACCCCCAGCCTCAACATAAAGATTGACCTCCCGCCCCAATATTCTGTTTTTTATTCTACCTCAGATACACCTTCTTCGTAACTTTTAACTTTATCTTTATTCCGCTGATTTTTTATTTTATTTTTTATTTTTATTGTTGTTTTTTCTTGCTTTTGTCTTCGCCTCTCGTTGTCCGCCTTTCTCACTTCGTCTTAGGTATACAGATTTTCAACGGGCTGATATTCTTTGTACAAACTCAAAATGATATTTATACAGAGTAAAATTGAAAATATTTTGTTATTGGCATGTGCTCTCGCGGGCGTGCATCAGATTGTTTTTAATATTTTTAATACTTTTAAACTGTCGCTTATAAATATAGCATCTCCTTCTTATTCATGTCAACACCTGATGAAGGACGGGTGACGTCCGAAAGCTTGTGTACAGCTCAATAAAGAAACTCACCACTTTCCTCTTGATCTCCCTTTTACAATTCAAACGTGGCTATATCTCTTCTACCATATTAAAATGTATCCAAAATGTTTTAAATTTAAAGTTCCAATAAAATAAAATTATTTTCATCGAATTTATAAATCATGGATTATATAATTGTTAAAACATCAAATATATATTTATATATAATCGGAAAATATTAATTAAAAAGAAGAGTTATATATAGAAGATATAATATAAAATATATAATTGATAATTATGTTTTGGAAATTAATAATCTATGCTCTTTATATAATGATATAAGCATATTATAATTGAAGTATATACATTGTTAGTATATAATCAGTTTTAACCTATTAATTTGATGTAAAAAAGGGATAAACAGATCGGTGAAAGAGAGAAAAGAGAAAGAATAAAAATATTTTTTTCTCAAAATATTTCTAGAGATTGCGCGCCCACTTCTTTTTTTAACAATCCAATAAACTTTAAAGCATTCTTAAAATTACCTTCAAATTTAATTTGTGAATTATTTTTAAGTTTAATGTGCTATTAATTGATAGAAATAGAGAAATCCTTCGAAATATTTGAGAATAAAATTGTTTTTTTTTTTCTCAGATACGGTTCAATGGATCGCCTTTCGAAAAAAATATATATATTCGAATTTGATTGATAATTATTGGGGTAAAAGAATAGTATAAACCCGAGAGAGAATTCCGCATCATGAACTTTTTCAGAAGAAAATGTCATCAATGGTACCCGATTCTGGCAAAATATAAACCCCACCAGTAAATACCTCTGAAAGATATTACAGTGACTTTTATTGTAGACACACAAGGTAAACAAGTGTATATACACTCATGGACAAAACTTAAAGAAGTTCAACCTTTTAGCATGTATATCGGGACAATAACTCTGAAAGATATTACACTGAACTTTATTGTAGACACACCAGATAACCAAATGTATATACACTCATGGACAAAACTTAAGGAAGTTGTACCTTTTAGCATTTATATCGGAACAATACTCTGAAAGATATTACAGTGACCTTTATTGAAGACACACGAGATAACCAAGTGTATATACACTCATGGACAAAACTTAAGGAAGTTGTACCTTTTAGCATGTATATCGGAACAATACTCTGAAAGATATTACAGTGACCTTTATTGAAGACATACGAGATAACCAAGTGTGAAAACATCTTTCTCCTTCAAAGACTTTCCATTTCTTTAGGTTTTGTATATGAGTGTATATATGATATGTTATTCGGTTTAATTCCTAAATAAATATGTTTCCAGATGTTGGCAATATGGAGTATATAGTGAATGGTAATACTCCTATTTTTAAAATATAAAATAAAATATTGTTTCAAAATAAATTATAATATATCATTAATAAATTGTACATCCTGAATATCCATTAAATTTCTTCATGATGCATTAGCGCGCCATCTGTTATGAAAACTCGAACTATTATAGACGCGTATGATTCTTTCAAATATTAACCCATTTCTACTGCCCTAACTCTAATGGAGCCAGGCCCTCCCATTAATTTTTCCATTATAGTAAGGGCAGTAGAAATTGTTTTATTTTTAAAAGAATCATACGCGTCTATAATAGTTTCGAGTATTATTCATATACTCGTATATTCTAAAAAGTAAAGATGCTTTTATATAAATATATAAAATATTTTAAAATAACAAATATAATTATTAATTAACCAAATACAACTATTAGATGTTTTTACGATTTTTAAACACAAAGGTTTTGCCGCATTTAACCTATATCAAATTTTATCAATATAAATAAATTTTATGAACTTGACTACATTGAATTTTATTTATTTAGTTTTTAAATATATTATATATATGTTATATAAAATATTCTTTATTTAAAAAAAAATTATATTTCATATATACAAATACTCTGCTAAATCTACCGCCAGAGGTCACGCTTACTTTATAAAAACTCATTGTTGTTGTTTCTCGATGGCGGCTCAAATCTTTTGTACATTATGTAAAAAGGTTTTTCCAATTTTTTATTCTTACGCCTTAAGCCAGGCAGTACTTCACCAAATTATGTTTTATATATTCCTTTATCTCGAATAAAGCAATTACTAATCAAAACTATTTTAATTAGCATACATTTAAGAATTTTGCCACGACTGCATCGCCATAGCTCAATCCTCAAAATAATCAAAAATCAAGCAGAAATCTCCTTTTTTTATAACATATATATATATATATTAGTGTTTAAATATATATATATTTTTCAAACATTTCAATATGTTTTGACAAAATTCAATAATACAATTCAAATCTATATGGTTAGTATGGCAAGAAATAAGAAATTTTTTATGAAGTGGAATGCACCTTCTTTATTAGTGCTAAACTACAGACAGTTAATAAATTTGAAGATCTGTTTGAATTTGTAAATACCAGAGAGAATTGTCACAGATTTAACTATTTTTGTAAATATATGTATAACAAATGAAAAAAGACGCGAATGTTTATTTTCACATAGAAATAAAGCTTCTACTATCCTTACTGCGATGAAAATATATTGGGAGGGTTTGGCTCATCAGTGGTGAACCCTCCCAGCGGTTAAACAATTCAATCTACCAGACCGCTTTTTTTGAGCTCTAATACTGTATTTCATCATTCTGATTTTATATGCTTCACTGAAGGGTAGAATCTTAAGAAAAATATGAACATAAGCTTTTAGGACAGTGGAATTACATTTTGATTTGTTTTATATAGATGGCGCGTTATTGTTTTATATAAATACTAGACGAATGGCCCGGGCAACGCCCGAGTTTTACCCGAGTGCGAATATATTTTAAAAACGTTTTAATTAAAATACTATTCGTTACAATTATAAATTGGCGCCATGGATGTCACTCTTGTGAAACGTCCCGTTCCAAACTGTGTGTTTTTAAAATGTTTAAACAATATATAATATAACGGTATAATAACGGTATAAAGAAATAATGAGCCTATATCCTAGTGGTCATGGCATCTTCCCGGTAAGCGGAAGGTCGTGGGTTCGATTCCCATCCCTTGACCTTGTATACATCTTGCTTCCTAGGGTTGCCTAGAGTGGCCGCTATAGACAGGGTGGTCTGTATAGACAGGTGGATGTATCACACAGCTGATAACAGGGTTGCCTAGAGTGGCCGCTATAGACAGGGTGGTCTGAATAGACAGGTGGATGTATCACACTGCTGATAACAGGGTTGCCTAAAGTGACCGCTATAGACAGGGTGGTCTGTATAGACAGGTGGATGTAGCACACTGATGATAACAGGGTTGCCTAAAGTGACCGCTATAGACAGGGTGGTCTGTTTAGACAGGTGGATGTATCACACAGCTGATAACAGGGTTGTCTAGAGTGGCCGCTATAGACAGGTGTATGTATCACACAGCTGATAACAGGGTTATCTAGAATGGCCGCTATATACAGGGTGGTCTGCATAGTCAGGTGAATGTAACACACTGCTGATAACAGGGTTGTCTAGAGTGGTCGCTATAGACAGGGTGGTCTGTATAGACAGGTGGATGTATCACACAGCTGATAACAGGGTTGTCTAGAGTGGTCGCTATAGACAGGGTGGTCTGTATAGACAGGTGTATGTATCACACTGCTGAAAACAGGGTTGCCTAGAGTGGCCGCTATAGACAGGGTGGTCTGTGTAGACAGGTGGATGTATCACACAGCTGATAACAGGGTTGCCTAGAGTGGCCGCTATAGACAGGGTGGTCTGTATAGACAGGTGGATGTAACACACTGCTGATAACAGGGTTGTCTAGAGTGGTCGCTATAGACAGGATGGTCTGTATAGACAGGTGTATAACAGGGTTAACTAAGGTGACCGCTATAGGCAGGGTGGTCTGTATAGACAGGTGAATGTAACACACTGATGATAACAGGGTTGCCTAAAGTGGCCGCTATAGACAGGGTGGTCTGTATAGATGGGTGGATGTATCACACAGCTGATAACAGGGTTGTCTAGAGTGGTCGCTATAGACAGGGTGGTCTGTATAGACAGGTGTATGTATCACACTGCTGATAACAGGGTTGCCTAAAGTGACCGCTATAGACAGGGTGGTCTGTATAGACAGGTGAATGTAACACACTGATGATAACAGGGTTGCCTAAAGTGACCGCTATAGACAGGGTGGTCTGTATAGACAGGTGGATGTAGCACACTGCTGATAACAGGGGTGTCTAGAGTGGCCGCTATAGACAGGGTGGTCTGTATAGACAGGTGGATGTATCACACAGCTGATAACAGGGTTGTCTAGAGTGGTCGCTATAGACAGGGTGGTCTGTATAGACAGGTGTATGTATCACACTGCTGATAACAGGGTTGCCTAGAGTGGCCGCTATAGACAGGGTGGTCTGTGTAGACAGTTGGATGTATCACACAGCTGATAACAGGGTTGCCTAGAGTGGCCGCTATAGACAGGGTGGTCTGTATAGACAGGTGGATGTAACACACTGCTGATAACAGGGTTGTCTAGAGTGGTCGCTATAGACAGGATGGTCTGTATAGACAGGTGTATAACAGGGTTGCCTAAGGTGACCGCTATAGGCAGGGTGGTCTGTATAGACAGGTGAATGTAACACACTGATGATAACAGGGTTGCCTATAGTGACCGCTATAGACAGGGTGGTCTGTATAGACAGGTGGATGTAGCACACTGCTGATAACAGGGGTGTCTAGAGTGGCCGCTATAGACAGGGTGGTCTGTGTAGACAGGTGGATGTATCACACAGCTGATAACAGGGTTGCCTAGAGTGGCCGCTATAGACAGGGTGGTCTGTATAGACTGGTGGATGTAACACACTGCTGATAACAGGGTTGTCTAGAGTGGTCGCTATAGACAGGATGGTCTGTATAGACAGGTGTATAACAGGGTTGCCTAAGGTGACCGCTATAGGCAGGGTGGTCTGTATAGACAGGTGGATGTAACACACTGCTGATAACAGGGTTGTCTAGAATGGCCGCTATAGACAGGTGTGTGTATCACACAGCTGATATCAGGTTGTCTAGAGGGGGGCAGAGAGGTCACGTGCTCGCCAGGCAGCCAATGGGCGCGCATTCTATCCGTGAGCTTCAGACAGACAGACAGAATAAGGCAATTATATAAGTAGATATTTTTGAATATCTTTCTCTAAACCTGAACCTGAAAGGATCTCAGGTTCCGAATCTATCTTATCATTTCTTTTTTATTATTAACTTTCTTCTTGTATAACAACTTCATAACTGTTTCTGCTTGAAATATGTAAATATATTATTTTGTAAATTATATATGTAGTATATTTTCAAGATATTTCAAGAATCTCTAAACAACATAAACATAATATTTCAATATCTTTAATTATTAAAATCAATATATATTAATATAATAATTTGTTAACATATTATATGTATATTTTCAGAACCTGATGATAATATCGGTATGTATATATACAAATATATTTGAAAATATTTGATTTAATATATGATTTTATTCGAACTCTGATGTAATAGAACATCGATAGATACTCAAAGATTCAAAAATAAAAAAGAAATATCATTTATTTATTTGATATAATTATTTATTTTAAAAATATGTATTTTTTATATTTATATTTTTATATTTCTTTATATGATATTATTCTAATTTCAATTATGCAATATATGTTCCCCACACGGATTAAATTCCGAAAATAAACAAAAGACTTTTTAATCTAATGGGATTTGATTTTTACTTATTATTTTTTATTAATGGTAACATTTCCTTTTCTTCAAATATTAACATTGTGAAATTTAAAAAAAAGCTATACTTTCACTATAAAGCCCAGACTACCTATATCTCCATATAATTATTTTAAATAGAATTAAATCTTTCTAGAATTAAAAAATAAAATAAAACATTTAAAACAGAATTAAAATTAGAATTAAAACAGAGATATTAAAGCAAATATTATATACTTTAATATATTTTACTGAGAGAATTTTACTTATTGTTTTCAATAAATAATATTTAAGCTGAAACGCAAATATATTAATATATTTAGATATTTTTGTTTTGAAAATAGAGCAATCCATAAATAAATCTTTAATTAAAAGTCATATATTGGATCAAAATATCATTTATTTTGCCAATATTCGTTTGGCTGAACGTCAACCTTTATCAAGGTGTTATAACACCTTGATAAAGGTTGGCGTGCAGCCAATTGAAATATTGGTAAAATAAATGATATTTTAATCCAATATATGACTTTTTAATTATTTATTTAGTTATAGTTCCCAAATAAAATATTATATAATGATTGGAAGAATTGTTGTAGAGAAAGTTTGATACAAAATCAAATTTATCGATATTTTCTTTAAAAAGCATCGCTTAAATTTCGAAATGAGAAGTAAATATTATTTTTAGAATATTTTAATCCATATATATATAATATTTGATGTATTGTTATGAAATTGATATATTTTAATAATATAAACTATAATCATGGTGTTATAATTCAGGTATACGAAGAAAAGTTAAAGGTAAGGATATTTAAAATTCCTTCAAAATGAAAAAAAGAAGATTTTTCTAAAGCTATATTGATATATGATTAATAAAATTATATAATAGGTAATGAAATCTCCTTATTCTTTTTTAATAGAGATGTGATATATTTTTTACCTAACATTTACTCACATATGATAATATAATACTAATACCAAATATACAATATACAAAATTTTAATGTCTTAGTGTATTCACAGCATTCCTTATTAATTAACAATTCAATTATTAAAAAAACTTATTGATTTATAAATTCTATCGGAACGCTTTTATTTATAAATTACTGTTTATCATAGTTTTAATTGAGTAATTCTCTAATATCTTGTATATTTTAATTCTAAATTATTTCTTAGAACTATCTTTAATCTGTAAATTGTTTTACTCGAATATAATACTTTACAATTGATTTCATTTCACAAAGTTTTCAAACCAACCCTTTGAACATATTTCAATTGTGTTGATATTTTTCTCTAACTAAATTGCATACTAATTCTTGTACATATTCCAAATATCTTTCTATGTTTAGTTTACCTTTAAATTTTATTCGTTGAATAAAATATGAATTAGATTCTATTTATATATATACTGGTATATGATAACTCTACATATTTATCTTTATTATAAATTATGAATATTTATAATCGAATATATATTTCTATAAATAATTATTTATATATTGTATAGGTCGTAAAAGGATAAATGGTAAGAAATATTTAGCTATATTATTCATATTATATATAAATCAATATGAATTTATAATAGAACACTTCTAGGATAGTATCAGACTTTGTGAATCAATATACAGTGGTACCTCGACATACGAGCGCCCCAACATACGAGTTTTTCGAGATACGAGCCGACGAGCAAGTGATTTTTTGCTTTTAGTTACGAGCGAAATTCGAGATACGAGTTCGGTTCGGTAGTAACACGCAGTCGCGCCATCACGATCAGTTAACAGCGTGCTTCCGCTGTGATAAGTTGTGTTTTGTGTTCGCGTTTTGTGTTGCGTTTACATTTACAGTTTTAGTTCATTCGTTTTTATAACCATGGATAGGAAGAAAGTTTGTAAAAAGTCAAGTGCTAAGAAAAAGATGATGAGTATTGAATTAAAACGTGAAATTTCTACAAGTGAGATAAAGGAGATCTTAGGAATGTGGGAGAGAGTTTCACAGTTCGTGGAAAAAAACACCCAGAAAAAGTTGCAACAGGTCGTGCATCTGACCTTTTTAATGACACTTGTCTAACTCATTTCCGGAACATTCTGAGAGGGAGGAAGAAACAAACCTCCTTGGACATGTTTTTTCTAAACGGCCTACAGGTGAAAGCGAGAAAAATGTAGCGAAAAAGGCAAAGACCAGTGAGGATATCTAATTTGTTTCTTTACATTCTCTTTTTTGTTTTTGTGCAATAAATATTTGATATTTATATATACGTTTTTATTATTTAAAACCACGTAAAAAAAATAACTGGGGTGACATTTCGCAGGTTGGAACGGATTAATGGTAGTTCAATTGTTTTGTATGGGGAAATTTGCTCCGAGATACGAGTAATTCAAGATACGAGCAAGGTTGCGGAACGAATTAAACTCGTATGTCGAGGTACCACTGTATTAACAGTTATTTAAGCATCAACAATAAAAATTATTTTTATATTTAAAAAAATATATATGTATTTGATTTCTAAAATTTATCTTCAAATATAAATTTGAATTTATTACTATTTTGAAAATTCATAAATTATATAGGGTTTTTTTTACAAGGAATACTAGTATAAATTGGTGAATTTATCCATAATGACTGTTTTATTCTGATATTTATGAATCGTTTTCATATATCTATAGGAAATCTCAGGTATAAATATAAAGATTTGTACTTTTCAATAAAATAATTATACAATTTTTGAAAAAGGGCATATATTGGATCAAAGCATCATTTATTTCACCAATATTTCAGTATAACATATTAATATGTTGGCGTTCAGCCAACTGAAATATTGGTAAAATAAATGATAATTTGATCCAATATATGCCTTTTTTCATATATTTATTTATGGATAGCTCTATTTTCAAAATAACTATATATATTTCTATATCAAATTTGAAACGATAAAATAAAAATACAAAGCAACTGAAACATTGATTATGAGAATATTTTTAAATTCTCAAAAACTTATTCACATGGAGAACATATTTTTGGTCTGAAAAAGAATAAAGCGATTTAAACCCAGTTTAATTTTGTAGAACGAAATTTGACAATGTTTCTTTTGAACGAAAAATCGAAATTTATTTTAAGGAGAAATAACGATTATTTCTAACCTTATGGATGAAGTATGATAGGTTGAATTGTGAAGAATAATTATAAACGTAAAATAAAATGTCCAGTTTAATTTTAATTGTGTTTCTTAGCAAGATATGATATTAAGACAACGATAAGATGTTGTATGCTATAGAGAAAATCTATCTTTAAAAGAAAATGGACTTAACAAGTCAGCCTAATCAGTTGCTTTTCTCAATAGTATGGCATACTCATCATAAAATAAATGAAGCTTCCAGGGTTAAGTTTCTTGTGCAACTTTTTATTTTCAAGTTTTCGGACTTGTCAGTCCTTCAACAGGATTATCACTTTAACAACTTAATAATAAATATATTTTTATATACACGTTATTATATACATATTTTAAATACCTACTATATACTGAGAGAAAAATATATTACATTATCTCTGTTTCAAAATCAATTTTACGTGCATGGTGGATGGATGATACGTTGCTGGTTGAATGATAACTCGAGACTTCAAATTTAATTTTATAAATTCGTGAACTATATATAAAAGAGTGCCTACATCTATGGGATAGTATTTGACCATATTGTTTCGTATGTTTATGATATTTCAATGCATCTGTTTATGCTTTTTTGCTGTTTGGTTATCATAGATTCTATTAAAAGTATTTGGTATTTACTATGAATATTGTCATACAGCATACTCATGTTGGCAACAAGGATTCAACGACTGCTGTGAAAAATTAAGAACATCAACCTATTTTTAATATCACTCTCCAAAATCTATAGATAAATCCAAAATGTAATATTTACTTATCTTCAGGATCCTGTTATCAGGGTCCTGTTATAGGGTCATTCTTTCCTATGTTAATATGTATATATAGGTTGGAATAACATAATCACTAGCGAAACCGGTGGGAAGATTCACCACTGAAGAGCCAGGCCCTCCCATTAATTTTTCCATTGCAGTAAGGGCAATAGAAATTGTTTAATATTAAAAAGAATCTTACTCGTCTAAAATAGTTTGGAATTTTCATAAAATCACTTATGTCAAATTTTCTTGATTGTAATATAAATTTTTATAGTGTTCAGATATTAATAAAAGAATAATAAGTCAAAATTCACAATCGTATATCAAAATTCATAATTGTGATTGTGAATTTTGCTAGTAATTCCTCAAACGTATAGCAAGATCAACGCCAACCAAATCACTTATATCAATTTTTTTTAAATTGTAATATAAATCTTTATAGTGTTCAGATATTAATAAAAGAATAATAAGACAAAATTCATTATCGTATAACAAAAATCTTAATTTTGAATGTGAATTTTGCTAGTAATTTCTCATACGTATAGCAAGATCAACACCTAACACACACAAAGCTATAATCAACAAAAATATTTAAAAATATTCAAGAAGAATTTATTTAAGTCAGAGTAACGCAATTTAACGTGAGGTCTAAGTATTTATTTTAATTCAGCGTTAATTATTTTTGTAAACATAATCAATTTCAAATTTGTTCGAAATATTATAAAATAAATGAAGCGTCCAGGGTTAAGTTTCTTGTGCATATTTTCATTTTCAAGCTTTCTGACTTGTCAGTCCTTCAACAGGATTATCACATTAACAACTTAATAATAAATACAATTTTTATATACACATTATTATATACATATTTTAAATACTTATTATATATTGAAATTGAATATATTACCTAATTTCTGTTTGAAAAACAAAACCTTGAAAATATACGTGTGTGGTGGATGATATTGTTTGAAATATGTTTCACAACTTATTTCGTTTTCTCCTAATTCAGGATTATTAAAATCTACAAAAAATGTCAAATGTCATAAATTGATTATAGATCTTCGCAATTTAATGATATTGGCTTGAAGTGTGTGGGTGTTTCTTTAGTGGATTTAAATGATTCATTTTCTTATTTTACTTATTTTTGAAATAATTCAAATATATGCCATTATATGAATACCCCCCCCCCCCATACCTAAAAAATAATACCTGGTATATTCATTTAAAATTATATTCAAAAGGTTTATTAATTTTATTTTTGGTATTCAAACAGGATTACGTAGAAAAATTATGAAAAGTAAGTTTGAATATATGACATAGATTAATCATACTTTAGTGTTATTTTCTATATAGAGATTAAATGAAAGATATATTTATAATATAACCCTTAGCCCGGGTTTTACCCGAGTAAAGGTTTGTCTAACGAATCTCTCGATAAAGTGAACATTTTTTCCCGGTCTCTTGAAAAATACTCGATAAGTTGAATAAAATCAATATTAATTGGTTCCCTCGGTAATTGGAAGTTAAAGGAATAGTATCTTGCCTTGGAATTGTATCATTATTCTTGTATGGACGTACCCGGCTTCGCCCGGGTTTTACCCGAGTAAAGGTTTGTCTAACGAATCTCTCGATAAAGTGAACATTTTTTCCCGGTCCCTTGAAAAATACTCGATAAGTTGAATAAAATCAATATTAATTGGTTCCCTCGGTAATTGGAAGTTAAAGGAATAGTATCTTGCCTTGGAATTGTATCATTATTCTTGTATGGATGTACCCGGCTTCGCCCGGGTTATACCCGAGTAAAGGTTTGTCTAACGAATCTCTCGATAAAGTGAACATTTTTTCCCGGTCCCTTTAAAAGTACTCGATAAGTTGAATAAAATCAGTATTAATTGGTTCCCTCGGTAATTGGAAGTTAAAGGAATAGTATCTTGCCTATGAATTGTATCATTATTCTTGTCTCAAATAAATTGCCGTGTCATCCTGAATTTTGTCTTCCCTAATTTTCTACATTACAAAATCATCGTATTATCATGATAATATTTAGAGCAGATTGTTGAATTATAACAGATAAATTAAAATATTTATCTTGATTAATTTTAGGCGAAAAGTTATTTCAAAAATTTTATTTGCTAGAAACCTTCCCAGTACTATACTAAATAACTTCCCAAAGTTTCATGGCGTTCCAATGAGTGGTTTGGTCAGGCATAAAGGACAGACAGACACACACACATACATTCATTTTTATATATATATATATGTCGTAGCTGTCGTGGTCGAATGGAAGGGCGTAGCCGTTGTGCATGTATGCTTCGAAAAAGAACTTGTTCCACCCTCGTGAGCGCGGGGGTACGCGGCGGTTGCCGTAGCGTTCGCCCGCGCGCGTTGGCTCCCTCGTTTATTTTGAATAGATATATAGATGGATTAATTTGTATCTACATTTAAACATATTAATTATGGCGAAAATAGATTATATCTATTGGGCATTAGGCAAATTATGACAGATATATATTTTCTCTTTTCAAAAAGAGAGGTATATACAAAAAAATAACATTGCGCCACTTTTGAGTCCTCCACAGTATTATTTATTCCTATTAATTTTAAATAGAATATTTCAATTATGATTTTAAACATTTGAGGAAAGCGAGATTTGAATCAGGCGGCGTTTTATTCATTATATGTTCTCCTGTAAAAGGAAAAATATTCCAGAAAGCTTGAAACGGTTTTAAAATAAAAAATAAACTCATCTCTGGAAACCTTTTTAATTGTTTAAGATTTAATTATAAGCTAACTTTTAAAGGGCATTGTAACAGCATTCATAATATTAATTAAACAATTATAAAGATTTCCGGACATGAGTTTCTTTTTATTTTATTAAAACCGTCTCAAGCTTTCAGGCATTCTGCCTTTTTAACAGGAGAACATATATAATGAATAAAACGCCGATTCCAAGATATATCTGAGAATAAATAGTTTACATAATAAACTATTTACATATTTGTGAAAGATTTCGTTTGAATCAAAAAAGGTAGGTGGGGAAGCTTCCACGTGGTAGCGCTTTTTCAGGCTAATGGCTTCGCAAAGACATGAGTGCGATATATATTCACAGAATAAATTTTTAAAAAAAGTAAAAATTAAAAATATATACAATATTTGACGAGTCTAAATGATTATAGGACAATATATTTGATACTATCTGTGTTGAATATGCTGGAACTCTTCTGAAGTAGATCAATTGATCTATTGATGTTGTTATTGCACTTCGAGATTAATGATGTTAAAAGGAGTCTATTGTATTTGGAGAATGAGTGTTGGAAATTGCAATATGTCACATCTTGTAGGTTGAACTAATGACTGTAGAATTTACGTGCTGAAATAACAAGGATCTGTTTACTTGGTTTCTAATATTACCCATTATGTCATTCAAATTATAAAATAATTTCTAAATCTATTCAAAGTAAACATTATGTATAATCGGAAATATATTTATTTACGGGGCTGCTAACCAGAATGAAAAATGTATGTATAATCTGAATTATCAGTTCGAACAATATAAAATAGAGAAGCTGATTCTATATTGTTTTCCAGATTTCCTGGATCCACAGCAAGGTAAATTTCATATGAAAATTATTTATAAATACGCATATTATAAAAATATGTTATTATGTTATGAATGAAGGTAATCGAGCGCAAAATTAACTTTTGAAATAAAAAATTAAAAAGCCTTCAAATCTTCTTACTGCAATGGAAATATTTGAAAGGTGTTATACTTATGGTTAATTCTCCCCGTGATTTGACTAGTTGAACTCACCAATGGAGTTCACCACCGATAATACGAGTCATATAGATTTTTTTTATCGAATAAGAATAGGACAAAGTTGTTTTAATTTAAAAAATAAAAACCACGCTAAATTAATTCAAATTATAATTATAGATTTAATGTTAATATATTTGTGTCGACTGCTATTATCACGTATAGGAATAAATAAAAGCATTATTTACAATGATTTATTCTATAATTTCAGAATGCATCTAAAACTTGCATTTCACTTATTATTTCTGTGTACTAAAGGATTCATATATATAAATTTGTCTCAATAACAGTTTTCTATAAATCCATACTAAGATCCAATTGGTGTGAAACTAAAGTTATTTGCACCACATGTAATTCATCGATATATTTTAATCTTGTGTATAAAAGAAGGATACCTACTATGTTTAAAAATATTTTGCTCTTTCTGACGGAGTTAAAGAGAATATTTACGGAGGAATATATCAAATTGTTTGAGAGGAAAGCATTAATGTGCAAAATATCACTTGCTACCACCTAAATAGGCCTAAATACCATGCCATACAAGCTTTGAAACCTTTGACATAGTTTGAGAATATTTTTAATATAATGTACGAATTTTATAACTTTCACTCATTTTAAACATTTTAAATATTCAAAAATAAAGGTGTTAATATATTTTTCACACATAGAATTCTGTGAAATTAACTAATATTTTGAAAAAAAACTTAGTTTTAATATATTGATTTATATGAATTTTAGCGATCATTATATAAAATGATGAGATTCTTGCCTTTCATTTTTTCAAATTGAAGATAAAGATGTTATATATTCTATTAGTTTATAATATATACCTGTGTATGTCTATTTATTTTATTTATTGTTACAAAAGCACGAAGTCCAAAGGACTATTGTGCTGTGCTAGTATTATTTACATATATATGATTAAATATTTACACGATGGATTAGTAGTGTTTTGTAAATTATTGTACTAATAGTTCTAAACTTAACAAAGTTCTCATAAGATAAAGTATATACAGTTCTTATATTGTTACACACACACGTCTTATTTAAAAACATAAAGTATCATTCCAATATTTATTTTTCGATTTTCAAACCTCAAGACATCTACTGATCGATTGCCCAGCATTTCAAAATTATAGAATAAAAAAATGAACTAGTTGTTTGTGAACTTAACGATTTGAATTCCGATAAAAAAATCATATTTGAAGTTCAATTCATTTTGTTAATACATTCTAAACTTTCTACAAAATCTGGATCTCTAATGTTTTCATGCGTTGAATAATGTAAATAACTTATGTAAATTAACTTTTCTCCTTGTTTGGCGCAAGTATCTCTTGCGGGATATAGCGCTTTGGAAATAAAATAATTGTAATTATAGAATAAATTATAATATATACGTATATTTGAAATATCCAAAGTATAACATAGGTAGTGCCCATTTGGAATAATATGTAACATATGAATTCATTTTGTTCACAGATGAAAATCCTCTTCAAAGTAATATATATGCGATATTAATATAATAATTATTTTACTAATATACACACATATATGTTTTTGTTTATTTGAAATAGGAATTATAAATAAATTCTCTAATATCATAAAAACAAATACATATTTCGAAGAAAAAGGCATCTCCTTATCGTGCAACTGAAAGTTGCTGATGGCGCACGATAAGGAGAAGCCTTTTTCTTAATTTATGCACCTTATCCCAGTACAATAATACTTTTGTACTATTTTTTCAAATACATATTTGTTAAAATGATAAATTTGTTTCGTATTAATTCGTTTGATATAAAAATATTTGAGAATAATAAAGTATTATAATGTATCAGCGCGCCATCTTTTATGAATATTAGGAACTATTATAAACTGATGAGCCAGGCCCTCCCTTTAATTTTTCCATTGCAGTAAGGGCAGAAGAAATTGTTTATTTTTCAAAAGAATCATACACGTCTATAATAGTTCCGAATAATAATAATAAAGTATATTTTTGGCTGTTAAACAACAATCATTGGAAATGTTTCCATTAAAATATATAAGTAAATCTAAAATTATCACTTTTATACTTTGAGAAACAAAATAGTTAATTGACGAAGGATATCGGTTTGCTGCGTTGTCGCTGAATTTGATCAAATTGATCAAATGTATTATTAATACAATATAAATGCATGGCATAGGTATGATTTATGCTTATCCCTTTATGAATATTGTTCGAGCGCATGCCCAAAGAATATATATTGCTTTAGGTTAATAAGTCATTTCATATTGATTAGAAATTTTTCAAATATATTCTGGGGTTTGCGCTAGTCGTATTAAAAAATTATTTTCCATCAATATACCATTTATTAAACAGATATTAAAAATAAATATGCACACCCAGTTGATGTTGAAAAATTATAAACTCAAAAGGAACTTCTACTATATAACATGTTTATTTTGCTTACTCTCGTTCGAAATCTAGCGAAATAAACATGTTCTTTAGAAGAATCTCCTTTTGAGTTTATAATTTTCAACATAGTTATGAGAATCAAAAGTTGTGGCATAAACCCAGTTGATACAACTCCTAAATATTTCAAAATATATATACATGGTGACTCATATATCCTGAAATTTGTATTATTTTATTAAAATTTGAAAGCAAACTAGAATAAAACTGTAATAATTCTTCGATTAAATATATAAATATGCTTTACCAAATTAAGAAACAAATTTTAAATATGTTTATTTTTAATGCTATATATACACTCTTGAATATATTCATAACACCAACAATAATTACAGTGCTTCCTAATCCAAACATTCAAAAATAAATTAATTAAACAGAGTATATTATTAAAATTACAATTATATTCTCACAATGAGTATATTTTTTATTTAAAAACGCTAGATTTCAAGCGTTATTCGCTCTTCAACGGGCATACAAAAATATCGACTTGATCCCACCAAAAATATTTACAAAAAACAAAAAACAAACGCGCGCCGCGTGGAAGATGGAATAACGCTTGAAAGCTAGCGTTTTTAAATAAAAAAAGGTACTCATTGTGAGAATATAATTGTAATTTTAATACTTTTTCACAATTTCATCATGAATAGAGTATATTATAATATTATTATAAGGTATATTACAAAACCTATAGCTATTTTAGGTAATATATTAAAGTTTAATCTATTACCTAAAATAAAACAGTTATAGTTTGTATTCTATTTTGCTATTTAACTTTTAGTAAATAATACAAATTTCAGGATATATGGGCCACCTTATATTTTGATATAAACCTTTTACCCTTATTATAAAAAAACATAATAAACATAGTCTTGAAAAAAATAATTTGGATTTATATTTTATAGGAGTAAATAAAAAATAAAAATAATAATATAATTGAACATATTGGCAATTGTAGGTTATACAGTTTGTTCACTAAATTATAAGAATAATTCACTTAAATTTTGCTGTATATAATTGATATAATCTTGTAAAGATAGACACTTTTAAACTTTAAACACTTTTATTTTCTCAACGTTTCGACAAATATTACAAAAAAGACAAACGATTTTTGTCAAAACGTTGAGAAAATAAAAACTATGAATGGTTGAAGTGTCTATTTTTCACAGAAAAATCATATAATCTTTTCAATAATCTTATATTTCATCAATCAATAATATTTGTAAAATGGAGTTTTAGGTGTTAAAAGTATTTATTTTGCTTATTTGTCATCTCTAAAATATATTTCAAATCTGAAATAGTTATTATTTCTACATATACTCAGTAAAACCTTGTTTAAATTACATAACCCGTCTCGTGGTGGTCTCTGATTGGATCTTAGCTAGTCCTGCTGGACTCTGATTGGATCTTAGCTAGTCCTTTGTCTTTGTCTTGTTTTAACATGCTCCCGGAAGAAGAAGGTTCTTGAACTCAGTTTTATTAGTTCCTGGGTAATAACTTCTGCTTCCTGTATAATGAAAACCTGTAAACGATTGTTTTAGCATAGTACCTTTAAATTATTTAGAATACAGAGAATATATTTTTTATATTATATTTTTCTTTTATTTACAGATGAAAATCCTATTCAAGGTAGGTGTTTCATATATTATATTATTAATTTTATCAATTATAAAAGTTATACTATTATAAAATATAGAAAGAGACACACACAACAAATAATATATAATTAATAACTATATATTTTTATTATTGATTGATTATATACATATCTACTCTCTCTATATATAAGAATAGAAATTTTCTAAATATCAATTTTCGAATTTATATTTTTGCAGGTGGTGATAATTTGGAATATATGGTGGAAGGTAAAACTCCTATTCTTGCACATTAAAATATATATTATTTTAATTAATATTAATCCCAATTTGTGTTATATCTATGAAAATCGATCTATGCAATATATTTTTATGTTAGATAATATGTTTTAATCATCTAAAATTCAAAATACTGTGCAGAACCCGTGATGGAACCTGATAATTATATAATTGAACGTGAGTTATTTTATCATTTAAATGAACTATTACCCAAATATATATATATATATCATGCCTACAATTAAAACAAAAATAGTTATAAATATATATATATAATATATCGGGACTTTTTGGTGATTGGTTGTTTGATTGAGTGATTGATGGTAGTAAGACCCTGTTGACTTACTTGGTGGTTGATGTGGGAGCAGTCGTTTTGGCTGAAATGGTAAAGTTTTCTCACAGGGGAAAATAACGAGAAAGGACACAGGATTGGTTTAAGAAATAGGCCAGCGATCAAGGGAGAGAAGGTTTAGACTATTGGCGTATTTGACTAATGGCTAGATTGTTCACATATTGAAGATTGGACTTATCTGGGTGCTGAGAAAGATGGTGGCGAGCTCCGGACTTGTTGCGATGGAGCCGAGTTCCTAACTAACTAACTTGAGTCCGAGATTTTACTCGTTAACTCATCAGTGCTCTCATTGGATGATTCCCGTCTCGTGGTGGTCTCTGATTGGATCTTAGCTAGTCCTGCTGGACTCTGATTGGATCTTAGCTAGTCCTTTGTCTTTGTCTTGTTTTAACATGCTCCCGGAAGAAGAAGGTTCTTGAACTCAGTTTTATTAGTTCCTGGGTAACAACTTTTGCTTACTGGATAATGAAAACCTGCTAATGATTGTTTCTTCTCTGATGGCCTTTCTCCCAGATTCGCTAGGCCTAACCTTTATCAAAATCTTTAGATCATACATTGCATATATATTGTGGTGGGGTTACATCTAGTTATATACAAATTATGACAGATGCGCCCCCTACATATGAAGAATTCAAGAAGGGGTAGCCTGATGTGAATTCTGTAAGGGAAAATAATTTTGTGGGAAAATTAATTATGGTTATTGAGAGGCTATATACAAGCATTGTTGGTGACATAAGAGATAAAAGAGAATGGTGTTGGTGAGATATTGGTTGATTATAAGTAAGAGAAATCAAAATACTTAATTATAAAAAATCAAAATGAATGCTATGGTACATTGTTGAGGGGGAAAAAAAAGGTGCCTAAATAATATTTTACTCGAGATGGGGAAAATAAAATCGAGGGAATTTTTCTATTAGGGCTTTTGAGAAATCCAAAAATAAAATAAGTTGTGAGAAATCAAAGTGAATGCCTTGTAGCATTGTTGAGTTGTAAAAAAGGATAAGGTGCCTAAATAATATTCTACTCGAGATGGGGAAGACAAAATCGAGGGAATTTTTCTATTAGGGCTTTTGAGAAATCAAAAATAAAATAAGTTGTGAGAAATCAAAGTGAATGCTTTGTAGCATTGTTGAGTGAAAAAAAAAAGAATAAAGTGCCTAAATAATATTCTACTCGAGATGGGGAAGACAAAATCGAGGGAATTTTTCTTTTGGGGCTTTTGAGAAATCAAAAATAAAATAAGTTGTGAGAAATCAAAGTGAATGCTTTGGTGCATAGTTGAAAAAAAAAGAAAAGGGCGCCTAAACAATTCAGCTCGAGATGGGTAACAAAAATCGAGGGAATTTTTCTATTAGGGCTTTTGAGAAATCAAAAATAAAATTTGTTGTAAGAAATCAAAGGGGATGCTTTGGTGCATGGTTGAAAAAAAAAAGAAAAAGGCTTTTTGGAAATCAAAAAATGAAAAAAAAAAGAAAATATCTAAAATTAAAAGAAAACCAGTGAGTTTTCGTTGAGAAAAATTTGTTTAGTGGTTGAGAGTAATTTTGGTTTATGAACAAAATAAAAAGAAGTTGTTATATAAATGGTAAATATTTGATTAAGATAAATGATAAGTATTCGATTAGGATAAATGGTAAATTTGATTAAGAATTTTGATTTAAAAAAAAATGTAAATGAATGGGATAAGGAAAATGTAGAGAGAGCGATTCGCAAACTCTCTTTGTGATGAAAGTTACATGCCAAAATCTATGTCACGCGGCGCAATCAGCTCTTTTTATTTGCCTCGTAGATTTTTTGTCTTTCCCGTGCGACTCATGGGAAGAAACATGATCTTTCCCAATTGTGCTTTATATTATGTATACAGGAGACATGGGAATCTAATTAACCTTAAGTGTGTATGGTGTGTTTTGTGATTATTGTCTTCTAGATCTCAAGGCCGAGTGTATTATGTTAATATGTCCCGAGCCTTAATGCATTCTAGGGATTTTTATGCAATTCCCTAGGGCACTTAAGATATGCTCGCCCGATATCCACTTTCTTATCGGGAGGTCGTAACCGGAGTCGGATCTTTGAATACAGGGTTCGAGGAAAGTCCTCGACCCTTCTAAAGTGGTTGTTTATTCCTTTCGGAAGAAACGTAAGCTCGAAAGCTTTGCTACCTAATTTTTCCTATCCTTTAAGTGGTAATGTTCGTGCTTTTGTTCGTATTTAACCTTGAGATCTGCGTGTTGTGCATTGGTCGTGAGTGTTGTGTGCTTGTTTGTGGGTTTGATACGTGCCTAGTGTGGGTAAATGTAGAAGTTTTTCGGAAGTTTTTGGAAGAAGAAGAATAATAAGAATAGCGATTGTATAATTCATTGGGGGGTTGTTTGGGCATGTTATAAGCTTTTGTGAGAAATGTAAAAAATGAATTTTATGTGTTGTCAAAATCCTAAAGTCTATTGTGCTTAGTGTGGGTAAATGTAAAAGTTTTTTTAGAAGTTTTTGGAAGAAGAAGAAGAATAAGAATATAGATGGTGAATTCATTGGGGTGGTTGTCTATTAATAATATTAATATAATGATATTAATATAATTAAATTGTGTTTTTGTAAGAGTCGATATGTAAGCTCGTTGTAAACGTGGATCCAACTTGGTGACCGAAAAAAAAATGGCGGATGTGGGGGGAACACGGTGATCTCAATTTTTATTTGCCGGACGTGCGGGGCCTTCTCGGGGGTTCTAAATCTGTCTTCCTCCCCTTTTGTAATTGAAACTTCCTGCCGTCTAATTGTTTTAGATTGTGTTACTCCCGCTGGACCCTTTTAATAATTGGTCGAGGCGCTCTAATTGTCCTCTGGAAGTTTTCTTCTATTATATCCCATATAAGAGTTAGAAATTCAAAAATTGCATTGCCTATATGGAAGATGGCTTTTAGGACGGAACTTCCTATATGGAAGATGGCCTCCTGTAGCTGGTAAAGCCGTTGGGGTTGTAGGGTATATATTCTAATGTAAACTATTATTGTAAATGGAGCGAGTTTATAGGGCATAATTAGAAGACAGATAAAACATATTAAGTGAAATATGGGATATTGGCACATTTTCTCCCATGTCTTCTCCACGAATTGGGTTTTTTGATTATCTTGTTGTACTTCTATTGATGAAGAAGAAGGTTCTTGAACTCAGTTTTATTAGTTCCTGGGTAAAAACTTTTGCTTCCTGGATAATGAAAACCTGCTAATGATTGTTTCTTCTCTGATGGCCTTTCTCCCAGATTCGCTAGGCCTAACTTTTATTAAAATCTTTAGATCATACATTACATATATATTGTGGTGGGGTTACATCTAGTTATATACAAATTATGACATATATATGGCATTTTATTTCTGAAGATACAATAATTCAATTTGAATGGTTTCGTCACACCAACATATGCTATATAAAACTACACTTCTTGTGCACGCATCACGCGGATAATAAGCTTACAAGGTTTTTGAATTTTTCCGAGAAGATAGGCTAACAGCCTCGTCGAAATATGGAATTTTAATAAATATATTGAATCAAAATATGCTCTTATATTAATATATAACTATATAGGTTTTATAAATGAACAAAAAATATTATATTTTTTTAAAAGCGCTAACCATTCTCGGATATATATTTAAGTCAATGCACATTAATTCAATGCTAGTGTATATACAACGAAATAATTATTAAGAAATCAGAAGAACTAATGGCTTGATCTCCTAAACCTAGTAAAACTTTCAGATATATATATTAAAAATGAAAAAGGCACATCCTGAGCAGAAACATATGTGCTTTTTAGATAGCAAAGCGCCATCTGGTGGAACAGAAATCAACTAAACATTGATTTAGCTTGTTTCCTGATATTTGGCCAACCCAATTTCTTGATAAATTAAGAAAAGCCATCCACTAACGCATTTCTCGCTGTTGGCACTCGTCAACGTGGATTAGGCTGTTCCTATATATTAATAAAAATCATTGAACCTTTATTTATTCCTTTCGTAATTACAATTTTTTTCAAATCTTTTTGAATAATTAAACACTTGTGTGTACTCTATATTTCTCAAATATTGAACACTTCTTTCAGGGTTATCTGAATACTGCCTTTATTTGAAATTTTTACACCTCGGCTTCATGACCTTATTTTCAACCTAGATCAGGATCATATCTTTATTATGAAAGTATAATAAGTTAGTTTTCGGGACTAAATAATTAATTTGTTTGTTTCATATAATATATTCTAAAGTATTTTCACTCACAGACTATAGTTCCTCTACAGACTTGTGCCATAAAATAAAGAAGTATTGACCTGATTATAAATTGATATATAAATCAGAATTGTGACATTTCAAATTGATCAGCAAATCCTTATATTCAAAAGTAATGGGGAAATGGCGGTCCCGTGTACATCCTTTTGTTGAATAGTTCGATAGTGATTTCTCTATATGGAGAGTTTACTTTTATTTATTTAATTTAGAAAATTGGATAACTCGCAATGATTTGGTGGGAGCGTTAAGAATATCTTTTTTTATTTTTTTATTTTTAAATTTTGTGCAGAACCCGTAATGGAACCTGATAATTTTATCAATGATCGTAAGTAATTCCTAATATTTAAAACATATATAATCGAATAATGTATATATCTAATCCCTATATAAATACACTAATTCTGTCTGTCGCTGATGCACGGTTTCAACTCGTAAGCGGTTAAGAGTTGAGGATTGATTTTTAAACGATTATTCAAGGCCTTAGAAGAAGAATGAATCCAAAATTTCAGAAGAGGAAGATTCGGGTTTCAACTAATTTCAAAGCGAACATATGTATATTAAGAGTATTTGAAAAAAAATTTTCATTCAAAGTATATATTCATATAATCAATAAGAAATATGATTGAATTCTATTAATTATAGATTAGCATAATATATTTCATAATTGAATCTTTCCTCATTCATACTTGTCATTTATGTATATTATTTATGGTAAAATTTGTAAAAATATTATCTTAGAATATCAATAAATCTTAAAATTGAATATCTGAATTTAATTTATCGTTTTAAAAATATGCTAAAATTGTGTTTGTATTTTATAGGAATATTTCCTGATGATAATATTGGTATGTAAATATTAGTTTTTCACACAAAATTTATTAAATATTTTTATATTTAGACTATACTATATATAGAAATAATATTTTATAAATAGAGAGAAGAAAAACAATATTTATATTTTCAAAATATTCTATTATATTCATTTGAGAAATATAGAATAAATGTATAGTTTGAGTATAGATATTTTATAAGGCTATGAACATAATTGGATGAAGAAGTATCGTAATGTTTTGGCAGTTTTGTAAGTATGTTAATCGTGGAATTTAATGTTACTCTTAATGTCTCTCTCTCTATTCAATTTCCACATACACGTCCCGACTTAAAATGAAAATCATTTATATGAGAGGGATGATTAGCTTCTTTCTTGATGTTGATGTTATAATTATGAATTTGTATTCCAAAGGTTTTAACCTCGTTTACTGGCTTTATGACATTATTTCCCACCTGGATCAGTATCCTTTGTTTATTATTAAGCATAATTTATAATACAATTTAATATAATGCGGCTTGTGATTGTTAAACGACATTTGAAAATTATCCCGCATGTGTTTCTTTTGAACGAAAAATCTAAATTTAGTTCAAGGAGAAATAACGATTATTTCTATCCTTAGGGATGAAGTATGAAAGAATGGATTGTGAAGAGTAATGAGAAACGGGAAAATAAAAGTGTCTAGGGATGGGAATCGAACCCACAGTGTTCCGTTATAATAACTTAGTTGTTTTTCTGGGCTAATCATTAATTTGTTTCTGATCATATAATATATTCTAAAGTAGAACGACGTTTGACAATTTTTACCGCAAATGATTCTTTTGAACGAAAAATCGTAATTTATTTTAAGGAGAAATAACGACTATTTCTATCCTTAATGATGAAGTATGACAGGATGAATTGTGAATAGTGATGATAAACGGAAAAATAAGTGTCCAGGGATGGGAATAATTTTCCGTTCATCATTACTCTTCCAAATTTACCTTCCATACTTCACCCCTAAGAATAGAAATAGTCGTTTTTACTCCTTAAAATGAATTTTTCGTTCAAAAGATACATTTAAGGTAAAACTTGTCAAACGTCGTTTTACAATCATAAGCAGCATTATATTATATTATATTCTAAAGAATTTCACTCTCAGACTTCATGCCCTCCAAAACTTTGCCAGTGAATTAGTAGAAACCACGGGCATAAAAATGATGTATTAAAGCATTTAGGATTTGAAATTGATCAGCAAATCATTTTACACTATATTTCAAAGTAATAGGGATAATGGTTCTCCCCCCCGTGTGCATCCCTTTGTTGAATATTTCTATAGTGATTTCTCTATATGAAAGTTTACTTTTTAATTTATTCATAAAATTGTGTAATTTACAAAATATTTATATGACGGTTATCAACATCAGTTTTTTTATATATATTACAAATTTTGTGCAGAACCCGTAATGGGAGCTGATACCTTTATTAATGATAGTAAGTTATCTTTTATATTAAAAAACACATATAATAAAATAATATGTATCTAATCTCTATATAACTCTATGAATCTCTGTCCACTAAATATATGTAGAGAATATTCTAATTTCGAGTGCTGCTTGTTTTGCCCTGAAAATGGCGGTAGTGGGTCACCGAAAAGATCAGGATAAAATCACACAAGCTTGAATAGCCCTATATTCAAAAAACTGAATTTGTATTGCAGAATTTTCTCCCTAAATATATGCTTAATATTAAGTATGTATTCATAGAATCACAAAGAACTGATATTGAATTATATTAATTATAGATTAGTATGATATATTATAATTAAATATTTTAATTTATATTTATCATTTAGGTATACTTTATAGAGATATTTCTACAATATATACATAAGTATATATATTTAATTGAAAAGGCGCATATATTGGATTAAATTTTTAAAAATATAATATTTTGATCCAATATATGCCACTTTAATTGAATATTTATTTATGGATTATTCTATTTTCAATATATTTATACATATATTATAAATAATTTGTTTGTTGTTAGATAAAGGATTGATAAGACAAAGGATCGATAAGATAAAGGGTTGAAGGTTAAGTCGTGATTAAAAAATAAAATTATTCACCATCAAGTAGCTTTTATTTTCAATTACTTGAGGAAATATTACACATTAGTTGTTTTCACATTATATACAAATCATAAAGTTAATCCTCTATGTTAGAGATTTAAAAAAGATAGATATGTTGATTACTCATATTTACAACAAAACTGAAATTTATTCTAAAAAACGATGATACCAAAATGTAAAAATATCAATGAATAAAAATTAAATATATATTTTTAAAATTACAGAAATATTTGAGTTTTTAGATTATATAATATATATATATATATATATATATTTATATAATATCGAAAAATATCTTAAAATTGAATATTTGTATATAATTTATCATTTAAAATTATTCTAAAATTGTGTTTTTAATTTATAGGACTATTTCCCGATGCGTACTTTGGTATGTAAATATTACTTTTTAACACAAAAATATTACTTTAATATTTTTATATTTAGACAACTATATCTCGGAATCGATAAAAATCATATTTCATTAATAGAGAGAAAAAAACAATATTTATATTTTATAAATATTCAATTTTATTTATTTGAGAAATATAGAATATCAATAATAAATATTTAAAAGGATGAGAACATATTTATTATTATATATGAAAATATATTTTTCGAAATTGTGAATACAAATAGTTTCCGAATAAAATTATGATTTTATATAGGAAGTATTACAAAAATTTCTATTTTGAATAAATCAACATCGAGCAATATTATGAGCATGTATTTGTATATCATAATATATGAAAAATAATAGATATATTATATTGTACAGAGATATGCTAGTTAAATATGAAATATTCTACATATATGCGTGATCTCTGGCTACTTATTGGAATAAAATCCAACTAATATTTAATTTTAAGTATACTGGAACATTGACCAAACATTCTTTTTAATAAATAAAGAAGCCAACCACGTACCATTTCATGTTTCGGGACTTGTCACCTTGATAAAAGCTGTATATTCCAAAAAGTGTATTATCATAAAATATATTATAAAGTATTCACACTCACAGACTTTATACACTTCCCAGCCTTGTTATAGCAAAGAAAAGATAAACCACTAGAATAAAAATTATATATTTCAAAATTGTGGGATTTGAAATTGATCAGTAAATAATATATATATATATATATATATATATATATATATATATATATATATATATATATCCCATTTCAATATATTCTAAAGTAATGGGGATAATGGTCCACCCCATGTCCATCCTTTTGTTGAATAGTTCCGTAGTGGTTTCTCTATATGAAAAATAATTTTACTTCCTTTATTTATAAAATTGGATAATTCGCAATATATATTGGTGATAGTGTTATCACTATCTGTTTTTAAATTTAATTATCGAAATTTTGTGCAGAACCTGTAATGGGAGCTGATAATTTTATTAATAATCGTAAGTTATCCCTAATATATACAAAAACATATATAATGAATCAAAATGTATCGAATCTCTCTCTCTATATATATAAATACACGATGTCTTTTTGTCCCTAATGCACGGTTTCAGATTATAAACAGTTAAGAGTTGAGGATTTATATTTGAGCGAATATTTAAGACCTCAATGGAGGAAGAAATACAAAATTTCAGGAGGAAAAGAGTTCCACCTCAGCCATTTTTCAAAACCAACCTATTTATAATGAGAGTATTTGTATTTTTATTTTTCTCTCACGTTTAAATAGACACTGAGAGCCAGAATAGTTTAGAGTCAACGTTTGACGGTTAAGATTCAATAATACTTTGAAATTATAGTGAGGAATAACTATCAACGTTCTATATATACATTATTTGAAAGAGAAAAAATAAAAATCAGGTAAAAAGTTTCTTTTAATTTTGAATTTGCAAGCTTTCGAGCAAATATACTGCTCTTCAACGGGCTAATACGAAAGCTTGCAAATTCAAAATTAAAACAAACTTTTTACCTGATTTTTATCTTCAAATAATCTTTCAAATAATTTCTGAGTAACTATTGCTCACATAATTAGTTTATTTCAAGCAAAAATGTTTTGGTTTCAGAGCCATCTTGAGAAACCAAAAAACATTTTTGGTCGCTGTGGTACAGCCTGCTCCACGATAACAAGGGCCAACAGCACGAAACGCGTTCTGGATGGCTTTTCATTATTTATCAAGAAATTTAGTTGGCCAAATATAAACAGGCTAAATCAATGTTTTGTTGATTTCTGTAACACTATATTGCGCTCTGTCATCTAAAAAGTTCATGTGCTTCTGGTCATGATATGCCTTTTTTGATTTTAATATCTTTAAAAAATCAATAAATCATAAAATTTAATATTTGAATATAATTTTTCGATTAAAAATAGCTTCAAATTGTGTTTGTATTTTATAGAACTATTTCCTGATTATAACATTGATTATGTTGTATTATATGATTATGTTGTATGATATATTATTTGTTCACACAAATAATTTCCTTAATATATTATATTCAGACTACTATATATCGTGGAATCTATGGAAATCATATTTCATGCACATAGAGAATAAAAAAAACAATATTCATAAATTTGAAAAATATTCAATTTATTTAATCGATAAATATAAAATCTATATAGAGTTTGAGTAGAGGAATATTAAAGGTTATTAACCCAATTGGACGAGATAAATTTGTTTTGTTTTGGTATTTTTGTAAGTAGTATTAATCGTGGAAATTAATGTTATTCTCTCTTTCTTAATGTATATTTATTCCCCACATACGTCCCAACTTTTAAAAGAATGTCTTTGATTGCACGGACTAGAATTACTTCAACTCTAGATAGAGAAAGTCATATTCTCATCATCAAAAAGGAAAACATTCACTGCAGGATTTTTGAAAATATGATATCTGATGAAATCTCCCACTATATCATAGAATGCAAATATTTAGGTGAAGAAGGAGAAAAAACTCTTTAAAACACCTTCTGGAGATTTAGCAACCCACTGCAGACGTTGAGAACTATTTCAGAAAAGAAAAATATAGCAATAGAACTCTATAATTTCTACAGATCAATTGTTAATAGATTCATACACAAAAGAGGTAGTGAGGAAGGTTTTAGAACAGATGTGTAAATAAATCCTTTTTCAAACAAAGGCTCACGTGCACATGGGGAAAGGAAGAAAAATATTGCTTTATATTTTTGTTGTTTGTATGGCGAATCCATACAGGGCATTGGGCCCTAATAAAAGCCTTTTTGTTTGTTATGATTATATGTAATTTGATTCCTAAAATTTTAACCTAGTTCACCAGCATTATTATATAAGGTGCGACCTGGATCAGAATCCTTTGATCATTAATTATGTATAACAAATTTGTTTTTTTTTCGGGTCTGATCATATAATATAAAAAAAAATGTTCTATCATATCTAATATATTCTTAAGTATTACCACTCAGAGACCTTAGGCCCTCTTAATCTTTGCTAGCAAATAAAGGAGAAATGACTACCATACAATGATTTAATTCATCATTGGAGGATTTTATATTGATCAGCAAATAATTTGTGATATATTCAATAGTATGAATCATGGTGTGTAATATGTGTTTCATGGTCCGCACGTGTGCATCTTTTTGTTGAATATTTCAATAGCGAAGTCGTTATATGGAAGGTTTATTTTACTTTATTTATTTATAAAATTGGATAATTTGAAATATATTGGTAGTAGCGTTATCATTATCTTTTCTTTTTATTTATTTAATTTTGAAATTTTGTGCAGAACCTGTAATGGGAGCTGATAATGCAATCAATGATAGTAAGTTATCCCTATAATAATAATAAATAAAAACATAAATAATCAAATAATATGTACATAATCTCTAAATAAATACACGACGTTTGTCCTTCTGTCGCCGATGCAAGGTTTCAACTCAGAATTTATTTAGAGTTGAGGATTGATTTTTGAACGAATTTTTAAAACCTCAATTGAAGAAAAAACCCAAAATTTCAGGAGAGGTAAGAGTCACGCTTCAGCCATTTTCAATGCAACCTATTTAAAAAGAGAATATTTGGATTCTCAAAATTTTCCACGTTAAATAGACACTGAGATCCAGAAAGTTTCGAAGTCAACGCGCGCACGTTTGATGGTTAAGATTTAGTGATACTTTGAAACGATATGTGAAAATCCATCAGATTCAAATGTGAATAGAAAATCATTATTTACAGATATTATTATTAGTTAATCAAATTTTTACGATAAATTGAATTGGCAAAAACTTTAAAGGACTCTCCACTGATGATCCAATTCCTTACAATATATTTCATTTAAGAAAGAACACTGGAGGTTTTTTATTAGCATTGCATAAAAATTTGCGCTATATCGTGTATAATTTATAATTCATATTTATAATTTATCTAATTTCTAAATATAAAATATTCTTAGATAGTAAAAAGGCATATATAAGATTTAATAAAACATTTATTTGCCAATATGTCGGCCGGCTGAACGCCAACCTTTATCAAGGCATTACATTTTTGTTTGTGTATACAAAAATGTAATGCCTCGATAATGGTTGAGGTTCAGCCAGCCGAAATATTGGCAAATAAATATTTTATTCAATCCAATATATGCCTTTTAATATCTAATGATTTAAGTATGGATTGCTCTATTTTCATAACAATAAAATATTCTGTTAATATATTTAACTATTTATTATAAAATATCAGTGTGTTATCTAAATTATAATAAATATATACACAAATCACTTATAAATACACTAGACGAATGGCCCGGGCAACGCCCGGGGTTTACCCGAATGCGAATATATTTTAAACACGTGGTCTTGGGTGGTCGCTATAGACAGGGTGGTCTGTATAGACAGGTGTATGTATCACACAGCCGATAACAGGGTTGTCTAGGGTGGCCGCTATAGACAGGGTGGTCTGTATAGACAGGTGTATGTATCACACTGCTGATAACAGGGTTGCCTGAAGTGACCGCTATAGACAGGGTGGTCTGTATAGACAGGTGATTGTAACACACTGATGATAACAGGGTTGCCTAAAGTGACCGCTATAGACAGGGTGGTCTGTATAGACAGGTGGATGTATCACACAGCCGATAACAGGGTTTTCTAGAGTGGCCGCTATAGACAGGTGTATGTATCACACAGCCGATAACAGGGTTGTCTAGGGTGGCCGCTATATACAGGGTGGTCTGTATAGACAGGTGTATGTATCACACTGCTGATAACAGGGTTGTCTAGAGTGGTCGCTATAGACAGGGTGGTCTGTATAGACAGGTGGATGTATCACACAGCTGTAGAGTGGTCGCTATAGACAGGGTGGTCTGTATAGACAGGTGTATGTATCACACTGCTGATAACAGGGTGGCTCTGTGGTGACCGCTATAGACAGGGTGGTCTGTATAGACAGGTAGATGTATCACACAGCTGATAACAGGGTTGTCTAGAGTGGTCGCAATAGACAGGGTGTTCTCTATAGACAGGTGAATGTAACACACTGATGATAACAGGGTTGCTTAGAGTGACAGCTATAGACAGGGTGGTCTGTATAGACAGGTGGATGTATCACACAGCTGATAACAGGGTTGTCTAGAGTGGCCGCTATAGACAGGTGTATGTTTCACACAGCTGATAACAGGGTTTTCTAGAATGGCCGCTATATACAGGTGGTCTGTATAGACAGGTGGATGTATCACACAGCTGATAACAGGGTTGTCTAGAGTGGTCGCTATAGACAGGGTGGTCAGTATAGACAGGTGGATGTATCACACTGCTGATAACAGGGTTGTCTAGGGTGGTCGCTATAGACAGGGTGGTCTGTATAGACAGGTGTATGTATCACACTGCTGATAACAGAGTTGCCTAAAGTGACCGCTATAGACAGGGTGATCTGTATAGACAGGTGTATGTATCACACAGCCGATAACAGGGTTGTCTAGGGTGGCCGCTATAGACAGGGTGGTCTGTATAGACAGGTGTATGTATCACACTGCTGATAACAGGGTTGCCTGAAGTGACCGCTATAGACAGGGTGGTCTGTATAGACAGGTGATTGTAACACACTGATGATAACAGGGTTGCCTGAAGTGACCGCTATAGACAGGGTGGTCTGTATAGACAGGTGGATGTATCACACAGCCGATAACAGGGTTGTCAAGACTGGCCGCTATAGACAGGTGTATGTATCACACAGCAAATAACAGAGTTGTCTAGGGTGGCCGCTATAGACAGGGTGGTCTGTATAGACAGGTGTATGTATCACACTGCTGATAACAGGGTTGTCTAGAGTGGTCGCTATAGACAGGGTGGTCTGTATAGACAGGTGGATGTATCACACAGCTGATAACAGGGTTGCCTGAAGTGACCGCTATAGACAGGGTGGTCTGTATAGACAGGTGATTGTAACACACTGATGATAACAGGGTTGCCTGAAGTGACCGCTATAGACAGGGTGGTCTGTATAGACAGGTGGATGTATCACACAGCCGATAACAGGGTTGTCAAGACTGGCCGCTATAGACAGGTGTATGTATCACACAGCAAATAACAGAGTTGTCTAGGGTGGCCGCTATAGACAGGGTGGTCTGTATAGACAGGTGTATGTATCACACTGCTGATAACAGGGTTGTCTAGAGTGGTCGCTATAGACAGGGTGGTCTGTATAGACAGGTGGATGTATCACACAGCTGTAGAGTGGTCGCTATAGACAGGGTGGTCTGTATAGACAGGTGTATGTATCACACTGCTGATAACAGGGTTGCCTAAAGTGACCGCTATAGACAGGGTGGTCTGTATAGACAGGTGGATGTATCACACAGCTGATAACAGGGTTGTCTAGGGTGGTCGCTATAGACAGGGTGGTCTGTATAGACAGGTGAATGTAACACACTGATGATAACAGGGTTGCCTAGAGTGACCGCTATAGACAGGGTGGTCTGTATAGACAGGTGGATGTATCACACAGCTGATAACAGGGTTGTCTAGAGTGGCCGCTATAGACAGGTGTATGTTTCACACAGCTGATACCAGGGTTTTCTAGAATGGCCGCTATATACAGGTGGTCTGTATAGACAGGTGGATGTATCACACTGCTGATAACAGGGTTGTCTAGAGTGGTCGCTATAGACAGGGTGGTCTGTATAGACAGGTGGATGTATCACACAGCTGTAGAGTGGTCGCTATAGACAGGGTGGTCTGTATAGACAGGTGTATGTATCACACTGCTGATAACAGGGTTGCCTAAAGTGACCGCTATAGACAGGGTGGTCTGTATAGACAGGTGGATGTATCACACAGCTGATAACAGGGTTGTCTAGGGTGGTCGCTATAGACAGGGTGGTCTGTATAGACAGGTGTATGTATCACACTGCTGATAACAGGGTTTCCTAAAGTGACCGCTATAGACAGGGTGGTCTGTTTAGACAGGTGGATGTAACACACTGCTGATAACAGGGTTGTCTAGAGGGGGGCGGGCAGGGAGGTCACGTGTTTGCTGGCAGCCAATGGGCGCGCATTCTATCCGTGAGCTTCAGACAAACAGACAAACAAACAGACAGAATAAGGCAAATATATAAGTAGATTTTATAACTACACTGACTAAATGTATAGAATATCCTAGTTGCCTTTGTTGAATGTGTCACTGAAACATCAGGGTAATATCACACAATATTGAATAGCCCTATATACAAAAAGCAAATATCTTGCAGAAATTCTTCCTAAATATAGTATTAAAAAAATAATTATAGAATCCCAATGAAATATGATAAAATCCTAATAGTTATAGATGTTTTTTCTTGTCCCAGTACTGGACTTCAAGTCTAGACCAGATCCTGAAGGCCTCTTTATCACCTCGATAACCACAGCGGTGTAGATGTCTGTTCGGCAAAGCCCGATGTGATGTGTTCTGGGCTCGCTGGAGAATCCTGACATTTGGTGCAATTCTAGAAAGGTTTTGGATCCACTTGTGAAATTCATTGGACGTAGATGGCCTGTTCTAAGACGGGAAAACATGTTAAAGTCTGATCTGTTAAGTTGTGAGTTGGTTTTCAGGAGGGGAGTTTTCCCTTCGAACCAGCGGTGTTTGATGTTATTTTACCAATCTTTATTAAATTTTATTTTCAGACTGTTAGAGTGATCATTTGCTGTTGGAAGGGTTGATGGTAATAGATGTGAATGATATATATCTTAATTAAATCTCTTCATTTATATTTATCATTTATGTATTTTATATATAGAATATTTTGTATTATATGTTTTAAATATCAAGAAATCTTAAAATTGAATAATTGAATATAATTTATTATTTAAAAATATGGTAAAAAATTGTGTTTGTATATATAGGACTATTTCCTGGTGATAACATTGGTATGTAAATATTAGTTTTTCACACAAAAATATTACCATAATATATTATATTTAGAGACCTTTATCATGGAATCTATAGAAATCATATTTCATGAATAGATAAAACAATATTTATATTTTCAAAATATTTAATTTTATTTATTTGAGAAATATAGATCCTATATAGAGTTTGAGTAGAGGAATTTTATAAGGCAATTGTCCCAATTAGATGAGATAATTTTGTTATGCTTTTGTAGTTTTTTAAAGTACTTTTAATCATTGAATTTAATATTATTCTTAATGGCTATTTCTTCTCAAAATACATCCTGGTTCGAAAAATATATCTTTGGCATTAGAGGGATGGTTAATTTCATGTTTTTGGTTATGATTATAAATTGAATTCCTAAAGTTTTGACATCGTTTACTGACTTTATGACATTATGTTCGACCTGGATTAGTATCCTGTTATCATTCATGAAATATAAAAACTTAGTTTTTTTTTCCGGACTAATAATCGATTTGTTTTCTATCAAATAATATATTCTAAAGTATATACCCTCTCAGACTTTAGGCCCTCCAGAGCTTTGTCAGCAAATAAAATAGAAATCACTGGAATAAAATATTATATATTTCAGCATTGTAGGATTTGAAATTGATCAGAAAATATGTTTGCAATATATTCCAAAGTAATGGGGATAATGGTCCGCTCCATGTTTATCTTTTTGTTGAATAGTTCGATATCGATTTATCTATATGAAAAGTTTACTATTTTTTATTTATTTATAAAATTGTATAATTATTAATATATTGGTGGTAGCGTTATCATTATTAGTTTTTTATATTTAATTTTCAAATTTTGTGCACAACCCCCAATGGAAGCTGATAATTTTATTAATGATAGTAAGTTATCCTTAATACTAAAAAAACATATTTAATCAAATAATATGTATATAATCTCAATATATATATATGTTATATTAAAATATAATCATTTTAAAATTATAATTTCTAGAACAAAATACTCTGTAATTACGACCGCCAAATGTCGCGACTTCACTATATAAACCTATTGTTGTTGTTTCCCGTTGGCCGGCTCAAATATCTTTGTACATATGTAAATACGTAATCTTCTATCTTTTTCTTTACGCCTCAAATTAGGTGTTTCATCCTTTATTATGTTCATCAGAGCAATTAAAGTAAATTCAATCTCTATTATATTAATATCTTTTCCACGACTGCAAAACAATATACAATGCAAAATTGTATATTTATATATACTTTATCATTTTCAAAATATGCTAAAAAATTGTTTTTGTATTTTATAGGACTATTTCCTGGTGATAACATGGGTATGTAAATAATATTTATACTACTATATCGTGGAATTTATAGAAATCATATTTCATGAATAGATAAAGATATATTTATATTTTCAAAATAATTAATTTATCTGAGAAATTAATAATTTTAATAATAAATATTTAAAGATGTGAATATATTTATTATTATATATCTAATATTGTTTTCAAAATAGAGCAATCCATAAATGATTCTTTAAATAAAAGGCATATATTGGATCAAAATATTATTTATTTAACCAATATTTCAGTTGGCTGAACGCCAACCGTTATAATACCTTTGTCATTTTAAAGTGTTTAAAATATTTTAATACCTTGATGAAGGTTGGCGTTCAGCCAACTGAAATATTAGTAAAAAAAATGATATTCTGATCCAATATATGCCTTTCTATTTAAATATCAAATACTATTTTCGAAATTATAAATACAAATAGTTTACGAGTAAAGTAACCATTTTATATAATAAGTATTGCAAATATTCCAATTTTGAATAAAACTTATGAACCGTTTCTATGAGCATGTATTTGCATATTGTATATTATAATATATGGAAAAGAGTAGATTATTATATTGTACAGAGATTTTCTAGTTGAAATGTTAAATATTTATCATCTAATCGTGATCTCTGGCTACTTATTGTAATAAAATTCAACTAATATTTTCATTGTAAATATACTAAAACAAATGATCAAACGCCCTTTTTTGGTAAATTTGAAAGCCAACAATGTATTTTTTCAGGTTTTGGGCTTAGTCACTTTGTTGCTGGTTGTACATTAGCGACCAGAAAATCTTATTTATAGACTTTCTGAGAATTCTCACTTGAAATTCCAGGAAACATTTTGAAACATCCTTTTTAATTGTTCAGCCTCTATCATTCCGACTAGGATCAACAGCCTGAGATTCGTACGTAGTTAAAATTTCTTCATTCTCAAAATAATATTCTTGAATACCAAATAGATGGCGCAAAGAAACAGTTACTAATAGTTACACGATCAGGAAAATACTTTTTATTGAATGTATTTGTACAGATATTTTTGTCGATTTTGATATTATTAAACTCTTGTAATCTGTTTTAAAATTACAAAATATTTTCTCACAATGAGTTTCTTTTTATTTCAAAACACTAGCTTTCAAGTGACAATCGCTCTTCAACGGGCTTAATAAAACAATATCGACTATATCCTACAAGAAATTTACAAAGATACGCAGCGTGGATACCCCGTTGAAGAGCGATTATCGCTTGAAAACTAGCGTTTCGAAACAAAAATAAATTCATTAGGAAAAAATATTTTTTAATTTTAAAACGTTTTTCACAATTTAATCATGTAATCTGTACTTTTAAAATATTTGACACTTCAAACACAGATGTCTTTTTTGAATCCTACATTAATTTAAATTGATAAACGAATCATTTTGCAATATATTCCATTATATGATCCATGATCCATGTTCTATGGTCCGCCCCGTGTGTATTCGATTGAGATGTCTTCATATGAAAGGTTTATTTTATTTTCTTCATTCATAAAATTATATAATTATTAATATAATGTGTTCAGAGCGTTATTATTATCTGCTTTTCAAATTTGAATTTAGAAATTTTGTGCAGAACCCGTAATGGGAGCTAATAATTTTATTAACGATAGCAAGTTATCCCTACTATTAAAAATCTATATAATAAAATAATTCATATTTAATCTTTATATATATAAATACACGATGTCGGTCATTCGCTGATGCACGGTTTCAACACGGAAATGGTTAAGAGTTGAGATTGAATATTGAGCTAATTATCAAGACTTCAAAGGAGGAAGAAACCCTAATTTACAGGGGAGGATAGAGTCCTTCTTCAGTCATTTCATAGCCGACCTATTTATAATGAGATTATTTAGACTTTCCATTTCTCCCACATTTAAATAGAAACCGAGAGGCCTGAATTATTTGGAGTAAAAGTTTTAGGGTTAAGATTTAACAATATTTTAAATTTACATGTTCCTCACCTTTTTTTTGATTATTTTGATAGCGATGTTCTTATATGAAAAGTTCACTTTATTTTATTTATTTATAAAATTGGATAACTCGCAATAAATTGTTGGAAGCGTTATTATTATCTGTTTTTATTTTTTTTAACTTTGAAATTTTGTGCAGAACCCGTAATGGAAGCTGACACGTATTTAAATGATAGTAAGTTATATATTATTATATATATGTTATATTGAAATATTATATTTAAAAATGTTATATAAAATATTATTTTATTTAAATATATATATCATAGATTCAAATATTCTATTAAATCAACCGCCAGAGGTCACGCTTTGCATATAAAAACTCGTTGTTGTTTTATCCCAATGGCCGGCTCAAAACTTTTGTACATTTTGTAAATAATCTTATGTTTTCCTTATTCTACTCGCCTTAAGCCAGGCATTACTTTTATCAAATTATGTTTTTCATATACATTCCTTAGCTCAAATAAAGGAATCTCTGATCAAGACTTTATATTTTCGAGATTATTATTTCAACCACGACTGCATTAACATAGCCTAATCCTCAACATGATCTAAATACAACAGAAAATCTCATTCAATTTCTTAATATTTATGTAACACATATATATATATATATATATATATATAGCCAAAGAATATATATCTAATATATATTCGAAACTATTATAGACGTGTATGATTCTTTTGAAAATTAAACAATTTCTACTGTCCTTACTGCAATGAAATTTATTATTGCAGTAAGGACAGTAGAAATTGATTAATCGAATCATACGTGTCTATAATAGTTTCGAATATTCATAACAGATGGCGCGCTATGAATCATAATATATCTAATCTCTATATATAAATACGCAATGTCTATCCGTCTGTCTACCGTTGATGCACGGTTCAACTGGAAATGACTATGAGTTGAAGATTGATTTTTGAAGTGAATGTGCAATGAGGAACAAACCTCAATACATCTTTTACTGGTTTGTCCTGTTCTCAAGTCTATTGAATCAAAAATAATCCAATTATATCAGATCCAGGTATTTTCATTTCCAGTAAAGAAATGTTTAATAAATTTAATACCTTTTGTAGATATATTTGAAATTATATAGCGAAAAATATATTTTAAGAAACTGCTAATTTATTATGTTGATTGTAGATATATTTCCAGATATTCATTTATTTTGTACAATGTTCTCTGTTCTCGTTTTCTCTCTCTCTTTCTTCTTGTTAATATCAAATGGCTATTCCTCACGACCTACAATTATTGTAAATATGTATGTATAGACAATTGTAAAGGAATTAATGTATGACAGCGAAGTGTCCCTAAGGGAAAATAGCGCTTGAAATTGAAATAAATAAATGTGCAAGACCTCAAAAGAGGAAATATCTTTAATTTCAGAAGGGGAAGAGTCGGGCTTCAGCCATTTTGAAAGCCAACCTATTTATAATGAGATTATTTGGATTTCCTAATTCTCCATAGTTTAAAAAATAAACACTGAAAGTTGGATTTGTTTTGGAGTCAACGTTTTCCGGTTAAGATTTAATAATACTTTAATCATACATGTAGTGAAAACTATCAAGTTGAAAAACAACATTATTTTGTCTGTTAACAAAATAAATAAATAGTTTATTATACGCATATATATTTAATGCATTTTATTTTATTATATCGTGTACATATATTCAACTTTAAAAACAATAAGTAAACATTTTTCAAATTGAATTTTATATTTTAAAATTTGTAATGTCTCTCTATAGAGGAGATATATAATGTTTCAAGGATTCAAGTTTATATTTAAAGTGAATAGATTAAGTAAATGTATTAAACGTTATATGAGAGAGAGAGGAAAATATAATAAAGCTGAAAGTGCATGTCAAAAATAAATTTATTATTTTTATATATTTATTTTTATAAAAAATAGATGAGTCTATATTCAACCTATATGACAACAATAGTCAATTATTGAAAGCTATTGTTTGGAAAAAATCTGGACAAATAGAAATGATGTATGGAATTTCTATTTAATTTAAATTGATACAGGCTCGCTTTATTTACTTTTATATTTATTTATTACCAGTTGCAAACAAGACACGTTATATCCGATCTGGATAATTGCGCGTGAAACTATTTACAATAATTGTAGTAGAGTAGGTAACAGATTTGTCGAAAGGAAAATAAACAATTAAGAAAAAGAGCATTGAATAAACATATACATTAAACAAATAAGCAACAACATAAGCAGATAGAAGAAACCACAAGGTAGTTATTTACAATATGTTAAGCAACGATGGAAGTTGAGTTAATGAAGTTATCTGTAATAATTAGTATCGTGGAGAGAGAAAGTAGATCAAGTTGAGCTATTTACATATGCCATATTGTGGTGAAGATATAATTTATATTTTATTATTTAATCTAATTATTCAATGAAAATATTTAAAACTAATTTATTACTTCATATTGTTAAAATCATCATATATGTTGCCTAGCTTGTTTACTCGATATTCTCTAGCTGTAGATAGTTTGGTTGATTTGTTGATAATTGTCGACTGGTCGTGGTGACGTCATCAATAAATACTTTTACATCTTAAGATATTCCAAAACTTGATTCATACGCTACAATATTATTTAATGACTGATATGATTATTTTTTTTTTATATGTGAAAATGTGAAAGTGTTCATATATTTATAGAATCATACAGATTTTATGATTGAATTCTATTAATTATAGTTGAGTATGATATATTATAATTAAATCTCTTTGTTAATATTTTCATCATTTATGTATATTATATTAAGATGCATTAGCGCGCCATCTGTTATCAAAATTCGAAACTAGTATATCCATTCCATATATATTCCATTGCAGTAAGGGCAGTAGAAATTGTTTATTTTCAAAAAGAATCATATGCGGTTATAATAGTTTCGAATTATGTTTATTATATATATATCTTAAATGTAATGATATCTTAAAATAGAATATAGTTTCTTTTTTCACAATATCTAACCATTATTAGTAATTGCATCCATATATGCTAAAACTGTGTTTGTATTTTATAGAAATATTTCCTCGTGATAACATTGGTATGTAAATATTAGTTTTTCACACAAAAATATTATTTGAATATTTTTCTATTTAGACTACTCTGTCGTGAAATCTATAGACATCATTATATTTTCAGGGTTTTGCCCTTGTCACAATTATATAGACTATATATACATTAGCGACCAATAAGCTTGTTTTCCTTAGAGTCTCTGAAAAGTCTTACTTAAATTTGCAAGTATCGTTTAGAACTAGCTCTTTTGGCCGTAGTTGACTTTTGTTTGTATTCAAGAAGGCATATAATTAGGCTGATATATTTTAAAATGATGAAAAAAAAATATATATACCTTTAGATAGGGCAAACCATCAGTAACTTTCAAATTCACGATGAGAAGATGCTTTTTTAATATATTGTATTGTTCACAGAAAATATCGCCAATGATGGTGAAGTAAAAGGTAAACATTTTAAAGTATTAATTTTCCAATTCTTTTAAATTTTTTGAAAAATGTATATTAGTATATGGAATTGTTATATTAGAATATATAGGTTTTAATTGGTGTTTGATGATTTAGATAACCCAAGAAAAGGTCGAGGTATGCATATTCGGAGTTTCTTTAAGATGAAAATAGATTTATTTTCAAAAGTTATGATGTTCGATGAATATTATTATTATTAAGTAGTAATACATAATTTGATTTTATAATTTTCACTTGCGCAACACATCCAAGTCTTTTAAATATATTTTTACTATAAATCTCTTCATCCACCACTCTTCATGAAAAGCAAAAAAATAAAAATATTGATGAAATCTAAAGTATAGACAGTAGTCTATATCATACAAATATCATATCATTATAATCATAGCCTCATAGTATTCAAGTATTATAGTATATTTCATACAAGTATCATATTGGTATGATAAATTATATCAAATAATTATTTTCTTATAATTGATAAAAATTAAACAAAAAACAATAATTACCACATTCAGGAAATATTAACATATTTATTTAGTAATTAAGAAATTAATTACAAATTTCTATGTTTTAGTAATTAAATCGATATTATTTATATATTTCTCTTAATTTATCGTTTATTAAAAGAATATGAAGATATACTACATTATATAATTGTGTTTACATTACTTTGAGATAAATATTTTGATATTGTATAGGTCGTAGGAAGAAAAATGGTAAGATAATCATGCTTCAATTTATTTTTTGTATTTATCAATTGCAATTTATTTTATTCATATTGATAATTCTTATTTGAATATAAAATATTCAGATAGATATTTTTTAATTTATTATAATATTTTGATGTTTAAACAGGATTTAATCGAAACTTGATACCAAGTAAGATAATATATATTATCTATATAAATAAATGAAAATATATATCTATTATTTATATTTATGATGGATATTATATATATTATATATATATACTATACGACTTGATTTACATCTAAATGTAAATAATTAATAAGTTAATTTAGAATATAACTCATTGTAAATAGCTCAACTTGATCAACTTTCTCTCTCCACGATACTAATTATAAAAGATAACTTCATTAAATCAACTTCTATCATTGCTTAACATATTGTAAATAACAACCTTGCGATTTCTTCTATCTGTTTATGTTGTTGCTTATTTGTTTAATGTATATGTTTATTCAATGCTCTTTTTTTAATTGTTTATTTTCTTTTTGATAATTCTGTTTCCTACTCGACTACAATATGAATTTTTGTAAATAGTTTCATGCGCAGTTATCCAGATCGGATATAGCGTCTCTATAGTGTCTTGTTTGCAACTGGTAATAAATAAAAATGTATATTTTATTTTTCGCAAAAAGTAAATACAGGGTGATCCAAAAGTCCCGCACAACTTTAAAAATTAATAACTCCGCGAATATTTGCCCTAGAGCAATGCGGTAAACACCATTGTGTTCAGGATGCAATGGGATTTTTTATGACAAATAATGAAAAATACGAAATTGATTTTAGTTACATCTTTATTTGCTAGATGGCGCTCTACCAGAATCAGCGATTCAGCGGCCAAATTGTTTGATAAATTGCAAAATATAACTGAACGACACGTATTTTTCCTTTTTGAATACCAGGAAAGAACCCTAATAATATCAAATGATAAATTAATAAAACACCATTTCGCCAAAAGTTAGAAGAAATGGTTAACGATTTTTAAATACAATCTGAGATATGTAAAATAGGTATATGCAAATTAAAACATGTAGCAAAAAAAAACTGATATTTTAGATGCGGTTTGCTGGAATCCTCTCAGCTATTTGAATTTCGAAAATAATAATTTTCTATTTTTTTTTTTAATTCAACTCTCTCTCGGTATCGATTATATTTATTTTAATTTATTTGAAAATATTTATCTATCTCTGATGATTTTTTTATTCTGGAATGCCGTTGTTGTTTTTGTCGTGTCCAATAAAGAGCCTCAGATGTCTCCATGCATCTCTTTCACAGCAGCAGCAGCATTGTCCACTATCTTGGGTGAGTAAAGCAGCTGCTCTGGGTCTATGTCAATTTTCTGCAAGGCTGCGGCCATTGCTGGGCATGAGAATATGTGAGTAGGTGCTAGTTCCACACCAGGACAGTTGTTGCATGTCCTATAGGTTCTTGTGCCATCTGGATGTATTGTCATTTCTTTATAGTGTTTTGTTCTAAGCCGGGTTATAGTTTTTGTCATTTTTCTCTCAGTGTTTATTTCGCATTTTGATTTTTTTCTTATTTTTGCTCAATTATCTTGTATTTTTCCAAAGCATCAGCGTCAAATAATGGCATTTGTTCTCTCTTTCCTTTGGCTCAACTCTCTGGCTTCCTTTGCAAATTCAACTGCCATTTCATTACCCCCGATCCAAACACTGGCAGGAATCCATTGTGGAATGCAGTTATTCTCCAATTATATCAGTTGAGTAAATAACGAGTGTATTTTCTGTGTGATTATAGTATTGCCCTTCTGAATTGCTTCTAGATCAGATATGAAGTCGTTGTAATGTATATTATAATTCCTTCTGCTTGATGCAGGGTTTGTTGGTTAAGGCATACATCAAGAGCTTTCCAGATAGCTATCAGTTCACAAGTGAAATCTTTCTTGCTCCTTCTTTGATTTTGATGTATGTTCCATCTTGCAACCTTATGCTAATTCCAGCCCCTCCATTACTTATGGTAAGGTCTGATGATCCATCTGTATATGCTGTTAAATAATTTATCTGATCGCATAAACCAATTGTGTCAAGTCCTTTTTTTTTAAGTATGTTTTTTTCTCTTTTTTTTTATTGCAGGGTTCATTCAGGCTCAGGTTGATGATTACATTTGATGGCGATGGGGTAGGAAATATTGGTTATTCTCGAATTTGAATTTCATTATGTTTCATATTTATGCTCTTTCTAATATTGTTGTCGTACTGAAGTGTTGAAGATCTTTTGAGCCTTTCTTTTTGTGTCCAGTTTAAATAGGTTCTATGGGATATGTGTTCGGTTTCTTTAGTTTTTAAGCTATTTGTGAATTTTATTGTTTTTAATTGTCTTCTGCTTTCAAGTAGGTCTAGACCACATTCTCTCTGAATTTTCTAATTGTTGGTATTTGAAACAGAACCAGTGATCAATTTGGCCGCTTTTGCTTGAACACTGTCTAGTCTTCTTTTTAGTAATGAACTTGAGGGAGCCCAAACAGGTGGCCTTATTAAGGTGATATATGTTGTTCTGAGAATTTTGGGTTTTTCTCCCCAATTTGTTCCACATAGCCTTCTCAGAATGTTTAGGTTTCTGGTAGCTCTATTTGAGGTGCTAATTATGTGTTCTGTAAATCGCAATTCCTCATCAAGTATCACATCTAGGTAATTTGGAGATCTAATTTTATCAATTATATGGTTTTTTATGCTTATTTTGGAGTTAAATCAATGCCTTTTTTCCTGTCAGTGAAGGAGACCTATAGGATTGTGTTTATTGGGTTTATTGTCATTTTGAGTTTCATTGCCCACTTCTCCAGTCCTCTCATTGATGTGTTCAGTATTTTTCTGATATTTCTATACTGCTAATTTTGTGCCATAAGGCTATATAATCTGCATAACAGGCAACCTTTGTGTCTTCAGTGAGGATGGATGTTGTTAAGGTTGTGTCGTAATTAGATGTACAACAACTCAAACTTGACCATGACTCTTTATTTAGCTCTTATTCTTTTCGCTTGGCCAACAAAAAATGTCCAATTTATATACACATATATTCTTACATAATGACACTTTAAAGAATTCAAATAATCTTCATATATTTACATGCACAACACATCTCCCCCCTTAATAATACTCCAGTCGGTCTGGGGGTTTCCTGGCTCTCTGAGGTCTAGGACTGCGGACGGGCACTTGCACAGTGGCAGGCTCCGGTTTAGGAGTGCAAGAGGGCACGTGCACAGCAACAGGCCCTGGTCTAGGAGTGCAAGAAGGTACGTGCACAGAAGCAATCTCCTCCTTGCTTCCTAATGTAACCTCTGGAACCTCCTCTTCACTTTATTTCTGTCTTCCACCTACAGGCTTCACTCCTGACGTTCGAGGAAGTATCAAATTTCTTGTCTCCACTTGTTTCTTTCTCACAGGTCGCAATTGATTGATATGCCTCTTATACACGACGCCCTCGCAACTTATAAGGTAGTGACAGTAGCTCAATAATTTCAAAATGGTACCTATTTACCGTTTAGGTCCAGTTGAATAGTTGCGGAAATAAACCTCGCAACCTGTAGTAGAATACTCCTGCCTTCTTACGGCCCCATGAAATACCTCTCGCGGATTTCCCATCTTGGTATTAAATTCGAGAATCTTGATCTTAAACGTCTCTTCATTAGCAGTTCAGCGGGGGAATTCTTTTATTACAGTTTGGGGGAATGCTCAATGAGCAAATAGGAATCTTTGTAGATTCGTCTCTAAATCATCCTTCCCATTATTCTTTCTCAAAAGGTTTTTAAACTCTCTTACATATCTCTCAGCTAAACCATTTGTACTAGGATTATACGGACTGGTCTTAGTGTGCCGTATACCATTCATTTTGGTAAATTGCTCGATTTCACCGGAGACAAACTGTCTTCCGTTATCTGTAACCAAAAATTAGGGCAATCCAAATCTGGCAAAAATTTCTCTAAGATGATTTATAATCGTTTTGCTGGTAATATCGTTGATGATAAAAATTTCTATCCACTTTGAGTATGCACCACGAGAATCAAAAACATTCTTCCCATGAATGGACCCGCTAGATCAAGATGAAGTCGATGCAACGGTTTTTCGGGCCAAGTCCATTCCGAGATGGTAGCCGGGGGCATGCTTGCCGATTCTTGAAATACTCTACAATCTCTAGTTAACTCCTCGATGTTACTGTCTATGCCTGGCCACCAGAAAATACCGTCTGGCAATCATCTTCATTTTAACAATCCCCATGTGTATTTCATGCAAGTCATTTAAAATTAAAGATCTTAATTTTTGGGGAATTACCACTCTCACGCCATTGAAGACAACCAAACTCCAAACTTAATTCCTCATTGATCTTATAATGAGGAGCTAGTGGGTTTTCTCTCGGTACCCTTTTGAATTTCCACACACACACACATACACACACACAGTTGCCATCTCTAACATTCCTTAATACTATAGACAGTATTTTATCTTGGGGCGTCTCATATGCGACCTCCATAAAAGAGAACGGTACCTCATTCAACTTCCTGAGAAGAAGTACCTGGTCTTCATCAAGAGACTCCCTGACACTCGATTCTAAAGGAAGACGTGACAATGCATCAACATTGGAATTATCACTAGTTTTTCGGAATTCCACAGTATACCAGGTCTATTAGTATGAAACGCGAACATTTTCAGTGAATTCAAAAGTTTACCAATTCCATACAACAAACAATTTTTTATTCAAAGTAACTTACCTGATTAGCTATACACTCGGACCACTTTTCAGGCAATTTTCGAATTCCTTGTCTGAAAATTTATATTCCTTTTGAGTCGAACCAGTCAACAAGCCATTTTCGGAGTATGTCTGAGTTCGTGAATTCCTGGTTTTTTAGGGCGTGTCCTAAAGATGTGAAAAGGTGGTAGTTCGACGGCGCTAAGTCTGTTGAGTACGGCGGGTGGGCTTAGAGTTCCCAGCCCAAGTCTTTTATGGTGTTTTTTACCACCGTAGCGTTGTGGGCTGGAGCGTTGTCACGCTGCAGTATCAGGTTGTTGTGCTTTTCACGCCATTCCGGTCTTTTTTCATTCAACGCTTCTCTCAAACTGTGCATTTGTTGTTCGTAGCGACTAGTATTGACCATTTTGCCAGGTTTCAGGAGCTCGAAATATACTACGCCGGTCTGGTCCCACCATATGCAAAGCATTGCCTTTTTTTCCGAAGCGATTGGGCCTAGGCGTCTGTTTTGGAAATTGGCCGGGCAGGCCCCACGACTTTTGGCGCGGAGGATTGCTGAAGTGGATCCATTTCTCATCAGAAGTTACGATTCGGTGCAAAAATGACTTCTTTTCATGCCTGGCGAGCAGCCCTTCGCAGGTTGCCAGACGCCGTTATTGCTGCCTTTCGCTCAACTCGTGGGGGACCCATCTGGAAAGCTTTTGGGTCATTCCGAGGCTGTTTAAACGTAGAGAAACAGCAGCTTGAGACACCTGGAGCTGTTTTGCGAGTTTCTCCTGCATTTGGGTACTGTCCTCATCCAACAAAGCTTGCAGTTCAGCGTCCTCGAACTTTTGGGGCGGTTTTCCACGTGGTTCATTATCAAGTTCAAAATCGCCACTTTGGAATTTTTTAAACCACCTGTAACACTGCGATTTGCTCAGAGCGTGGTCGCCGTAAACTTCCTCGAGCATTCGGTGGGCTGCAGTGGCACTTTTTTTCCAGTTGAAGGCGAACAACAAAACTTCCCGCAAATGGGCACTTTTTGGCTCGGAAATCGCCATTTTCCACAGGCTCCAGAAATTTTTCACGATTTGAATTATTCTAAAACTGCACGCATGCTGATGCCACGTGAGTCAAAGAACAAAACGCCTACAACAGCGCCACCGTCGGCTCAAATAAAGTTGCACAGCGGATCTGGCGCCCATTTTCGCGTTTCATACTAATAGACCTGGTAATTAAATGCAGCTAATTTTAAGGACCATCTTTTAATTCTGGATGATGCACATATGGGAATTGGTTTATGAGGTGAAAATATATGAATTAAGGGTCGGTTGTCTGTGACCAATAAAAGTTTTCGTCCCAGTAAATATTGTCTGAATTTCTCAACGCCAAAAGTTATGCTCAACGCTTTCTTTTCTAGTTGAGAAAAACGTTTTTCCGCTTCAGTTAATGTTCTAGAAGCAAAAGCTATAGGACATTATTCCTTTCTATCATTTCTATGACTCAGAATTACGCCTAGTCCATATTCCATTAATAATGATTTACATTTTTCAAATAACATTCAATATTCTTTCGTCCAATTCCATCTACAATTTTTATTAAAAAGTTGATAGAATAGCGCTAAAAGTTTGCTATATTCTTTATGAATCTATTATAATAAATTAAGAGTCCTATGAAAGATCTTAATTGCGAAACATTCTTTAGATTCAGGCGCCTTTATTACTGCTTTAATTTTATTTTCTAAGGGATGCAGTCCATATTTATCCATTTTAAACCCTAAATATTTCACCGATTTCTTTTTAAATTTACATTTATATCTGTTTAACTTTAAACCTTTTTCTAGCAATCATCTAAACACTAGATCCAACTTTTGTTCATGATCTTCAAAGTTTTTTCCTGCAACCAAAATATCATCTATGTAGCAGGCCACACCTGGCAAATCAGCAAATAGACCTTCCATAATCCTCTGAAATTTATTTGGTGCTACCGCTACGTCATATGGTAGTCTTTTATAAGAAAACAACCTCTTTGTTGTGTTTATATCAACAACAGCTTTGGCTTCTTCCGCTAACATTACTTGTAAGTAAGCCTGTGATAGGTCTAGAGTCGAAAATACGGTGCTTCTAGATAATTTTAAAAAGATCTCATCGATCGATGGAAGGGGATACCTATCTAATTCTATTGCTTTATTAGCTGTACATCCAAAGTCACCACATATCCTTACACTACCATCCTTTTTTAATACCGGTACTATTGAAGCGGCCCAATATGCATGAACTATAGGTTATAAAATGCAAGAATTCACTAAACGATCAATTTCCTTATCTACTTTGTTTTTTAGAGAGAAAGGTAAACTTCTGGCCTTACAAAACACAGGGGTCACATCCTTTTTTAAATTAAAATTTATTTTAACATCCTTTAGACAGCCCAAATCTTTGTAAAAAAAATCTGCATATCTATCAATCAAACTATTGCTATTAGATTCATTATTTAAATTTTTAATGCTAAACAATCTAGAATAATCAAGTTTTAACTGTTTAAGTCATTCTCTTTCTAACAAAATCACCTGGATTTTTCATTTACAACCATTAATCGTAAATATTGGTTGGCTTCTTTTACAAAAACATTTATTTGCCCTATAATCTCTATTGATTTACCACAAAAGGATTTTATTCTTAAATTTGTTGGAAATAATTTTTTACCATGCCAATAAATCTTATAAATATCTTTAGGTATTAACGTGTAACTGGACTTCCTGTATCTATTGTAAAGCACAAAGAATATTCATCTACTGATGTGTAGTTTATAAGTATTATTCATCTACTGTTAAATTTATTGTGGCATCAGTTCCGCCCTGTACAGAATATATAGAGTCCTCTTGTACAAATTTACATCCCCAAAGTCTTTGTTCTATGAGGGCAGAGGCCACGTGTGAATGTCTTTCTCCACATCTATAACACATTATTTCTCCCCTTTGGCTGAAAGGCCTATGCTGCACCATACTATTATTGTACTCACCCTTTTTATCTTTTCCATTCACAGGGGATATCTTGGCCACTAATTTATCTTGTAATTCTCTTGTATTTATCTGCACCAGTTCGAACGAGATCGCCACTGCAAAACTTTAACCAGGGTGTCATCGTCGTTTTCTTGTATTAGCTTCTTTTGCAGGCTTTCCAACTTGATTCCAGCCACAAAACGGTCTCGCATCATGGTTCCCAGCATATCGCCGAAATTACAATTTATTGCTAAATGTTTCAATTCTCTAAGATATTCCGAATTTGATTATCCTTCCTGTTGAATTCTCTTTAAAAATCTGCATCGCTGTGGTTTCACTTTCTTCTTTGGATCCAAATGCAGCTTAATTCTTTGAATGATAGTATCATAGGGTTGATCTTTCATTAGACCAGGAAGAAAATGTCGTTTCCCTGCTTCAAAGTTTCAGAATCTGGTAGCGAGGTAAAAATCAGCACTTTAATCTCCTCCTTCAGATGCCAAAAAGGAAGCCTCAAATTTTTGCACAAAAAGATCGAAGTGTCCTCCACGGGGCTATAGCATCTAAAAGGTACTATTAACTTTGAACTTGTCATGCTGATCTTTTCTACTCCTTTGTTTTCTTGATCCAGATAGTTTAAAATATGTAGTTGTTATACTTGCATAGACGCCGTTTTCCTCAGCTTTTTGCTGGCTCTGTAGACCGCGCATCCTCGTCGCCACTTTTGTTGTGTCGTAATTAGACGTACAAGAGCTCAAATTTGACCATGGCCAACAACAAATGTCCAATTTATATATACATATATTTTTAAATAATGGGGCTTTAAATAATACAAATAATATTCATGGCCAACAACAAATGTCCAATTTATATATACATATATTTTTAAATAATGGGGCTTTAAATAATACAAATAATATTCATCTATTTACATAAACAACAGTTAATATATAGCGAGAAGAGTAGAGGACTGAGCACAGATCCCTGAGGTACACCAGCCCATGTTCTTCGGTCCTTGGAAAATGCTCCATTGACCCGAACCTTTATCCTTCTTCCCCTTAAAAAGTCTGCAATACAGATTAAGATTTTTCGTTTTACTCCGATGTTGTGCAGCCTTTCAAGTAATTTCTTCCTTCACACTCGATCAAAACCTGAGGTCATATCCAGGAATACGGCCGTTGTCTTCTTTGGCGGTTTTTCCTAGAAATCTATCATTGATTGACAGAAGTAGAACAGTTTGTAAATTGTACAGTGTCTGCATCTTTAGGCAGTTTGGTAGAAGTTTATTTTATTATTGTTAGTGAGCCAGACTATGAGCCTACAGTGGATAATTCATTCTGTTATTTTACAAAGTATGCTGGTAAGAGCAATTGGCCAATAGTTCTTGCATTTCTTGGCATCTTTGTTTGGTTTTAGTATTGGCACTATAATTGATATCTTCCAATTCTTTGGTAGTTTACCAGTTTGCCATGAAATCTTCAGTATTCGTAGGAGTTGATTTTTAGCTTTGTCTCCAAAGTGTTTAATCATTTGACCAAATATTAGAGCATCTCCAGGTGACATCTTGTATTTAAATTTCCTATTGAGTTTAGCTCATTCAGTGTGAAGTCTCTCGAGTAAATATCTTGTTGATGGTAATTTCTTGCTTGTTTAACTAACCTGTTTACATTATTTTTTAGAGTCCTGCCTTCATTTGTATAGCAAGTGCTTGAAATATATTCAGCAATTATTTTAGCCATCTGTTTGTTCATTCTCGCTATTCATATCGGTTAGAGTATTGGAGGATTAGTGTTGGTTTTGATTGTTTTATAACACTAATTATATTCCAGTGTTGGCTTTCCTTTTTTGGATCCATTTTTTCTCAGAATTCTGCGCATTTTTCTTGTTTGAATATCCAAATTTCTTGTTCTATTTTGTGACTAATTTCAATGAGTTCCTTTATGATTTCTTCTGTTTTATTTGTTTTAAGAAGTTTATTGATATTGTCTCTCTCTGCAATCATTGCCTCGATGTTGTGGTCCTTCCAGTAAAGTATTCACAGGTCTTTACGTCTACCTCTAGGTATCGATAATTTTGCAGCTTTGGATATGTTCGAAGAGAAATTTTCCAATTTTTTGTCAATCGTTCTGTGATTTAATTCTTCGTTGCACAGTTCTTTAAGATATTCTGTGAATTTTTTCCAGTGTTCTTTTATTCTGTTGGAAATTCTCAATTTTGAATTTTAGGGTTGTTAAAATATTGGTCTGAGGTCACTGATTGCACTTTTCAGAATTTTCCATTGTGTTGTGGGTGCGATGTTGTAATTTATCGCTGTGATGTCTATTGCGGATTCTGTGCCTGTGGACTTGGATAGATAGGTGTTATTTTCGTTATTTAACGGTGTAAGGTCGAGGTCGGTTAGCATGTCCTCAACCTGCTGACCTTTGTTATCCTGGACAGGTGATCCCCAAGTTGGTCTTTCGTCGTTAAAATCACCAAGTATGATTGCGATATCCGAAGACGCTTCACTTAATGTCTCTATCAGGCCTGTATTGATGCTAATATTATCGTGGTGATAAACATTTATGATTGGAATTGTTTTATCTGTAAGATAGATTTCTTTTGCCTGATCTTCTGTCGTGCTTTCTCTAGGCTTACTCTGATTATAGGCGATTTCCTTAAATTTGATTTTTAGAGTTTTAATCAAAACGGCAAGTCCTCCTCCGAATTTTCCCGGTCTGTCCTTTCGTAGTGTTGTATAATCTTTGATATTGAATCTCAGATTCTGATTCAATTTTGTCTCCTGAGGACAAGTAATATGTACATTGTTGTCACAGAGAAGACAAGTCAGCTCTTTATTGTCCTCTGTGTACCATTTATATTGAGTTGTAGTAGATTGAATTGTGTCCTCGTAGTAGATTTCTCATCATGAGCTCGAGCTGCAGCTCCTGACGCGGCGGTTACCCAGGACGCGGTAGCATTACTGGAGATATCAGTTTTGCTCTTCATTTGAAAATGGGTGCCGTTGCAACGTTAGTCATCTTGGAAACGAACCAGAATTTGGTCAAATATTCCAAGGGTCCAGGGGGGACCGCAAGGAGGTGTGGTCGGACTACTCCCCTTCCCCCTGAAATGCCGTCACTACAGAATAAAGCACTCTTGGTGAATTTTTTTAAAATGTGATTCAGAATCTGCCACTGAAGCTTTACGAGCGTTTCGTTCCTTTAAAGATATTCGAAGCGGTAAAGGACCAATGAGTTGCTACTCTCTAAAGCGATTGATTAAAGGTTTTGAGAAAACTGGATCTCTGGAAGCAAAACCTCGGAGTGGAAGACCATCGACAAGCAAGTCAGGGCCTGTTACGATTTTGCAGAATGCTGGAGCTATTGAAACGTTATCCACGTATGGAGAAGTAAGTGCTAGACAAGTTTCTCGACAAACGGGGATTTCGTATGGAACAGTTTGGAGAGAACACACATTTAGAATTTTTCTATAAAAATACCCTAACAAAATTCAAAGTTTTCACGAGTTGAAAGTCAACGATTTTGAGAATCGTCAAGATTTCGCTGCATGGGTTTTCCGGCAAATTGATATTCATGAAAACTGGCTGTCAAATGTTCTAAGAACAGATGATGCTCACTTTTATCTAAAGGGAGAATTTAACATTCAAAACTGCCTCATTTTGGCAACAGAAAACCCTAGGATTTTTACAGAAATACCACTTCATCAGCCCAGAGTTACAGTTTTGTGTGGGTTCACTTCTTCTTTTATTATTGGGCCATTTTTCTTTGAAAAAAATCAATGGAAGAACTTTTAAAACCGTTTATATAACTGGTGAACGTAATGTTCAACTTTGAGAAAAAAGGTTATTCCCATATAGAAGGACAGACAAGCACTAAGCGAAAAAACATTCATGCAAGATGGAGGACCTCATCATATCTCCCGCGGTGCCAAACAATTGCTGAAGGATACGTTCGGTGAAATTCGTTGATAAGTCGCCACTTTATATACCAGTGGCCTCCAATATCACCAGACTTGACGCCTTAAAATTTCGGTTAAGGGGGTACATTAAGTCGCGTTTTTATATATGCCGGCCTACCACATTGGCCATGTTGAAGGCTTCTATCAGATGGCACGTTTTATAAATTTCAACTATTTAATTGTGGCCATTCTGTCATCTATCGTTTGCAGGCGGTGTTTGAGAATGAAGGGCGCCACATTGAGCAAGGATTGTGACCTAATACAAGAGAGAAGGCAGTTACCTCATGTGTTATATTTTGCAGCTCTTTTTTTTTTGTTTATGGGAATAATAATTGCTGTCCTCACATCTTGACTCTTTTTTTTTTCTGTGAACAGTAATTTTTTTTTTTGTCATTTGCCCACATCTTATATTTTGTCGTGCAGGCCAAAGTGTTATAACTTCTCGAATAACACTGGTATACACAATTTTACCCCTTATGTTTAGTTTATCGCTTTTCGCTCATTAGAAGAAATAGCATAAGGAATATTCTCTTTATCCCCCCCCCACCAACTTTAGAAATTTTGCGCAAAAATAATACAAAATGATTTTACTACCACGTTTTTCAAGGCAAAAGGTCGATTTAAAAATTTTTTTTTTGAGGGGATACATTTTCAAAATTATGTACAGTATAATAAACAATGATAACATTTGACAAACCCATAGGATATTTGGAATAAAGTACGACAAATATATTTTGTCACTCCCCTCTATATTTCATTTTTGGATCATGACAAATATCCAGTTAAATAGTCAAGTGTCGCCAATTAGTTAAGAAACTACACATTCCTTATAGCACGAAATCCTATTAGTAGTGCCATCATAATTTTTGGTACTATATTAACATTTCAAAAAATCGTGTATCGATATCAGCAGTGTTTTTCAAACATTCAATCTATTTCATAAAACCCCATCTAAAATATAGATATTTTTTGCTACATGTTTCAATTTGCATTTACCTATTTTACATATCTCAGATTGTATTTAAAAACGTTAACCATTTCTTCTAACTTTTGGCGAAATGGTGTTTTATTAATTTATCATTTGATATTATTAGGGTTCTTTCCTGGTATTCAAAAAGGAAAAATACGTGTCGTCCAGTTATATTTTTCAATTTATCAAACAATTTAGCCGCTGAATCGCTGATTCTGGTAAAGCGCCATCTAGCGAATAAAGTTGTAACTAAAATCAATTTCGAATTTTTCATTATTTGCCATAAAAAATCCCATTGCATCCTGAACCCAATGGTGTTTATCGCATTGCTCTAGCGCAAATATTCGCGGAGTTATTAATTTTTAAAGTTGTTCGGGACTTTTGGATCACCCTGTATATCAAAATTTTAATATGATTTATTTTTATTTATTATATATCGAGAATAATATTAAAAAGGAAAGCGCTTTAATAAACTTGCATAAGTTGCATTCTATTTCAAATAGAGCAATGGAATACGCCCATATTATTATTTTATCAATATAGGTTTATTAATGATAAATCATTTTAGAAAAGCCCATGATTTGGAGATATTTCAATGGAATGTGTGAAAAGTGCTAAATTTATTCCAAAATATACCTTTCATATTTAAAACATGGCTCAAGATTTTATGAACTTTCTTCTTCTAATTTTGTTTCTCTTACTATTCTTTATTTTATATTTATTTATATAATAAAATTATTTTAATATAAATTAGATTTACTTATCTATAAATAATTTTAAAATATTATTATTATATATCATTAGAATGAACATTTTACAAAGTATATAGTTTTAGCTAAATTCTATCCTTTTTCAGGTGAAATTCCACATCAAGTTGAAATTCCACAGCAAGTTGAAATTCCACAGCAAGTTGAAATGCCACAACAAGGTGAATTTCCACAGCAAGGTAAATATTTTGTGAAAAGAAATGTATACATCTATATATATAAAAATGAATGTTTGTATGTTTGTTGGTCTGTTGGTATGTCCGGTATACAAATTCGCAGTAGTTCACTAATTCAAACCAAAATTTCCATACATAGGTAAAAAATAACGGGGGTGACGATAGGCTATTTTAAAAAATATATAAATCAATTATTAAAACTATATATTCAAATTATTCAACTTAGCTCACGAGCAGCGCCCTCTATCAATACTAAAAGGTTATAAATACGTTTAAAACCAATCGTGATGAAACTTTGGGAAGATGTTTAGTATACTACCGGGATGGTTTCTGGCTAATTACTCTTTAGAAATAACCTTTCGTTGCATTTTTATTTACAATAAAACGTAAATTCACTCGCAATCAGCGCCCCCTCGCGGCAGACGTATGGCCTTAAATAGCCTCGCATGAGCTTATTTGTAACGTCAAGCTTAGCCTATAGGTTAGGTACACAGCTTCGTACCCCCGCAACCTAGGTTCGAGGCTCAGGGTGGGTGTTTTTTTTTTTTCATTTCTTTTATATTATTGTAGCAAATTATTAAAAATATTATTTTATTTAAAATGTACGTTTTATATATATAAAAATATATATATAAAAAATATATATAAAAAAATATATATAAAAATGAATGTTTGTATGTTTGTTTGTTGGTCTGTTGGTATGTCCGGTATACAAATTCGCAGTAGTTCACTAATTCAAACCAAAATTTCCATACATAGGTGAAAAATAACGGGGGTGACGATAGGCTATTTTAAAAAAATATATAAATCAATTATTAAAACTATATATTCAAATTATTTAACTTAGCTCACGAGCAGCGCCCTCTATCAATACTAAAAGGTTATAAATACGTTTAAAATCTAAATATTCTCAATATTTTATTAATAATAGTTCGCTTAATCTATATATATAAAAATGGATGTTTGTTGGTTGGTCCGTTGGTCTGTGAGTGATAATCTTCTACATCGCTCAACCAATCGTGATGAAACTTTGGGAAGATGTTTAGTATACTACCGGGATGGTTTCTGGCTAATTACTCTTTAGAAATAACCTTTCGTTGCATTTTTATTTACAATAAAACGTAAATTCACTCGCAATCAGCGCCCCTCTCGCGGCAGACGGGCGATGGCGGCGCGCGACGATTGGCTGCCGGCGCAGCACGTGACTTCCCTGCCCCCTCCCCCGCCGAGTAAATGAGATCTCCCGGTTGACGGCCGAGCAGCGCCCTCTAGAACGCGTGACGAATTTGACGGCGCGGGGCGCTCCCGGTTGGACAGTTGCGCGGGGGCAGAGTGACCTCGCGGGTGCCCTCCGGGAACTACGTCCATCTTCCATATGTAATATACATTTAATCGTGTGAACCCGGGCGTTGCCCGGGTCATTCGTCTACAAATTCGCAGTAGTTCACTAATTCAAACCAAAATTTCCATACAGAGTTAAAAGAATACTGGGAAGACTGACATTTATTAATGCGGTGATTATAATCAATGATTACAATGAAGGGCTATATCTATTGTCTATATATATAAAAATCACTTTCAAATTTTAACGTAACGTTCCGTTCTCAATCCCGTTGGGCTTTAGATCGGCTAAAACATTTTTATCTTTATTAGTGAATATTAACTTTACTGTACTGAATAGTTTAGTATAATGTTAATTCAACATATTTCAATTTAGCCACTGCAACGCGTGGCCGGGTTCGCTAGTATATTTATAAATAAAACACATGGTATATTTTTAATACATTCTGGTAAATTAGGAAAATATAATTCAATATTTATACGTTGAATATTTTAACGTTACATTTTCTTTCAAGAGTCTCTCAAAATTAAATCGATTCAGATCAGAATAATTCCCATAAAACCTATTTTGGCAAAAAATATAAACAAAGAGTCAAACTGTATAAATTAATGTAGTATTAATAATTATTAGCACATGGTACGATATCACAGATATCTGTGAGTCTTGGGTAAGAAACAAGGAAATATACTCCTACAAATTAATAAAAAGGAATTTCCTGATCGTGCAACTGAAAGTTACTGATAGCTTGCGCCATCTTTAGCAATAAATATTGTTGCGCCAGGCTGCGGCTTGGCAGACTCTTTAATCTTGATTCTCTCCTGTGCCGGGTCTTGTAATATCTTAGTATCTGGTAGTATCTTACCAGAGCGTGTTTCAACCATCCTACGAATTTATATAAGGGAATAATGAGATAACTCTACTTTAAGTAGCCTCCAGAATAATTTATTTATTTCTCACATCAAAGAGAGAAGTGAAGTCACACAGTGTACCAAAATAAAAATGGTGATTTTATAATACATAAATCTGTTTATAATATATATATTCTGTTTAATAAAATAAATAAATATAAAATATAACTTTGAATTTAAAATATATGAAAAATATTATTATAAATTAAAATAAAATAGGTGCATTAGTCATGATGCAACAATATCCACTAATCATTGATAGCGTAGGCCATCAGCAAACCTTTAGTTGCATAATAAGGATATGCAATTTTGTTTCTTAATATATCCACCGATTCCAGTACAATTTCAGTTTTGCACTATGCTTTTATACTGACAATTTTTTTTAATCTATTGGGGATATAGATCTAATCTTACGATAGAACAGAGTGTAATTTTATAAAAGAAATATTAATGTGCAAATAGAACTATCTACTATTTAAATATTTATCCAAACCATATAACCTTCATCAATTTGCTAAGAGTTTGAATAATATCAGTAATTAGAATGAGTAAAATTTATTTATTTTTATCAGTTTATATCATTTAAATTATAATTTATAAAAATATATAGAAAGTTTAATTATATATTGTTTTTAGATGGAATTCCACAACAAGGTAAATATATATTTTGTGGATGAATATATAAATAAATACCAAAGAGAGTAAACTTTTCTTATCAAGATTTCATTATTGAAATATAATTGAAAAAAGGATGTTCTACAGTGTAGACCATTATCAAAATTATTGATGAATTTATTACTAAATGGTTTGTTGATCATTCTCGAATACTACAATGCTAATATAATTTTTCAGAGTAGGGATATCAGGTTTTGAATAAAAATAAACATAAGCAGAATATATTATATAGTGATAATTATATATAAACGAATAAATAATATGAGGTAGTGAGGAAAGTTTGAGAACAGATGTGTAAATAAATCCCTTTTTAAACAAAGGCTCACGAGCACATGGGGAAAGGGAGGAAAAATTACTGTATTATTTTGTTGTTGTATGGCGAATCCATACAGGGCAATGGGCCATAATAAAAGCCTTTTTGTTGTTGTTATTGTTGAATAAAAATATGTAACCATAGTATAATCATTTTTAATGATTTGTAACGCAGATTCAATTTTGTTTACAGATCAAATTTATTTTCCAGGTGAATATATTATGGAAATACGAATAATTATTAATTTAATTTTAAATATGAGACAATATAAAATATATAATTGATAACGACATTCAGAATGTAAATAAAATACACCTTCTGTATGCATTTATAAAGAAAATAAAAAGTATGTATGTAAATAATTAAAAATTAAATATTGTATGCAAATATAAAAATACATTAATTAATATATTTTAATTTTAGTTGAATACAATGATGTTGCCGATGTATACATAAATATTAATTCTATTTTTAAATATAAACATTTACATGTTGATCACAGTAAAACATTTTTCTAAATATATTAGCAAAGAATATTAATAAAAATATAACCTACATTATTCATGATAAAATTGTGAAAAAATATTAACGATAATAAAATAGAACATTTTAAAAACGGCATAAAGTGAACTGACTTAATTTGATGCGAATATGTTGGTTTGAATTTTGAGAGAAAGTATTTATAAATATACAATCATCGCAAAAATATCTACAATAGGTAAAGATATATTTTTAATACCTACATTATATCAGCATTGATGGTGGGCAATTAATTTGTGTTATTATATTAAGCACAATTTTTTTATTTTTTCAGGTGTTAACTATATGGATTATGGAATCGCTGGTAATATTAATATTTTATAATTTTAAGGGATTATGTATATAAAAAATATTTATATAGTTAAATTATTCATTACCAGTTGTAAATAAGACACGCTATATCCGATCTGGATAATTGCGCGTGAAACCTATTTACAATAATTCATATTGTAGTAGAGTAAGTAACAGAATTATCAAAAAACAAATAAACAATTAAGAAAATATAATTAAATAAATATATATATTAAACAAATAAGCAACATCATAAGCAGATAGACGAAACCGCAAGGTAGTTATTTATAATATGTTGAGCAATGATAAGAGTTGATTCAATGAAGTTATCTGTAATAATTAGTATCGTGGTGAGAAAGAGTTGATAAAGTTGAGTCATTTACAATGAGCTATATAGTTTTATATAGTTAAGACTTGCCCTTTTTAATATTATCGACAAATTCTGTGATTGGCTTTGCTATATTTTCATAAATACCTTTTATTAATAATAATAAAATAGAAGACTTTTAAATCTGCATAACGTGAACTGACTCAATTTGAGTCCAATATAATGGTTTGAATTTTGAGAGAAAGTATTTATAAATAGTCATCGCAGAATTTGCCACATATGTAAAGGCCTATTTTTTACTCGAAATTATTATCTGTTTTGACAAGGCATTGCATTTTAATATATAATTTCAAATATAATCAAATAAAAAGGTGTGTGGATTGATATATTATATAAAATATATAGAATAGTTATGAATAATTCTATTTTCTACAAAATATTAGGCATACGAATCAAATAACATTCAAATATAAGAGGTATTCAATTCAAATAAAAATATATCTCTAATTATAATTAAATACATATTGACGTATAAATTTTGAAAAACATAAATAGCTTGTGTTTGTTTGTTGATAGATGGAATTCCACAACAAGGTATGTATTTTAGATGAATGTATAAATAAAGAACATATACCATACATAAACGCTATTATTTTAAGATCAACACTATCCTAATTAAAATTCTCTGTTTTAGAATAAACAGCTTTCCACTTTCCGTACAGCTAACAATCTTGCATATTTTCATTCTAAAATATTCTTTAAAACTTTCTACAATCTGTAAATTGTTTTCCTCAAATAAAATACTTTACAATTGATTTTATTAAACTAAATTTGCATACCAACACTTTTTACATATTATAATTAAGTTTATATTTTTTTCTCCTTTCATATAACTAAATTGCTTAGTAATTCTTGCATTTATTTATAATGATATTTCTTTTATTGCTATGTTTAGTTTACCATTGTAGTGCAATTGTCCCTAGAGAGACATAGCTCTCTAAGTCGAAATAAAATACCACTATCAAAATAGTTGAGGTACTCGAGCCGTTGATAAGATACAGGCTATCATAATAATAGTAATCTCAAGAAATAAAAAGTAGAGAATATTGTTATGTTTTAAAAATACAAAATAGTGCTATATAAATTCCAATCACAATGCCTAGATAGTGCATAGATATTAGTTTTACAATTATTATATACACTCTATATTGTTCTGAAAATAGTACAATCCATATTTTTATCTTTAGATAATAAAAGACATATATTGAATTGAATAAAATATTTATTTGCAATTTTTTCCTTGGCTGAACGCCAAACTTTATCAAGGCATTACATTTTTTGTTTATACAAGCTAAGTTTGTTTATACAAAAATGTAATGCCTTGACAAAGTTTGGCGTTCAGCCAACCGAATTATTGGCAAACAAATCATTTATTCAATCCAATATATGACTTTTTTAAAATCTAAATACTCTATATGAAAATTAGTGGAATTCTCTTAATATATATTGTTCGCAGAACCTATAATGGAATCTGGCGATATAATATATGAGCGTAAGTTTTTAGACAGTTAAAATTACAATTTCAATAGAAGATGATAGAATTGATATAAAAGGAATAATTTATAGATAGTAAAATATTTGGACGAAAGATAAATATGTGAATAAAATATTCATGTAAGAGACAAATTTATACATTCTTTCAAAGTATTTACATACATTAAGCACTTTAAAATTGTAGTATAAGTAAGTAAATAATCTGTATAATAAAGTAAGTTTTTTAGAAGTGTAAATAGGTTTATATAAAATGAAAGATCGTTCAAAAGTTTTATATCATAATTATACAAAATAAACTATAAAGATTATATATACCTCTTGTAGAAATACTTGAGTACATAGGTAATTCGCATACATTTTTTTTAACTATCCTGCAATTACCAAATTTTCAAATATATATATATATATATATATATGATAATGTTTATATATTAATAACTTATTATGGAAAATATATGTATTTTCGAATTTTTAAATGATATTTTATTTGGGAATTTACATATATATAATGAATAATTTTATATCATACTTAACCTATAATTTTTCATAAATATCATAAATATTTTTTATTTATTTTTAATATATAGAGTAAACAAATATTTTTAGAACCTATGATGGAAGCTGGCAATTTCATCAATGAGCGTAAGTTTCTTTCAGACATTATTATATGGTTATCATTCTAAAAAATAGAGAGAGAGAGTGTCGGGAAAGAAATATGTTAATCTTCTGTATAAATTTGAAACTATGTAAATTTGATTCATTTTTTAAAATGTGAATATGTATGTGTACATATGTGTATTCGCGGCTATAAATAAAGTCAGTTGTTGTAGTTCACTTACTCTCGTGTTGTTGCTTGGCCGATCATTGCCAGATACCTGCCCTAGAGACAACAACGGAATTCCCTTTTTTTCTTGGAGTCGCTCTTCCCTACATAGTGATAGGTTCATGTTCTCCTCCCGGGATACCTGAAATAGATATTTTGGGCGTCGGGGAAAAATAGAGCCTGGGCACTGCGCCGCTTAACGCGAATTTTATATCATACTTAACCTATAGTTTTTCATAAATATCCATTTATTTTTATTTATTTATTTTTAATATATAGAGTAAACAAATATTTTGTTTAGAACCTATGATGGAAGCTGGCAATTTCATGAATGAACGTGAGTTTCTTTCAGACATTATTAAATGATTAATTTCAAAAATATATATAAAAACATCAAATTAAATATCCATTATATACCTTGAAACGAAACTCTAAAAATATTTATAAATATTTAATTATAAATAGAATAAATTTGATCAAGTGAAAATTCTGAATGTGGTACAATTTATATTTGGCTATATATATTTTAGTCACAAATTTATTATATATATATTTCTGATATAAATATATATAATTTTATAATATTTATAATTTTAGGCTTTATTTATTTAAAAGGCTTTAATTATATTACACCGTATTAGATGCAAATTCAAGAATTACAAGTCAACAATAGAATGATCATGATAAGTTATATATATTATGATATATATACAATATATCACAGAATAATAATCTGTGGAATTAAAATTATTATAATATAAATATACGACATATTATTTTATAATTATCCTGTAATTACCAAATTTTAAAATGATATATTGTATATATCAATAACTTATTACGAAAAATATATATATTTATAGTTTTTTTCAAATTTTAATATGATATATTTTATTTAGGAATTTAAATATATATAATGAATAATTTTATATCATACTTAACCTATAGCTATTCAACAACAAAAGCTTTATTAAGACCTTTTAGTCTTATACAGATTCTCCAAGCATAAATATACAATACATGAAGGAAAAACAGTGATAGAACTTAATGGTAACATAATATTTATATACAGGGAAAATTATATAAAGCCAATCAAGCTAATAGATTAATCTGGAAAAATTGAAGGCAAAGAAAGTTACTATACATGGATTAACCACGGATTCTCGTATTAGGTCTTGTGGAGTTATTTGGTAGCAGCTCTGAGAGTTTTCTTAGCTATGTAGAACTTTTCCTAGTCATCATCCCCGCCCTTGACATTGCCGGTTGGACTTCACTTGTAAGCATTTCGACCTGTGAGTCAATTGTGGAGTCTTCCACTAGTAAATTAGTTGAATCCCTCAAGCTGCTTTTGTAAGATGTAGCCTTGTCAGCTGTCCAGGAATACTTGCAAACAGAACGAAACTTCGTATAATCTTTTGCCTTTATATTGTTTAGACCATTAAATTTTGGAAAAAGTGGTAGATATATAGCTATTCATAAATATTCATCTATTTTTATTTATTTACTTTTAATACATAGAGTAAACAAATATTTTGTTTAGAACCTATGATGGAAGCTGGCAATTTAATCAATGAACGTAAGTTTCTTTTATACATTATGAAATGATTATTATTCAAAAAATATATAAAAACATATTAAATTAAATATCCATTATATACCTTGAAACGAAACTCTAAAAATATTATAAATATTTAATTATAAATAAAATAAATTCGATCAAATGAAAATTATGAATGTGATGCAATTTCTATTTGGCCATATATACTTTAGTCACAAATTTATTATATATATTTCTGCGAATGATAATATATCTACAAAACTATTAACTTAAAATATATAAAAATAATTTGGAATAAATGTATATGTTTATAGATCGAAATAAAAATATATCCATATTATAAATATTCCAGCAAAAAGTAAAATTTTAAATAAGAAGGATTTTAATATTATACTAAGCCTATATTTATTTAGATAAAAATAATATATTTTTATTTATTCATATTATATATTTTGATATTATACTTTGTTCAAATTATGTTTAGAACCTGTAATGGAAGAAGGCAATTTCATGAATGATCGTAAGTTTTTCTCAGACATTATCAAAAAAATTATTATTCTTAAAATCATATATTTAAAATATAATATATTTAATATTCTCTAAATACCTAATATTATTAATATTATTTTTATTATTTCAACACACAAAATGCGATATCCCGGCTAGAGATAATTCCGTCGATTTACATTTTTTTGAACAGAAACAGTTATAAACATATTATAAAAGAAAAAGTAATTAAAAATAAAAAAGAGAAGCAATAATATATATTAGGAACCTGAACCTTTCAGGTTAGGAAGATAATCATATTTACAAATATATTTACAAAAATAGTTAAATCTATGATAATTCTCTCTGCTATTTACAGATTGATATAGTTCTACAACATTATTTATTGTCTGTTGTCTAGCGGTAAAGAAGAGTGGACATTCCAGCAGTAGCTGTCTCGAGTCGTGGAATTAATTGCCACAATGACAGCTAAAGTCCTCAACCGCTCCAAATTTTGATAAAAATCCCTTAAAATTTTCATGTTACGTTGTGAACTGGGTATTATAAAAATTGGAACGGAAAAATGTTGGAATTTCAAAAGGGAAAAAGCTTTGGAATGTTTCATTTGTTTTTAGAAATAATTCATCTATTTTTGCAATTAAAAATGATCTAATTATACTTGGAGAATGTGGTCTATAAGTATTTTGATCCTTTCTCGAAAGATGAGCCAAATCATATTTAATTATTTTAGATTCAATATAATCTTTGAGAAGAGGGATGTTCGCAAGAATATGGACACAGTTGGAAAATTAATTAATATAATAATTAATATTATACAAAGCTTATGTTTATTTAGGAATATTATTGCATTTTTATTTATTTATATTATATATTTTGAAATTATTATACTTTGTTAAAATTTGTGCAGAACCTGTAATTGGAGATGGCAATTTCATGAATGATCGTAAGTTTTTCAGACATAATCAAATAATGATTATTCTTAATGTTAGAAATGAATATATTAAATATAATATTCTATAAATACCTAAAATGAAACTATGATAATATATTTCAAAATATTTAATGATTAAATAGAATCAAATTAAAATCAATTTGATCCATGACATTTATGAATGTAATATAAATTATATTATTTTTACATATATTTTTCTTTCAAAAATATATAATATATAAATATATATAATATGTATATAAATATTTTAAAGGTTAAATATTTCGAAAATAACTAGGTAAATATTAGCATATATTTACATATAGAAATATATATATATATGCATTATGAATGTTGAAAGATTTAGGTACTTAAAGCTTGTATGAAGGCATGAGGACGTTGATGATTATATAATAATAACCTTTATTATCCATCTAGTAAAAGAAAGTTATAATAGCGAACACATTAACAGTATAGAGAATAAGTAAACAAAACTGTAGTGATGATGATAAGGTCGCTATAGTCGTAGAATTCAGTTTCCAACAATAAATATATATTGATAAGATAGAGAGAGAGAATTATCCTTCATATATATATCTAAAATTCCTTTTGAATAATATTATTTTATTATGTCATTATAATCATATATTGATTTATGATTATATTATGTGGATTAGATATAGAGCTAAATTTGAATTATCAAATATGTATTCTGAAGTTAATATATACATATGTAGTACCTGGCCATGATAATACTGTAGTGAAAAAAGAAATGATGACTTTACTTGATTTTTATTATACAAACAACCGTTCTAAAACATTTTCACTTGACATAATAAACGAAACGAATATACTTCTAAATATATACTCAATATTAGGAATATAATATTTTATAAAAGGATTAAAAGTATTAATTTATAATAATAATGTATTCGAACTTGTAATGCACAAGGGACCAAATATTCGGATTAGAAATGTTGTAAGATTTAGGTACTTACAGCTTGTAGGAAGGCATGAGGACGTGGAGGATTATATGATAATAATCTTTATTATCCATTTAGCAAGAAAAGACAAAGTTATGGTAGCGAACAGTTATTGTAATATAGAGAAGAAGGTAAACAAACAGTTGTGATGATGATAGGTCCAGTGTGGCGCTAGCTGTCGTAGCATTCAGTTATCCAACAAATCCCCGGCATGAATGTGGAGACATCACGAGGTTGTAGCGTAACTTCTCAAATGTCGGCCTTGGTAGCGGCTTGGTCAGAATGTCCGCCTTCATGTCGCCAGTGGGGCAGTAGACCATTTTTATCACTGTCTTCTTCTGAAGATCCTTCAGGTGATGGATCTTGGTTGCGATGTGCTTGGTTCTAGAAGACACTTTTTCGGATGAACATATCTTGAGACATGATTGATTGTCTTGGTGGAAGTAGATTGGAGCTTTCTGTTCCAGTTCGAGATCCTTTAGCAAGTCGAGAAGCCATAACAGTTCTTGTGAGGCTTCAGCTGCGGAGATTAGTTCCGCTTCGGTGGATGAGAAAGATACGCAACCTTGTTTTCCAGTCATCCATGAGATGGGGTTTGATCCCAGTAGGAACAAGTTTCCGCTTAGTGATTTTCTGTCGGTGTTGTCGCTTGCCCATGTGGCATCACTGTATGCTTCCAGTGTGGGAGGTTTTTGGTTAGATATGCGTAGCTCGAGTTCTTTAGTGGTTTTTAGATATCTTACGATTCTTTTTGCTGCATTCCAGTCACAATTTCTAGGATTCTGGTTTCTGCTGCTGAGTATGCAGACTGGAGCTGCGATATCTGGTCTGGATACTACGCTTAGGTACAATAGTGAGCCTATCAGTTGTTGGTATTGGACGTTGTTTGGTAGAAGTTTTACATCAGATATACCGGGGTATCCGCTTTCCATGGGAGTGAAAGTAGGTTTCGCTTCTTGAAGATTGTACCTTTCAACTAATTCTTGGATTTTATTCTTCTGGCTCAGAAGGAGTTCACCTTCTCTGTTCCTTGAGATTTCTATACCAATGAATTGAGTGGGGTCTCCAAGGTTCTTTATTTCGAATTCTTTTTCGAGAGTTTTTACAGTGTTTTGGATGATTATCTCGGAATCGCTTGCGAGGAGCATGTCATCCACATATAGAATCAAGTAGATGGAATGGTTTTCTTCATTCTTGGTGAATAGGCATGGGTCTACAAGGCTCTGTTTGAAGTTATTTTTAATTAGAGTGCTTGCAATTTTTGTGTTCCAAGATCTTCCAGCTTGTTTTAGACCGTAAATTGCCTTCTTTAGTTTGCAGACTTTGTTTGTTTGTTTTGTATGGAGTACTTCTGGGAGTTCCATGTAGAGTTCTTTATCTAGGTCGCCGTGTAGGAACGCTGTCTTCACATCGAGGTGGTTCACTTTCATCCCTTTGTAGACTGAAGCAGCTAGGAAGGCTCTAATTGTAGAATGCTTCACAATTGGTGTCTGAATGTCTTGAGCTTCAGTTTTGTACAGCATGTAGTCATTTCTTATGGGAGGTATTCCCTTTGTTGGTCTCGTGGATCTTCTTTGTGTGACCACTTGTGTTCCTGTGCTTGTACCGGGTTGAAGGTAATCCTCGGTTTCTGAGTCCTCAAGGTTTTCGGATTGTGTTCCTGGTTCCTGACTTTCCTCTGCATTACCAATATGATTGGAGGAAGTTAGATCTGTACTTAGTACTTGTGGTGAAGTTGTTTTTGTGGAAGCGAGGTGAAACCCATTTTCTTTTTCTAGAAATTTTACGGATCTGCTGATTGTGATGTTGTCTGTGTCGTGCAGGATTCTGTATCCTTTGCTTCGATCATCGTATCCAAGAAAGATCCCTTCGATAACTTTGCTATCCAACTTGTTTCTTTTTATCTTGGGAATATAGGCGAAGGCTTTACATCCGAATCTTTTTAGATGCTTCAGGCTGGGCTTCCTGTTGGTCCATAGTTCAAAAGGAGTCTTGTCTGTAGCTTTCGAGGGTATTCGGTTGTGTAGGTAATTAGCTGTGGTAACCGCTTCCGCCCATAGAGACTGTGAGAGTCCTGAGTCAAACAGCATGCATCTTGTCATCTCCATTAGTGATCGATTTTTCCTTTCGGCTACTCCGTTTTGGGCTGGTGAGTAGGGGACTGTTAGCTGATGTTTGATTCCGCTTTGGTTCAGGAAATCTTCGACTTGTCGGTTTACGTACTCACGACCGTTGTCTGTCCGTATGGTTTGGATATTTTTTCCAAATTCCGTGTGTGCTGAGATGACGTAGTCTTTTATTTTTTCATAAGCTTCGTCTTTTCCTTTCAGGAGGTAGATCTTCGTGTATCTGCTGTAGTCATCAGTGAAGGTGATGAAGTATCTCTTACCGCTGAGAGAGTTAGTTGGTAATGGACCGCAGATATCACTGTGGACAAGTTGAAGCGTTTCAGTTGCTCTGTACTCTGTCTTCTTTGGAAATGGGGTTTCGGTGAGTTTTCCTTGAATGCACTGAACGCAGTCTGTGCTGTGCGAACAGTTATTTAGACTTAGTCCTCTTGCTAGGTTCTCATTTCGAATCTTCTTAATTGATTCTATATTTCTGTGTCCTAGTCTGTCGTGCCAGAGCATGAGGCAATTTTTGTTCTTGCAGTGGTTTTGTTTTGCAACATTTGCTTTGAATGTGCGAGTTTGGGGGTTGTCATCCAGGTGGAGTCGGTACATTCCATTGTCAAGTATACCGTTCGCGAGGGCTGTGTTGTCTCTTTCGATGGTACACCAATCTCTGTTGAACGTCACTTTACATCCGTTGGAGGTGGCCGCACTCACTGACAGAAGGTTGTCTGTTAGTTCCGGGATGTAGAGAACTTTTGTGAGAAGTAAGGTGTCAGTCTTTCCTTGGGGTGTGATGACTTTTATTTCTCCTTGTCCTATCCCTTTGACCTGCAGCTTATTGCCATTAGCAACCACAACATTTTGTGTTTGTTCTCTGTTAAGTTCAGTGAAGAAGCTTTCGTCGTACGCCATATGAGATGTGGCTCCAGAGTCGACGAACCAGTTGTGTACACTTGCTTCTCGTTGAGTGCACTTGAGAGCTTTTGGGTTAGGTCCTTTTGTTGTTCTCTGATTTGTTGATTGTTCTTGGGTGACACTCGACTGATTTGTGTACTTAGGTACGTTTCCTCTTCTGAAGTTTTCATATTTGTACTCTTTGTTGCTGTTGTTTCGCTTTTGATAGTGCCAACATTCTTCTTTGGAGTGGTTTGGTTTGTGGCAGAAAGAACAGAATTTCTTCTCTTTTTCTCTTCTTTGGCTTGAAGCTCCGTGGAGGCTTTTTAAGGCTTTTGATGCGGTGCTTTCGTCTTTCGAGCTTTCTACTTTGCGTGTGTGTTCATCAAGGAGTTTGTTCTTGGTAAATTCAAGCGTTAGCTCGTCATCAGGCCTTGATTCCAACATCGTGATGAGATTGGAGTAGCTCTTTGGAAGCGAGCAAAGCAGTATAGCCGTGATGTGAGAGTCCTTTAGTGTTTCGCCAATGGTTCGCAGTTTGTCAATTAGTTCCATCATGGTAGTTATGTGCTGTTGCATGTCTTTGTCTTCTTCGAGTTTTAAGCTGTATAGTTTCCTTAGCAAATAAATTTTTCCTGAGAGTGTTTTTCTTTCATAGATATTTTTAAGAGTGTCCCAGGTAGCTTTGGCTGTTAGTAGGTTTTTGACATGCACTATTTGTGAGTCGGCGATGCTTAGATTAATGATAGCTCTAGCTTTTGAGTCTTTCTTTTTCCATTCGATTTTAGGTTCATCTGGAATATTTTCGGTGACAACTTCCCAAAGATCTTCCTTTTGCAAGAGCATTTCAATTTTGAAAGACCATAGTGAGTAGTTATAGCCGTCGAGCTTATTTAGGGTTACATCGTGGCTCGGGAGTGACGCCATTTTTGCTAAGCCTTTTTTCTTTGTCTTAACTCGTTAGTTGAATTTCATGCAATATTCAGTCTCATAATCTAATTGTTGTAAGATTTAGGTACTTACAGCTTGTAGGAAGGCATGAGGACGTGGAGGATTATATGATAATAATCTTTATTATCCATTTAGCAAGAAAAGACAAAGTTATGGTAGCGAACAGTTATTGTAATATAGAGAAGAAGGTAAACAAACAGTTGTGATGATGATAGGTCCAGTGTGGCGCTAGCTGTCGTAGCATTCAGTTATCCAACAAGAAACATTTTGAATAAAAGGCTTAAAAGTCTAATATAATGAAAAATATTCGAGTTGAAGACCTTTTAGAATTAGAGACGTTCTAATTAAACAATTTCTACTGTAATTACATTTTTTATGAATTTATTATCATTTTCTTTTATTTATTATATTTAATTTATAAAAGTTATACCCCTCTTCCATAGTATTTTATATTTTCAAGTTATATCTAGTAAATATCAAGGTAAAAATATATTGTGTTTATATTTATAGAACAAATACCTGGTGAAAATAATAGTATGTAAATATTCATTGATTTTTCCAAATATATATATAATAATTTATTAATAATTATACTGTAGCGTAATGGAATCTGAATATATAAAAGGTATCAAAAGAAAATATACAACTAAAATAATTATGAAGTTTTTATTTATTTTAATTAATATTTTGTTATTTAAGAAATTAATACGTTTTCAAATTAGCATAAAACTTCAAATAAGAACTGTAAAACTGCCATACTTAATTGAATTAGGTGTTTTACTTCTTATAAATATATTTATATTAGTTGGAATATACATTTTTTTCTTATATACAAATTGAAGAATTAAAAAATATATATATTTTTATAATTGTAATTGTTGTAAGATTTAGGTACTTACAGCTTGTAGGAAGGCATGAGTACGTTGAGGATTATATGATAATAATCTTTATTATCCATTTAGCAAGAAAGACAAAGTTATGGTAGCGAACAGTTATTGAAGTATAGAGAAGAAAGTAAACAAACAGTTGTGATGATGATAGGTCCAGTGTGGCGCTAGCTGTCGTAGCATTCAGTTATCCAACAAATCCCCGGCATGAATGTGGAGACATCACGAGGTTGTAGCGTAACTTCTCAAATGTCGGCCTTGGTAGCGGCTTGGTCAGAATGTCCGCCTTCATGTCGCCAGTTGGGCAGTAGATCATTTTTATCACTGTCTTCTTCTGAAGATCCTTCAGGTGATGGATCTTGGTTGCGATGTGCTTGGTTCTAGAAGACACTTTTTCGGATGAACATATCTTGAGACATGATTGATTGTCTTGGTGGAAGTAGATTGGAGCTTTCTGTTCCAGTTCGAGATCCTTTAGCAAGTCGAGAAGCCATAACAGTTCTTGTGAGGCTTCAGCTGCGGAGATAAGTTCCGCTTCGGTGGATGAGAGAGATACGCAACCTTGTTTCCCAGTCATCCATGAGATGGGGTTTGAACCCAGTAGGAACAAGTTTCCGCTTAGTGATTTTCTGTCGGTGTTGTCGCTTGCCCATGTGGCATCACTGTATGCTTCCAGCGTGGGAGGTTTTTGGTTAGATATGCGTAGCTCGAGTTCTTTAGTAGTTTTTAGATATCTTACGATTCTTTTTGCTGCATTCCAGTCACAATTTCTAGGATTCTGGTTTCTGCTGCTAAGTATGCAGACTGGAGCTGCGATATCTGGTCTGGATACTACGCTTAGGTACAATAGTGAGCCTATCAGTTGTTGGTATTGGACGTTGTTTGGTAGAAGTTTTTCATCAGATATACCGGGGTATCCGCTTTCCATGGGAGTGAAAGTAGGTTTCGCTTCTTGGAGATTGTACCTTTCAACTAATTCTTGGATTTTATTCTTTTGGCTCAGAAGGAGTTCACCTTCTCTGTTCCTTGAGATTTCTATACCAATGAATTGAGTGGGGTCTCCAAGGTTCTTTATTTCGGATTCTTTTTCGAGAGTTTTTACAGTGTTTTGGATGATTATTTCGGAATCGGTTGCGAGGAGCATGTCATCCACATATAGAATCAAGTAGATGGAATGGTTTTCTTCATTCTTGGTGAATAGGCATGGGTCTACAATGCTCTGTTTGAAGTTATTTTTAATTAGAGTGCTTGCGATTTTTGTGTTCCAAGATCTTCCAGCTTGTTTTAGACCGTAAATTGCCTTCTTTAGTTTGCAGACTTCGTTTGTTTGTTTTGTATGGAGTCCTTCTGGGAGTTCCATGTAGAGTTCTTTATCTAGGTCGCCGTGTAGGAACGCTGTCTTCACATCGAGGTGGATCACTTGCATCCCTTTGTAGACTGATGCAGCTAGGAAGGCTCTAATTGTAGAATGCTTCACAATTGGTGCAAAGGTTTCTTCGTAGTCTCGGCCAAATTTCTGATTGAACCCTTTTGCTACGAGTCTGGCTTTGTACCGCTCTATTTCTCCTTTGGAATTGAGTTTTTGTTTATAGGTCCATTTACATCCTATGATCTTTTTGTCCTTAGGTAGAGGCGTTAGTTCCTATACATTGTTCTTCTCAAGAGAATTTAGTTCTTCGTTCATTGCTTGTAGCCATTTTTCTCTTTCTATTTTTGGTAATTGTAGGACTTCCGTGTAGCTGGTGGGTGTCGGAATGTCTTGAGCTTCAGTTTTGTACAGCATGTAGTCATTTCTTATGGGAGGTATTCCCTTTGTTGGTCTCGTGGATCTTCTTTGTGTGACCACTTGTGTTCCTGTGCTTGTACCGGGTTGAATGTAATCCTCGGTTTCTGAGTCCTCAAGGTTTTCGGGTTGTGTTCCTGGTTCCTGACTTTCCTCTGCATTACCAATATGATTGGAGGAAGTTAGATCTGTACTTAGTACTTGTGGTGAAGTTGTTTTTGTGGAAGCGAGGTGAAACCCATTTTCTTTTTCTATAAATTTTACGGATCTGCTGATTGTGATGTTGTCTGTATCGTGCAGGATTCTGTATCCTTTGCTTCGATCATCGTATCCAAGAAAGATCCCTTCGATAACTTTGCTATCCAACTTGTTTCTTTTTATCTTGGGAATATAGGCGAAGGCTTTACATCCGAATCTTTTTATATGCTTCAGACTGGGCTTCCTGTTGGTCCATAGTTCAAATGGAGTCTTGTCTGTAGCTTTCGAGGGTATTCGGTTGTGTAGGTAATTAGCTGTGGTAACCGCTTCCGCCCATAGAAACTGTGGGAGTCCTGAGTCAAACAGCATGCATCTTGTCATCTCCATTAGTGATCGATTTTTCCTTTCGGCTACTCCGTTCTGGGCTGGTGAGTAGGGGACTGTTAGCTGATGTTTGATTCCGCTTTGGTTCAGGAAATCTTCGACTTGTCGGTTTACGTACTCACGACCGTTGTCTGTCCGTATGGTTTGGATATTTTTTCCAAATTCCGTGTGTGCTGAGATGACGTAGTCTTTTATTTTTTCATAGGCTTCGTCTTTTTCTTTCAGGAGGTAGATCTTCGTGTATCTGCTGTAGTCATCAGTGAAGGTGATGAAGTATCTCTTACCGCTGAGAGAGTTAGTTGGTAATGGGCCGCAGATATCACTGTGGACAAGTTGAAGCGTTTCAGTTGCTCTGTACTCTGTCTTCTTTGGAAATGGGGTTTCGGTGAGTTTTCCTTGAATGCACTGAACGCAGTCTGTGCTGTGCGAACAGTTATTCAGGCTTAGTCCTCTTGCTAGGTTCTCATTTCGAATCTTCTTAATAGATTCTATATTTCTGTGTCCTAGTCTGTCGTGCCAGAGCATGAGGCAATTTTTGTTCTTGCAGTGGTTTTGTTTTGCTACATTTGCTTTGAATGTGCGAGTTTGGGGGTTGTCATCCAGGTGGAGTCGGTACATTCCATTGTCAAGTATACCGTTCGCGAGGGCTGTGTTGTCTCTTTCGATGATACACCAGTCTCTTTGGAACGTCACTTTACATCCGTTGGAGGTGGCCGCACTCACTGACAGAAGGTTGTCTGTTAGTTCCGGGATGTAGAGAACTTTTGTGAGAAGTAAGGTGTCAGTCTTTCCTTGGGGTGTGATGACTTTGATTTCTCCTTGTCCTATCCCTTTGACCTGCAGCTTATTGCCATTAGCAACCACAACATTTTGTGTTTGTTCTCTGTTAAGTTCAGTGAAGAAGCTTTCATCGTACGCCATATGAGATGTGGCTCCAGAGTCGACGAACCAGTTGTGTACACTTGCTTCTCGTTGAGTGCAATTGAGAGCTTTTGGGTTTGGTCCTTTTGTTGTTCTCTGATTTGTTGGTTGTTCTTGGGTGACACTCGACTGATTTGTGTACTTTGGTACGTTTCCTCTTCTGAAGTTTTCATATTTGTACTCTTTGTTGCTGTTGTTTCGCTTTTGATAGTGCCAACATTCTTCTTTGGAGTGGTTTGGTTTGTGGCAGAAAGAACAGAATTTCTTCTCTTTTTCTCTTCTTTGGCTTGAAGCTCCGTGGAGGCTTTTTAAGGCTTTTGATCCGGTGCTTTCGTCTTTCGAGCTTTCTACTCTGCGTGTGTGTTCATCAAGGAGTTTGTTCTTGGTGAATTCAAGCGTTAGCTCGTCATCAGGCCTTGATTCCAACATCGTGATGAGATTGGAGTAGCTCTTTGGGAGCGAGCAAAGCAGTATAGCCGTGATGTGAGAGTCCTTTAGTGTTTCGCCAATGGTTCGCAGTTTGTCAACAAGTTCCATCATGGTAGTGATGTGCTGTTGCATGTCTTTGTCTTCTTCGAGTTTTAAGCTGTATAGTTTCCTTAGCAAATAAATTTTTCCTGAGAGTGTTTTTCTTTCATAGATATTTTTAAGAGTGTCCCAGGTAGCTTTGGCTGTTAGTAGGTTTTTGACATGCACTATTTGTGAGTCGGCGATGCTTAGATTAATGATAGCTCTAGCTTTTGAGTCTTTCTTTTTCCATTCGATTTTAGGTTCATCTGGAATATTTTCGGTGACAACTTCCCAAAGATCTTCCTTTTGCAAGAGCATTTCAATTTTGAAAGACCATAGTGAGTAGTTATAGCCGTCGAGCTTATTTAGGGTTACATCGTGGCTCGGGAGTGACGCCATTTTTGCTAAGCCTTTTTTTTTTGTCTTAACTCGTTAGTTGAATTTCATGCAATATTCAGTCTCATAATCTAATTGTTGTAAGATTTAGGTACTTACAGCTTGTAGGAAGGCATGAGTACGTTGAGGATTATATGATAATAATCTTTATTATCCATTTAGCAAGAAAGACAAAGTTATGGTAGCGAACAGTTATTGAAGTATAGAGAAGAAAGTAAACAAACAGTTGTGATGATGATAGGTCCAGTGTGGCGCTAGCTGTCGTAGCATTCAGTTATCCAACAGTAATCAGACTATTTGTGTCTATTTAAAAATTTCATATATCCTAATGATTTCTAGTTCTATACTTAAAAAAATATATAATATCAATTGCAGTACATATTCCTATAACTAAATATATTTTATTCTTCAGCTTTTTTTATGTATTAAAATTGTTAATTAATATTTTAAAAACATTGCAAATGCTTTAATATGCATCTAAATATATTCCCACATCAAATAAAGAATATTTACATTTTTATTTTAACTGAAGTTTTTTAATGAGCATTGGAATATAGCTTTTAAAAACATACATTTAATTGATATATTTTATATCTAGAGATGGTATTAACCTATTAGTGGAATTAACAAAAATAAAATTAGAACTTATCAAATTTAAAAATATATATATATGTTTTATATTGCTATATGTATTTTAAAATATTATTTAGAATACAATGTGCTTTGATTTAGGTCTGCCTAAAAGAGGTCGTGGTGAGATAATTTAAAAAATTGCTTTAGAAATATTTTTTAAATGTTTGTTGTTCTTAGAGTATTAAAATAGCTATTTTTAATATTAAATATTTCGTATTATTTTATTTAAAACCCCCCATTTCATATTATAATATTAAATAATATAACTTTTATCAACCTTAGGAAATCATCCCAAAACCACATCTATAATTTTAAATTAATTATCAAATATTTTTTTTTTTGCTAATTTCATCTAAACATCAAATTTCAGGAGTAGCTGGAAAAAGCGTTTACTCTTCGCACTGAATAATTGAAAAACAATGATAAAAATAAAGGGAAACAAACACTCTGGTAAAAAATAGTTAAATTTTACTTAGTTTCATTAACAACAAAACCTTTTTGTTAATATTATTGAATGAAGGTATAAAGTAAAAATGTATTAATCTTAAAGAATATAAAATTTAAAAATGAGACCAAAATATATTTATTTAATGGATTGAATTAAAAACGTGACATATATACAAGTATATGCACATATGTGTATATACATCACAATCAGAGTATGTAAATCTGAATTTTTCATATATATTTTATAAATAGACACACCTAAACTATATAAATAATATAATATTTTGTAATAAATTAATAAAATATTGTGTAGCTCATAAGAAGAAAGGTGGTAAGTGATTATTAAATATTGACATTGTGATTGTCATAGTTTACATTATATTTATTAACAAATTTTTATCATCAATAAATAGGAAATCCCACCTTTTTCAAAATTTATATATTTTAAGGGTCTCCTTCACATATTTATTCATATTTTACATTATATATTTCACAACGAATGAATATATGAATTTGTGAAATGATCCATTTATAATTTATAGGAAGTGTTAGGTTATTCAGTGATTGAATATATCATCATCACAAGTCAATGTTTTGGTTCATGTAAGATATGTAAGACCATATATTACTTAAAAGAAAAACTTAATAAAGTTACGTCTTCATGATAGGTTAGTTGTTTGTTGTTTTGTACAAGACACTAACAAATCAAACATGGTGTCAGAAAAGTGATTTGAAAACAAACGAAAAAAAAAATATCGCGGTAAGTCCAATTTTACGTTAAGACTAATAAAATAATAAATAAGCCTTATCGTATACTAAATAGACAAAAAAATATGTATTTACAAATACCGCCACCTGAACCAGTTAATTTCAGAGGAAATATAGAAGAAAACTGGAGATATTTCAAATCGCATTGGCGTAACTTTTCAATAGCAACAGGGTTGGACAATAAAGAAGACAAATTAAAAGTTGCAACCTTATTGTCTATTATAGGCAAAGAAGCTTATAATATATTTGAACATCTCGATCTTTCAGATGAACAAAGAAATAACTCAGATGAGATAATAAATGCATTGACTCAGCATTTTACACCAAAAATTAACATTATTTATGAAAGATCAATTTTCAACCAAACAAATCAAGAAACAAATGAAAGTATTGAACAATATATTTGTAGATTAAGAAAATTGTCTTCCACATGCAATTATGGTGCAATGACTGAAGAAATGATCAGGGATAGGTTAGTTTTGGGAATAATTGACAAGCAAACCAAAAGACAGCTGATCAGTGATCCTCAACTAACATTGCAAAAAGCCATTGATGTGTGTAAGGCTAATGAAAGCGCTAACAAACAAATTGAAAACTTAACTAAAAACACTCAAGAGGAGGTGAACAAATTGAATATAAGAAAGAAAACAGTCAATCAAAATAAAAAATCAAGTCATGAACCAAATAAAATGAAAAAGAACATTCTTTGTAGATATTGTGCAACATTCCATGAGCACAACAGACAAAAATGCCCTGCATGGAATCAAACCTGCAGAAAGTGTAACAAAAAGAATCATTGGGCAAAAGTTTGCAAATCCAGAATGAGAACAGTTCAAAGCCTTGAATCTCAAAACTCCAATGATGAACAAGAAGATTGTTATTCTTTAGAATACGTCTCAGAAATTTCTGCTAGAAAATTGATGACTAAATTAGAATTAGAATTGAATGGATACAAGGAAAGCATAATTTGCCAAATAGATACAGGAGCAACTGTCAATGTTTTAAATTTTGCAGATTTATGCAAAATCATGCAAGATGGCAATCCTTCTCTTAAACCAAGCTACATCAAACTAAGATGCTATGGAGGAGAAATATTAAAGCCAAGAGGACAAATCAAAATCAACTGTTCCCACCAAAGCAAGCAACATCCTATAGTGTTCCAAGTGATAGATCATTGGGAAAAACCTATTCTAAGTGCTGAAACTTGCCAGAAATTGAATTTAATAGAAATTAAAGCTGACTTATGCAAAATTGAATCCACATGGACAAAACAAAATAACCTTCTAGATAAATATAAAGACATATTTGAAGGCATTGGATGCTTACAAGGGGAATACAAACTAGAAACAGATCCTACAATCAAACCCATCAAGCAAGCACCTAGAAGAGTACCTATTACCTTAAGAAAAGAATTAAAAGAAAAATTGATTGACATGGAAAAGAAAAATATCATTGCCAAAGTTGATTATCCAACAGACTGGATTAGCAATCTAGTACTAGTAAAGTCAACTAAGAAGTTAAGAATATGCATTGATCCTCGAGAATTAAATGTCGCCTTGAAAAGAGCTGAATACCCAATACCGACAATTGAGGAAATAATACCAAATCTTCAAAATGCCAAAATATTCACAGTAGTGGACACTAAAGATGGTTTTTGGAATGTGAAGCTCTCTGATGAATCATCGAACCTTACAACATTCTGGACTCCCTTTGGAAGATACAAATTTCTTCGAATGCCATTTGGATTAAAGACTGCTTCTGAAGAATACCAAAGAAGACTCTATGAAATCTTCCAAGGTCTTGAAGGAATTGAAATAATAGCTGATGACATTCTGATTTTGGGAAAAGGTGACTCATATGAAGAAGCACTGAAGGATCATGATAGAAATCTTGAAAATCTTTTCAAGACAGCCAGACAAGCTAATTTGAAATTCAACATCAATAAAGTCAAGCTCAGACTAAAAGAAGTAAAATATCTAGGACATATAATAACTCCACATGGATTAAAGCCAGATCCAGAAAAAGTTAAAGCCTTAAAAGAAATGCCTCATCCAGAAAGTATAACAGAACTCAAAAGTTTCCTTGGTTTTGCAACATACCTATGTAAATTCATGCCAAATATTTCAATGATTAGTGAACCTTTGAGAAAATTGACAATGAAAAATTCAACATGGTCATGGAGCAAGAATCATCAAGCTGCATTTGAACAAATCAAAGATCTAGCCTCAAAAGCACCAATTTTAAGATATTTTGATGCGGACAAATCTATAGCTATACAATGCGATGCAAGTAAACATGGACTTGGAGCTACCCTACTACAAGAAAGCCAGCCAATAATTTTTGCATCTAGAAGTCTAAGCAAGACTGAGCAAAACTATGCTCAGATAGAAAAAGAATGTCTTGCAATTGTTTTTGCATGCGAAAGATTTCATCAGTACATTTTGGGCAAATGTCAAGTGATTGTGCAAACTGATCACAAGCCTCTTTTGTCAATATTTAAGAAATCTATCCTTAAAGCGCCACAAAGACTCCAAAGAATGCTTTTAAGACTGCAAAGATATAACTTAGAACTAGAACATGTCCAAGGATCTCAAATGCACTTGGCGGACATCTTTTCAAGAGCTTGCATCAAAGATGTAAGGAATGAAAATCTGAAATATGATGTGTATCCCATTGACATCATTTACAAAGAAATTGCCACAGTCAATGTTATGGAAACATTAAGTGTATGCAGTGACACTGTCCTGAGAATTAGAGAAGAAACATCATCTGATCCTTTTCTGTGTGAAGTGAAGAAACTTATTCTAAATGGATGGCCACCAAATAAAAATCAAACTTCAATGCTAACCAGAGAATATTGGAATTTTAGAGAAGAATTAACAGTTCAAGATGGAATCATACTAAAGAATGATAGAATTGTAATTCCAAATAAATTAAGAAAAGAGATGATAATAAAAACCCATCAAGGACATATTGGAATTAATTCAAGTATGCGAAGAGCAAGAGACAATATCTTTTGGCCAGGAATGAATGCACAAATAGGGCAAGAAATTGAAGATTGTTCTATTTGTCTATCAAATTCACAGAATCAAGTGAGAGAACCAATGAAATCTCACAAAATTCCAAATTATCCCTGGGAAAGAATATCTCTTGATATATTCGAAATCTTCAAACAGAATTACTTAATAATAGTGGATCATTACTCAGATTTTTTTGAAGTTGAATGCCTAGAAAATACAACATCTGAATACATAATTGAATGCTGCAAAAGACAATTCAGCAGATATGGAATTCCTCAAACTATAGTCTCAGACAATGGAAGGCAATTTACATCGACTGAATTCCAAAAATTCAACAAAGAATGGCAATTTCAACATTCTACATCATCACCACTTCACAGTCAGGGAAATGGAAAAGCTGAAGCGGCAGTTAAAATAGCCAAAAACTTACTGAAGAAATCTAAACAAGAAAATAGTGATTTTTGGCAAAATTTGTTAAATTGGAGAAATACACCCACTATAGACATAGATTCAAGCCCAGTACAAAGAATCATGTCTAGAAGAACTAGAGCTATACTGCCAATTCACCCAAATTTACTTAAACCATCAATTCCAGAAAATATTCCAGATAAAATATCCATCAAAAGACAACAGGCAAAATACTACTATGATAGAAAATCTAAAAATTTACCAGACTTAGACATAGGACAAGAAGTGTATGTCAGAACACCCAATACCACCCCATCATGGTCCAAAGCTAACATCACAAATGAACACAACACAAGATCCTATGATGTGAATATTCATGGTAGAACCTACAGAAGAAATAGAACCTGGATTAAACCACAACAGGCTTCAGCAAATCAAAAATCTACAAACAATCAAGAAGAAGGAAGAAAAGAAAGCATTGATCAAGAACAAACTGTATCAAATTGCTTACCATCTACTTCATCAGCAGGAGGAGACAACATTGTGAAAAGAACCCGAATTGAAACTACCGAATGCAGAATCCAATCAAAGAGTGACAGCCCCACGGTAAGTGAACCTGAGAATGCTGCATCAGAGACTAGAACCAGATCAGGTCGACTGGTGAAAAAACCAAGTAGATTTAAAGACTAGTAAAAAAAGGGAAGATGTTAGGTTATTCAGTGATTGAATATATCATCATCACAAGTCAATGTTTTGGTTCATGTAAGATATGTAAGACCATATATTACTTAAAAGAAAAACTTAATAAAGTTACGTCTTCATGATAGGTTAGTTGTTTGTTGTTTTGTACAAGACACTAACAAATCAAACAGGAAGTTTGTGTAGGAACTATATATATAAATATCAACATGTGGATGTGTCGAATATTTATATTTTAATTATATAATATTGTATATAATATATTAATATAATAATAATATTAAATCCACAGATTCTGCGATATATTGTATATATCATAACATATGATTTATCATCATATAATTCGATTGTTAACTTGTAATTCTTAAGCTTGCATCTAACACGTTGTAATATAATAAAAGCCATTTAAATAAATAAAGCCTAAAATATATTTCTACTTTTAAATCAACATAAATACACCACATGATGCAATTCAATTGAAATAGTTTTTAGAAAGGAATATTAATATACGAATTTTAATATTTTTTGATGGAGAATAAGAATTAATTATATATATAAACACAAACTATTTTTTTAATATTTATGGATATGAGAGAATATCTAAATAATACACCAACACTTAGTTGGGTATATTTAAAAATAATATAAAATAAATTTATATATAATAGATTTAATGTCCTTCCACCCTCTTACCAATAAACAAATGGTTGTTATGAATAATGGTTTATATTTATGAATGACCTATATAAAAATTAAAAGAAAAACTGCTAAGATATAAGCCCTTCAGTCTTATTTAATTTCAATAACAGTGACCATTTATATGTCTTGTAAAACAAAAGGAAAATCATATTTTGAAATGAGATGAAATTTCAATAATCCACTTAATACTAAGATATAATGTTTTGAAAATAGAGCAATCCATTAATAAATCTTCAATTAAAAAGGCATACACACTCTAAAATTTTATAACACCTTGATAAAGGTTGGCGTTCAGCCAACTGAAATATTGGTAAAATAAATGTTATTTTGATCCAATATATGCCTTTTTAATTAAATTATAATGATAATATTTTATTTTCAAAAACTGAACACAATAAGTAACATCATCAGAATATATCCTAGCCTATATATAAAAAATATATTTAATAAAAATAATTAATAAATTTATCTAGAAATATGAATAGGTATAAATGTTTATATATAGAGTTATTATCTAAAGGAAGTATACACACAAAATATATCTATTATTTTATAAATTTATGAATAAACTATAAATATAATAATATATTAAGAAAAAGGCATCTCCTTATCGTGCAACTGAAAGTTGCTGATGGCTGGCGCCATCTATCGGAATAAATATCAACTATTCTCGTTGATTTTTAATTATTCCAGAATTGGCCAAATACCCATTCTTGATTAATCAAGAAAAGCTAACCACGGACGCGTTTCGGGCTGTTGGCCCTCATCAGCGTGGTGCAAGCTGTACCTCAACGACCAAAAAATTGGTCATTAAGGCATCCTGAAAAATCATGGAACGGGTAGTTAAGGCCAGAATTGCGAGAGGACGCTACACAATGTGAAAAAATTGTACAAATGTAACATTGTACTGGGATAAGGTGCATAAATTAAGAAAAAGGCATCTCCTTATCGTGCAACTGAAAGTTCTGGCCTTAACTACCCGTTCCATGATTTTTCAGGATGCCTTAATGACCAATTTTTTGGTCGTTGAGGTACAGCTTGCACCACGCTGATGAGGGCCAACAGCCCGAAACGCATCCGTGGTTAGCTTTTCTTGATTAATCAAGAATGGGTATTTGGCCAATTCTGGAATAATTAAAAATCAACGAGAATAGTTGATATTTATTCCGATAGATGGCGCCAGCCATCAGCAACTTTCAGTTGCACGATAAGGAGATGCCTTTTTCTTAATTTATGCACCTTATCCCAGTACAATGTTACATTTGTACAATTTTTTCATAATAATATATATTACGTTGAGATATACATTAATTACAATTTTAATTAATTAATACAAGGTTTTTGAATTTTTTCCGAGAAGAAGATAGGCGAACAGCCTAGTCGAAATATTGAAATTTAATAAATATTTCTATCCAAAATATGCCCCTATTTTAACATATATATTTATATATACATACATACACTGACTTATATATATATATGAGGATAACCTTGCTTCGCCTGTGATCTATTGAGTGAATGTTTCACTCTGAAAGAATCTTGTTCCTGCCTTTACATTAATCTATTATTCTTTAGGTCCCAAAAAGAAAAGCGGTAAGTCTTTATATCATTTTATATTAGATTTATCAGACCTTTAGTGTTCGTTAATTTGGACAAATTTTATTATTATATTTCTTAAAGTGTAATTAGTGCAAAAAAAATTTCAATATATTCTAGCATGATTCTAAATGGTAACTGATATCAAGTTTGATTGATATGTGTCTCGAAAAGATTCCGATAAAACTACAAGATATATTTCTTCAAATTAAATTAAAGATTTACTGACCGAAGTATCTTTAATTTGAAGAACTATGAATCCCGGCCAGGCAACTTCTATCTTTACGTTACAAGCTATATATGCCATATAAATAGTTTTAAAAAATAATGCCACCAATTGTTAGTCAAATCTCTTCGGATGGGTAGTCGTGAGTTGGTCACAAGGTCATAACACCAGTATGTAAAATTCAGAGTGTCTACCAGGATAAAAAGGTTCTAAAACCATGTTTTGGACTTATTATCCACTTATACAACACCTTTTTTAAATAATAAATTTCCTTTATTTGTGATGATAATAACATATTTATTAAACCTGACGAGAAATATGTAAATTAAATGTATGTATAAGTTCTTTAATCGATTGATATATACAATGTTTTATAAAAATATAATTAATATTTTCTAAAAGTAACTATGTATAACAGTGCCAAAAGAACAATATATTGAAGTTGATATCCACAAATATATAAAAAATAATAATATTTAAAACTTTTCAACCCCTGAAGACTTAATTCTATAATGTCATGTGCAAAATATTTGCATATATATATATTCATCTGATTACGAGAATATTCTCGTATATTAGTGGTAAGAAAGGTTTGGTTGTAATATATAACAAATGATATAACATAATTTTGGATTATCTTGACAATATCTTATATACAAATTCAATTTTACTCTTAAATGAAAGGAAATTCAGTAAATTTTATATTTAACATAATAATATTTTGTTTGAATATGTTATACAGTAGAACCTCCATTTAGCGGACAACCCGCAAGAGGACATTTCTCTATAAAGAACGGTTTTTATTTGAAAAATTACCATTTTACTATTTATCACCTCTCCGGTAAGAGGATACCTCTACATAAAGGACAGTTTGGCTCTGCAACTAGGTGTTGTCCTTCACAGGGAGATTCTAATGTATAAAATAAAAGGATTTAAAAGCGCGAGAATGTTTCTTTTATACATAAAACGAACTTATACTGTCCTTACTGCGATGAAAAAAATATATTCTAATGTATTTGCATATTAAAAGGAATTTAATTATACTTATTGATATAATATTTGTCTCAATTTTTTTGACAGGAGGTCCTCAAAAGATTCAGCATAGTAAGTATATAAGACATTAATAGAACTCAAGGCTCTTAATACCTACTATTGTTTTATTTCCAAAATATGCATATATATTACTATATTAGATAATAAAAAGGCATATATTGGATTGAATAAAATATTTATTTTGCCACTATTTCGGTTGGATGAACGCTTACCTTTATCAAGGCATTATATTTTTGTATAAATAAACTCAGCGCCGTATAGTGTTATAATATCACATATTACTATATTTATATACAATTGAAATTACCATTTACCAATTACCAATATAGAGATTATATATATATATATTGCAATTTAAATATTCTATTCTATAAAAAAATGCGGAAAATATAATAAATACAAATATAAATCATATTTTAGCTTTATATTATTTATCTAAACATAAAATATAACAAAGTAATATAATTTAACTCAGTGATCTTTAGTCAAAATTGTAATATATTGTTTTTTATAGTTCAAAACAAGAATGTTCATCGTGAGTATATATGTTTATTTAATGGTGATTAGAGGAATCTGTTGAAATGGGTAAACAAATCAATTTATAATAATCTGTGATGTAAAATATGTTCCTTTTTGACTAAGTTTGTTTTTGTTTATGTTGTAGTAATAGCTTAGAATATAGAAGCTCAATTCTTTCTTCATTTGTTAAGTTAATTAGAATGTTTAACCTCTCCTTGTATTTGAATAATAAATTTGTTTAAATTAATAAGCTGCAGTTATGCTGAATTAAATTCCAAAATACAACAACTGGTAGCAGAAGCCTGGTTAATTGTTATTGCGTAAGAAGAAAGCGCCGATTTTTGAAAGAAAGGTTGAGTACGATTATATATATTTTAAAATGGCAGAATATTTTTCGATGAATAGAATAGAGCCACTGACATCTTCAAATTACCATATATGGGCGCTTAAAATATCAGCAATTTTGAGAAGCAAAAAATTGTTCAAAAAAGTGATCGAATCGCCTAAGCCTAACCGTGGAATGGCCGATTCAAAGGAAGAATAATTTTTCAAAGAATGGGAGGATAAAAATGATGAGGCGTTTGGAATAATAATAGTAAATTTGTCACCTGAGCAGGCTGGCATATTTATAGGAGAAACAAATGCTAAAACTGTGTGGGATGAACTGAAGCGTATCCATACTGAAAATATTGAAGATAAAATAATCGACATTGGACTTGAATTGAAAAATATTCAAATGAGAAATAATTAAGGCATTGAAGCCTACATAACAAGGGCCAGAAATATTGCATCCAGAAGTGCTAACTTGGGACAGCCTATTTCACCAAGGGAAATGGTGTATCATGTAGTGAGAGGTTTGTTGCCAAAGTTTGAAAATATAGCAGCGGTTTTACGACCACAACGATCTGCGAGTCTCGAGGAAGTTTTCCAGGCACTTCAAGAGGAAGAAATGAGGCTAAACTCAATGGGATTTCCTAGAGAAGGTCAACATGAAAAAGCTTTTAAAGCTCGAAATGACCGAGGGATACAAAGAACATGCAAATTTGAAGGGAAATGTCATACATGCGGAAAATTTGGGCACACGTCAAGAAACTGTTGGCATCGTCAAGATAAAGCGAACTTCAATAAACCAAAATACAAATATCCACAAAATAATATGCAAACTAAGTCTTCATCATCTGGGAAAAATAACTCAAGGGAACATGCTAATGTAGCGAATGGTTCTGCTAACACTGAACATGCGTTTACTTCAGCGGAAATGATCTACTCTTCTTCACATCTACCTGAGGAGGATGCACACATTTGGAACCTTGATTCAGGATGCACTTCACACATGTCGCCTAGAGAAGATTGGCTTATCAACAAGATTCCTATTGACAGTGAAATTAACCTTGCAGAGGAAGAAAGGTTCATAAAAGCTGAAGCACAAGGTGATGTGAAATTGTCTACATACACAAGTGAAGGTAAGCAAGATATTTGTATTAAGGATGTACTCTATGTGCCTAGACTTAAATCTAATCTTCTTTCTGTCAGATGTCTGGTTAATAATGGAAATAAAGTATATTTTGAGAAAGGAATAGCTAAAATTTATAACTGCAAAGGAAATTTGATAGCTGAGGCTAATGAAGAAGATAGAATGTTTATAATTAAAACTTTACCTAGAAATTTGTTAAGCACTAAAGATAATTGTTTAAAAGCAGAAGATAAATGTTCAGCCAAGATAATGTGGCATAGAAGACTAGGACACTTGAACGAAGAATATTTGGATAAAATGATGAAGAATAATATGGTAAAAGGACTTAATTTTGATTTTCAACATCTCAAAAAAATGTGAACCATGTATCCTTGGTAAACTAACCCAAAGCCCTTTCAAAGCTATAGAGAATAATCATTCTGAAAGGCCATTAGAACTTATACACATGGATCTATGTGGTCCTATGCCAACCAAATCACTGGGTGGTGCAAAATACCTGTACGTTATTGTGGATTCGTATAGTAGACGTATCTTTGTATACTTCTTGAAATCAAAGGAAGATGCATTTGATTTTTTTGTAGAATTTAAAAATCACCGAGAAAATGAAACTAATGTTAAAATCAAAAATGTTATATCGGACAACGGAACTGAATTTGCAAATAAAAAATTTCATGAGTTTTTCAGAAATGAAGGAATACACCATCAAAGAACAGTTCCCTATTCACCACAAAGCAACGGAATTGCAGAACGAACCAATCGCACCCTTCTAGATTGGGCTAGAACTATGTTATTTGATGCTGAGTTACCAACTGAGTTTTGGGCGGAAGCCATTGCAACAGCCGCTTATTTGAAGAATTGCACACCGACCAAGAATGATAACATGAAAACTCCCATAGAGAAATGGACTGGACACAAACCATCAGTAGCGCATTTAAAAATCTTTGGAAGTCTTGCCTACTATTACATTCCTAAAAATCAAAGAAATAAATTTGACTCTAGAGCAAGAAAAGGAATATTCACCGGTTACTCCAGACAAAGAAAAGCTTATAGAATATATGATCCACAAGATGGAAAAATACACGAAGTTCAAACTGTCAAATTTGATGAAAATTCAAAAGGCTCTGATCTCTTGACTTCTAATGTTTTTGACCAACATGTCCAAGATCATATTATCTATAGAAATGAACAACATGAATCAGATTTCTTTCAAATTACACATACCATGGGCTCTACTCCAGAAGAACTAAATACTCCAGACAACCCTGAACCAATACCTGAATCATTAGGATTACCCCGAAAACCCGGACGTATTGCAGGAAGAACTAATGAAGATATTCAGTCAAAGCATCTCATCAATCTACAAGAGCAGGAAGAGAGGCTGAGAGCAAGTGGTGTAAGACGATCTGAAAGAATAAAAGAAAGAAACGCAGCCAATGTAACCGAACTATCTTCAACTTCCATGAACATACCTAAAACATATCGAGAAGCCATGAACACCCCATTTTCAGACCAATGGAAAGAAGCAATGGAAGTTGAATTCCATTACCTAACTTCACATAATGTTTGGACCCTTGTACCCAAACCAGAAAATGAAAACCTGATAAAAGGAAAATGGATTTTTAATATAAAAATGAATCCAGATGGAAGCATTGACAAAAGAAAGGCTAGATTTGTTGCAATGGGGCATAATCAAAAACCTGGCATTGACTATGAAGAATCTTTTGCTCCTGTGATGAAGCTGGACTCTTTAAGAACATTGATTGCCATTGCATCACAACAAAACATGAAAATTGAACAATATGATGTTAAAACTGCCTATCTCAATGCGGAACTAAAAGACGATGTGTACCTGGAACAACCTGAAGGATTTGTTCAAGCAGGACAGGAAAATAAAGTGTGTAAACTAAACAGAAGTTTATGTGGTTTACCACAATCCGGAAGATGCTGGAATGAAAAAATTAACCAAATTTTTAATGATATTGGACTCAGACGTTTAGAAAGTGAACCATGTGCATACATCCTTCAAGAAGAGGAGAAAACTCTAAGAATTGGGATTTATGTAGATGATTTTCTCATTATTGGATCGGATAATACCATAATTAACAGAATAGTTAAGCAATTGGATAAGCAAATTGTCATTGTTCGAAAAGAAAAGCCTATATTTTTTCTTGGAATCAAAATTGAGAAAAAGAAAATTGTTTCGAACTTTCACAAGAAGCCTATGTAGAAAAGATTTTGAAGAAATTTAACCTTTAAGAATGTAATCCAGTAAAAACCCATGGTGATCTTAATCAAGGTCTGGATAATCACCCAGATTCTTCTCCTGTGGACCCTAAACTTTACCAAGAAATGATAGGTTCCTTGATGTATTTATCAGTGGGAACAAGGCCCGATATAACATTTTATGTTAGTCAACTCTCCCAATACAACAAGGATCCCAAAGTCATTCACCTTACTGCACTTAAAAGAATATATAGATACTTGAAGGGAACAAAAAGCTACAAGTTATGCTTTGACAGAATAAGAGGAAAAATTGAAGTCTTTACAGATGCTAGTTGGTCCTCAACTAAAGACTCAAAATCCTTTTCAGGATATTTAACTAAATTAGGATCTTCACTACTTAGTTGGAGATCTCAAAAACAACCACTGGTAGCCCTGTCAACATGTGAAGCGGAATTAATGGCTATCTGTGAGGGCACTAAAGAGTTAAAATGGTTTATGAACTTTCTTTCTGAAATAGGTCATCAATCATGTGTTGAAATACCACTTGTTCTGAAGACAGACAGTAAATCAGCGATAGACTGGATTAAAGGAACATCTCATCATTGTAGAACCAAGCACATTAACAGAAAATATTTCTTCGTGAAAGATGAAGTCTCAAAGGGAAATTTGAGGATCTCCTTCGTGAACTCAGAAGCTCAAGAAGCGGATCTTCTCACCAAGAGGCTGCCGGGAGACAGAATTCAGAGACTGCTTGTAAATATGGGACTTCTTTTGGGACCTAATTTTGATTTGCTCACCAAAGAGGGGAGTTGTTGAAATTGGTAAACAAATCAATTTATAATAATCTGTGATGTAAAATATGTTCCTTTTTGACTAAGTTTGTTTTTGTTTATGTTGTAGTAATAGCTTAGAATATAGAAGCTCAATTCTTTCTTCATTTGTTAAGTTGATTAGATTGTTTAACCTCTCCTTGTATTTGAATAATAAATTTGTTTAAATTAATAAGCTGCAGTTATGCTGAATTAAATTCCAAAATACAACAGAATCTCTCTCTTTTGTGTGATAAGATAATAAAATAAATGCGTCTCTATATTATTATTAAGATTATTGTTAATATTCTATTATATAAATCATTGTTTTCATAAATTCATATTTTATTTTTTATTTTCAAAATGTGTGTTTTTGTGAAATAAATAATTCCAATTGCCACACCTAGATGGCGCTGTGTGTTATAAAAGTTACATTTTTGTAAATGTAAATATTTAATTATTCTTTATTATTATTTATTATATTTTATTGTAAACAATATGTAATATTTATTTGTTGCTATAATACTATTTAACTAAAAATTGTATGCCTATATAAGTCGAGAGACTTTTTGAAATAAAAACAACTTTAGTGGCTAACCGTGTCTGTGGTGATTAATGATCCTACAAATGTATTAAATATATATAGCTTAAATTGTAGATATATGTATGATAATATATGCATTGAAATATTTGATAGGTCTATAAATGTTAATTAATAATTTATTCTATTATTTTCCAACATAAGGAAAAAACTCAGAAAGAATGCAATGAGAACAACCTAATTTTGAAATAGTTTTGATTATCAAAGTTAAAAGGTTATATATTTAATTTTAATTAAATTCATATGAATAGACTTATATATTTTTTCTTTAATGCATTGGGGCGTTTGTTTCCAGAAAAGGAAAAAGGTAATTATAAATTTATAAATACATACACACACACATTGAATTTTAAAATTTATTTATAGTTGGTTATGAATATATGGGTTGATGCAAAAACAATGGCCTATTTGTAGTGACAACTTTAAAAAGCAATAACTTGTTACAAGCAAAACTTTATTAATTAAAATAAAAATATTAATAAAAATAATATCTATCAGAGTTTTTTTTTTATATTTATACAGAATTTATATGAAAGGTCCTATGAGAAGAATTTTGAACCACAAATTACATTATATATAAATCTAAACTACTATTTTTATTAAAGAAAAAGGCCTATTCTGGACGCTCACATGACAGTTTTAGATGTCACAGTGCCGTATAGTCAGAATATGTGTTTTTTATTTTTTTAATACCAACACCTAACATTTTTATATTTTTAAAAATATTTTTAACATACATATGTTTTAAGACGAATAATCCTTTCAATAATTATAATAATGAATAGATTCAAAAAGGATGAGTTTCTTTATTTGGAAAATTAATTCGAGCTTTCGGGCGCAAGCTGCCCTTTAATTGAAATTGTAAATATTATTCCTGTAGAAGGGCAGCTTGCGCCCGAAAGCTCGAATTAATTTTCCAAATAAAGAAACTCATCCTTTTTGAATCTATTCATTATTATACATATGTTTTATTTATTATTAATACGTTTAGATTATTATTTACCTCAAATATAATAATACAAGTTGGTCCCGTTAGTCCCGATTCCATTTTAAAATATGTTTAATTATATATTTTATATAATATTTGACCTAAGCAGCTCAATTGTGCTTAGAGTCAGATAACGTTGACATGAGAACTATCAATAAAAAATATAGTGAAATTTAGCTGTGAAGCATTTAACTATGACAAAATAAACAGAAAAATAATATATATTAGTAATTCAATGGAATTCCTTTTCCAAAAATTTCTCTCAAAAATATTTTTTATATGTGTAAAAATTAATTAGTAGAAATTCAATACCATAAATGAAATATTTGGCCATAAAATATATAATATAATATTGAAGTGAAGTATTTATTATTTTATTAACAGAGAATCAATTTTGATTTTCATATTTTGCCACTCTGTAGGGCAGTTTACATAATAGCAAAATAGAAATATAAAATTGATACTCTGTTAATAAAATAATAGATAGTTTGCTACAATATATGAAGTATATTTTATTATTTACATATTATATATGTTTTACTAGGACATAAAAGGACACAAAGACGTAAGTATTGTTTGATAAAACATTTAAATAATTAGAATATATATTAATAAAAGCGCTATACATAATTATATATGAATCTCTAATTTTTTTTGCGTTAATTTACTTTATCATGAAATTTGATATATGTTATAATTTTTGTTCCCCATCACTTTCTTGTGCTTAAATGAAAATGATTTAATTTTCCAATAATACCAATTCAAATATATTTCCTTCTTATATTAAATGAATCCAAAAATAATTTTGTGAATTACTTAATTAATGCCATATGGATAATTTAAAATAAGCCCTGATATATAAATAAAATTCCATCAAGTGTTGAATAATTATCAATTGTGCGCACACACAATTTCAATAATTCGTATTAAGTTATATGTGTTGTAATTACACAATATATGTCTCTATTTTATCAACAAAATATTCAGTATTTTCCTAAATTTGATTCTTTATAGTATATTTACCGGGTTTCTAATAATTATTGATAACCTTTTGATATATTTTTGTGTTAAATGTAAATATTTATTTCAAATGTATAATAAGATATTTGTGATAATAATGTCGTCTCTTGAAGATCTAGAGAGGGGATTATCTTTCATGAATTCCTTTATCTGGCAAGTTGGCTTTGCAATTTGAAATTCAATATTCAGTGCAAAAATGAAACCTATTGAAATTATCCTAATATATATTTGCGTTATAATTTCTGCAATTTAAATTTAGGATTCTTCAGATATTCAATTTCAAAACCCTATAAAAAAGGAATTAATTTTAATTTGTTTATTCATATGTTAACAGAAGTTTCAAGTATTGGACCAATAGGTATGATTTAAATGTTTTTATAAAATATTATTCTATATGTATTTACTCTCATATTTGAAATTGTGTTTATAAATTGCTATTCAATATCGTTTATATCTCCATTTTTCCATGAATATTTTATAGCATTTTAGGAATATCTCTTAGTTCTAATAGACTCTATAACAAAAATATCGACGCACCAAGAAGCAGTTGTCCGAATTATATGAAAATACGTATACAAAGAGGTTTCAGCCAAACATGCAAATGATTGAAATTTGGTGGACGAATTATGCAAAGCAAGAGCTCCAGCGCATCTGAACTGCGCATCCAGCACGAGCATTTTAGACTCAATATTCGGCGCGGCACAAGCTGATTTTCAGAATTTCCGTTTAATATTTTAGCAGTACGCCTATTTCTACTGTATCAATGCCTCGCCGAAAGATTAGTGCTCATTACGAACATATATCAGAGTTTGAAACTGGTCATGCCATTGGATTGAAAGAGGCTGGTTGGTCTAATCGACTAATCGCCCGACATCTGTGTCGAAGTGATATGGTTATTAGGCGATGTTGGCAAAAGTGGGTCAACAACGGAAATATGCAACGTCAGGACGGCAGCGGTCGACCAAGGGCAACAACACAACGGGAGGACAGAGCAATTGTCAGAATGGCTGTCGCAGCATCGGAATCCACGTTATCTACCATCCAACGTGTGACCGGCACACAAGTGTCCAAAATGACCATCAGCAGGCGACTGAGAGAGCGGAATCTAAGAGCTCGCCGACCGTTACGATGCCTACCCCTCACACCTGTGCACCGACAAGGCCGACTACAGTGGTGTCGGGAGCGATCAACTTGGAACTGCGCTGACTGGGGACGTATAGTCTTTAGTGACGAGTCCCGTTTCTTACTGTGTCCTGACGACCGTCGCAAACGTGTCTGGAGACGTCCTGGGCAGCGTGTGGATCCTGGCCTTACTGTCGAACACCACACAGGTCCACAACAGGGCGTTATGGTCTGGGGTGTCATTTCATTTGATAGCAGGACCCCATTGGTAGTCATTCCTGGCACCCTGACAGCACAACGGTACGTAGATGACATTCTACGGCCTGTTTTATTGCCATTCCTCTCACATTACTCCGGGCTTACTTTTCAACAAGATAATGCCCGGCCACACACGGCACGTGTTACTATGGATTGTCTTCAATCTTGCCGAATTCTTCCGTGGTCAGCAAGGTCGCCTGATCTCTCGCCCATAAAGCACATCTGGGACGTGATGGGAAGGCGATTGCAACCATTCCGGAATGTTGACTATTTAGCCCAACAGTTGGAGACAATTTGGCAAGACATCCCAGAGCACACCATCCGGAATCTTTATCAGTCCATGACACGCCGGGTGGCAGCCTGCATCCAGGCCAGTGGGGGTCCAACGACATATTGACATTTTCAATTTGTGACGATCAAACTCTGAAATAAAACAATTAATTGTTCTTAAATTTTAATCGTTTTTTCCCTATACATGCTCTTTACATACACCAATTTTTGTCCTAATCTGACAACACCTTCTTGGTTCGTCGATTTTTTTGTTATACAGTTCAATTAATAAATGTATATTCTAGTCATATGTTTTCAAAGTAGCAATTTACAAACTAAGTTTATTCAGGGTAATGCTATCATTATGAATGATATTATATATCGAATATTTATATTGTAAGAAATAATATATAATTGATTTTTGGCAGCAATTTTATTATTTCGATAAAAATATAATTTGAAACAACTTTGTAAAGATGGTCTCTCTCCTGTACACTGAAGGTAAATGTTAATTATAAATGTACCATAAACCTAGTTTTAGAAATTTCAGACAAATTTAAACTCATTTAGTATTAAAACAGTAGCTTGGAGTTTACAACACCTTACAAGAATATTTATGAAATCGCACGAAATTTTTAAAAGGGTGATTGGTAAGGTCAATATACATATATGTCGTAAGATAGAATCCTCTGATGTTTAAGTTGCAGTAACACATGAAAACTCCGAGGATAAGTTTCTTTATTTAAGAAAGAAACTTAACTATAAAGAAACTTATCCTCGGAGTTTTCATGTGTTACTGCAACATACAATATGTATATGTAGTAAACCTGATGTGGAATGTGCTGGGCAGTCGTGGTAGTGGGTGCGTGATGGGATTCCCGCGCTGGGACAGCAAGAGACAGAGGCAGGTCTAGATGGTAACTCCAAGAAGGTAGAGGTAGACCACGGACGAAGACAGTCGGACCACGGGCGTCACGGATGCCTACATCGCGGATAGGGGTGAGTGAAAGATCCGACCGTATAACGGCGTCGCTCTGAAAACAACTCCTTTGTCTAAATTCTGGGCGTTTATATACTGGACGCCCGCATATGTGGTGATTCCTGATTGGCTACTGTAATCACGCCACTTTCTGGCGCCAGGTTGTTTTCGTCTGGCCTTTGTCGTCTGGTCTACCTCCTTCTTTGTTTTATTTGTCACTTCCATTGTTCGATACATATTTTTATATATAGATATGGGGTTATATAATTAATATCAGAAGAAGGTTGTGAACTATCTAACTCAAAATATACTACAGAATGTGCCCCCGGTGATGAAGGTTTGGTTGGGGGAATGACATGTAATGAATGATGACCTAACAAACCTATTATAAAAAAAATAAAATAAATTATTTGTATACAAATTAGTTAAAATTATATTTAAGCTACAAGTTAAAACGAGAAAGATGTAATGGTGGTGTATCAATGAAAAAAAAATCAAGGTTATAAAAATAAAAACGCACAAAATGAATGATAAAAGATTAAGAGAAAGTATATAATACAAAATGGTAAATATGGTAAAATGAATCGTACAAGGAAAATAATATCTTATTGCATAAAAGATGAGCGGAAAAAAAGTTAGTTTATTGATTGAACGTATAATGTGACGCTAAGGTTGAAAAGGGGAAAGGGGGTATCTGAGCATGTTTCTGCAAAGTAGTATCCCAAGCATTCTGCAATGCAATGCGAACTTGTTCAAGTGAGGCATTGTTTTCATTAACAGAAGGCCCAAGATATTCCGTCTGCATCATTAGCTCAGAGAGTGAAAAGAGGTGGGAAGAATGATGGAGGTAAAAGGGAGAGGTAGAGGTAAGAGGGATCCCTGTTGTCCATAATGATTGTGCCCGGTTGAATTATGAAAAAAAAAAGTGAAAAGTTGAAAAAATGGTGAATTGATGTGATGAGTCGGGCGATGAGAAAAAGAAAATAAAAAGATCGCGCTGGATATCCTGAACTCATTATTGGGAATGGGTATAACGAGGAAGGATTGTTCCAGTCGGATTAATCAATGAAAAAAAAACAAAAATGTTCGGCGTACTGGAATCCCTTGGAAGGTTGGAGGTTTGAAGGCTGCGGAAAAGGGGAAGTGGATGTAAGAGATTTATTGCTGTCAATTTTTATTGTGTCCGACTTGTGTGGTGAAAAGAAAAAGTTGAAAAATGAAAAAATGATGAGCCGGACGATGAGAGAAAAAAAAATCTAACTAGGTCTCCTGAGCTCACTGTTGGGAAATGTACAGCGAGGAAGGGTCTTCTAGTTAGTTTAATCAAATAATAAAAAAAAATGGCTGACGAACAATAATCTCTTGATGGATGTAAAAAGTTGGGAGGAAAGGTTCATGGGATAGAGTTAGAGGTTGTAAGGGAAGCGTCAAAAATAACATTTTGAAAATCTATTAAGAAAAATAAAATGATAAATGTTTTATCTGTTTAAGAAATATTATAAATATTGTTAGGTGTAGGTTTTTTAAAATGGTGCCTAAAATAGTTAAAGTTGTAAAATGTTAAGTCTAAACATAATTAAAAACTAAAAATTAAAATAAAATAAAATATTAAAGGTAATAATATATAAAGGGTTGATTGGTAGTTTATGGCATTAATGTTGATTAATAAACAAAATGATATTATCGATTAATAGTGAAATTTTTATCTACATCTGTAAGTTAAAAAACAAAGTCCAACACCACAAAACTAGGTAAGCTGTAAGTCTATTTACAATATATGAGAGAAAAAGTTAAAAGAAAACAAAAATATTCGTTCTTGAAAAAAGGGAACATATTTACACACAATGTAGGTGCAAGATTATTGATGTCTTGCTAGTTTGGCCTACGGGGAGGTAATGTGGCCCTATGTCGCTTTGGTCCGGTCTGAGAAGTTGGTCTTTGCCAGATCTTCCCGATTATATTATGTGAGACCAGACGGGGAGCGATCTTGATCCCTAAAATTATGTCATTGTAGTGGAAGATGGGACTTTAGGTACATGTAGTATGTAGTGCATGTCTTAGGCGCTAAAAAGATTGCAGAGCGTTTTATGCAGTTGGTCTGCAAAATTTTAGGTGAGCCTACCCAAACGCCGGCTTGTTACGTTTGGGAAACTTCATTTAAAATATTAACTTAACAGATCTTTTCTCCATGTAACATTGCGTTACATATGGAGAAATGAGAGGCGACAAAAAGAAAAATAAAAGTTAAAGCCTTTTTTATTCCTAACAAGGGAGCCGGTAATGTCGTGTATGTTCGTATTAAAATGTACCCAAAAGTCCTATAATTGAATGATTGATAGGCAAGAGTGTTGAAGATTGGAATATTGTCGTGGGGATTTAATTGTCCTTTTAGGAGGGTATAATATGGCGTCTCCTTTGGTCTCATGTGTAGGATCGATAACATTATAAAAATAAGATTTGCTATAAAAGGGATTAATTCATTAACTAGTGTATAAATAAATGTGTTATGATCATGCGAAATGTGTTAATGGAATATGGGATATGCGAGAGGAATTAAAATTGATGTGAACAATGTAGAAACGTGCGAAATAAAAATGTATGTTTGAACAGGCAGGCAGGCGCAAAAGTGGCGCGAGAAAGTCGAGCTCGTGCAGCCTTGTATAAGCAAAACCGAACACCGCGGTGGCGAGCGTTGTGTTTTGTTTTGGTAGGAGGGTAATAGGATAATTATTTATGTAACATGGATTGTTTGCCACTCAGTGGCATCTGTGTACCAAATGTTCTTCTAATCGAGTTAATATTGCGAATACTTTTATCAATAGATCAGGATATATGAGGGAGGATCGGTGCTTAAGTAATTCAGAACCAAGGTGTTGGTGTAGAGGCATATAAAGAGAATAGGTTTTGTGAGACTTTCAGGACCTATATTTTCGCTAATTTTATGAGAATAGTTGGGGGGACAAATGATTAAATGGTTCGGAAAATCGATGAGTGGTTGTGGTTGTAATGGTTGTGAACTATCTAACTCAAAATATACTACATATATATGAAAATATAATAGAAAAAATATTTTTAATATGTATATATATGATCCAAAACCGTAGGATACTGGTTTAACTTTTTCTGAATTTTCCAAAATAGTTGTTATGACACATTCCATAATCAATTTGAACGCTTTGTACAGCAATCTACAATGCTTTGATTAATACAAAACTTGTGGAGGTGGAAAGGAGACAGAGGCAATTTTGTTCACACTTGTTTATCTCGTGTGACATCAATAAAGGTCACTGTAATATCTTTTAGAGTAATTGTCTAATCCCGATATACATGCTAAAAGGTACAACATCCTTGAATTTTGTCCATGACTGTAAATACACTTGGTTATCTCTTGTGTTTTCAATTGGGGTCACTGTAATATCTTTCAGAGTTATTGTCCCGATATAGATGCTGAAAGGTACAACTTCCTTAAGGTTTGTCCATGAGTGTATATACACTTGGTTATCTCGTGTGTTTTCAATAAAGGTCACTGTAATATCTTTCGGAGTTATTGTCCCGATATACATGGTGAAAGGTACAACTTCCTTAAATCCTGTTTCCATGTGTGTATTTTAAACGAAAAGAGGAAGGGTGCTCTATTTTCACATTATTATATTTTTCCTGGGAAAATTATATATAAAAATAAAGTAAAAATTTGATTAAAATCAAGACAAAATAATTTTTCAATCTGGCACCTAAAAATGAAATATATATATATAATTCATTAAAATATTTATCAACATATAGTATTTTATATGCAGGGAAAAAAAGAATAATAAGAGGTAAGCCAGATCAAATTTTATATTTTATTATATACTCGACAATTATATAGATCAAAAATATATTAATTCATTTTAGAAATATAAAATATATGTTGGATTATAAAATATATATCCTATAAGATATTTGTTTATATAAAAAATACTTCATGTGCTTTCTTCTATAATACAAAGTGAAACATGAAAATAATGTGTAAACCTATCAATTTATATATTGAAAACTTAACGCCTCGAATACAATGTATGCACAATTATAATATTTTAATAAAAATAAAAATATAAAATAAATTCTATAATCCCCTTTAAATTAATCCCTCCTCCTGGGTTTTACACATATGCTCAATATTTTCAAAATTTCGATTTAATAGTCACAACATTTTCCTTAGGTCCCTTTATAGTTAATTTTGACATTTCTGATATTATTTTCCTGAAGATAGAGGTTGCCTGGCCGGTATTCATATTTCTATGAAAAATAGACACTTCGGCCAGTTAGAGTTTTTTATTTTCTCAACGTTTCGACAAAAATATTTTGTCTTCGTCAGGAGAAATAAAAATAAAGCATTTGGCAAGGTGTTAAAAATTGTTCTGAGGTTGCAAGAGCGTTCTCACGTGATATTTCGAATTTAATACTTTATCCTGAAGATAGAGGTTGTCTGGCCGGCATTCATAATTCTATGAAAAATACTAAATTCGAAAAATTACGTGAGAACGCCCTTCCAACCTCAGAACAATTTTTAACGCCTTGCCAAATGCTTTATTTTTATTTACTTCTCCTGACGAAGACAAAATATTTTTGTCAAAACGTTGGTATTATTATGTTTTAAATATTTTCTTTCAGAAACATTCTCAGTTTTTATGAAATAGAAAGTAGATTTACATAAAGATATATCAGAAAATTGAAAGAAATGAAATATCTCTTTATAATATTTGGTCAAAATATAATATTCATTGAAAGAATTTTATGGACTATCATTGTCAATTAAAAGAAACATCAATTACGATGATAATTTATGATAATTTTAAGTTTGAATTGAATAAAATCTTTAATAAATTTGTTGAGAGAAAGATTTTAGAGCCATGTATTCATAATAAAAATTTACAATTAATTAGGATCCTGTTATATAAAAAATGTGACCCTTATTATTTATTTACCAGTTGCAAACAAGACACGCTATATCCGATCTGAATAATTGCGCGTGAAACTTTTTACAATAATTCATATTGTAGTAGAGTAGGTAACAGAATTATCAAAAATAAAATAAAAATTCAAGAAAAAGAGCATTGAATAAACATATCTATTAAACAAATATTGTTCTAAAATTGGGTTTAGAAGAATTGAACCTTTATTTCTAGGTGATACAGTGTCCATTTTATGGTTTGTATCTAATTATTTTAAATATTTGTTTCATATTTTGTAGATGCCTCATTTGAATCTGCAGCCAATGGTGAGTGTAACTAATTCATTATTAATCAAATAATACAATTTCTATATTTATATATATTCCCTTTTACAAATTTATATGGGTATGTATATTTTTTAACATATGAATACAAATTTCAACCTTTTTTTTTTTTCAATTTTAAGAGCTTTAAGGTCATCTTATTTCACTTTGATTCATATCTTAAATAATGGTTTGAGAGGATTTTTAATAATGATCATATAAAGATAATCCGTTACATATAAAGACTTACCTTTCAACAAAATAATACTCGACCACACACGGCACATGCTAGTATGGATAGTCTTCAATAATGCTCAACTATCCTCTGGTCAGCAATGTCGCCTGATTTTTCACACAATAGAGCACATGTAGAAAGTGAATAGAAGGTAATTGCAATCATTCCAGAATGTTTACTGTTCAGTCGGACAGTAGGAGACAATTTAACAAGTAATACCGTAGCAAACTGTTGTAATAGTTAAGTGTTATCCGAATAAGACTCGTTCCAGCTTTACAAGTTGAACTGAATGTCTATTACATCCAGTTATCTCCTTTTATACTGTGGTGGTTCGTCTGGTTTTGTTGAAATGATTCAATTATTCATTCCAAGATATTTTAATTTTTACAGATATAAAATAAATATCAATGTTAATTTTTAGTTATTACTATTGTTACAAATTAATATCTAGTTAAGAAGAGTTTAAAAAGGTTTGATGAAATGTGAGGATGAGATGGCCGTTGGCTGGTGGTGGCGTCAAAACAATGATATCCTCTCCCGTGCTTACCACGCCACCACCGCCGGGCATGCGCCGACTTGACGTACCCGGCCGGCCGTGGTGATGGCGGTTGAAAAGGCTGTTCAAAATTGGTGGTGGATCAAAACACCGTCACAATACAAAATAGAAAATAGAGGTAGAGAGGAAATATTTTACATAAAGTTGAAACAATTGACAAATGCCATGATTTTACATAGTCAATAATAAATACACTAAGCAACATTATTATTGGTTATTTAACATATCACAACACACACCATCTGGAATCTATCAGTCCATGACACGCCGGATGACAGCCTGAATCCACACCAGTGGTGGTCCAAAGACATAAATTCCTCATATAGTGTATATATCATTATTAGATTTGAAGTCAATAAAATCAGATATAAATACAATAATGGTAATTTAATTGATAATTTAATATATAAAATGATATTGATTTTAAAATATACCTTAATAAAACATAAAATAATGTATTGTATGCAGAAAAAAATTATTTACCTGTAAAATATATAAACCCAGTTAATGTTCAATGAGATATTAAACAGTCTAAAATAAATTTATTTATAAACTTTGATAACATTTATATTCATCAAATGATATATATTTAATTCTAAATAATCATTTTTGTGAGTTTTAGAAAAGGGCAACGCAAATATATTGTATAAAATCCAATAAATATAATATAAACATTGTGTCATTATCCTAAATGAACTAATTTTGTTTCTTTGACCAGATGGAGGCTTCAGTAAGTTTTATATCTTTAAACATATTCTATATTATTTTTAAACTTTTGCGATCTTCTGATATAATATATATCATACAACACTCTCTAAAATAAATGTATATATATCAAATATTTTAAAACTGTATAATTATGACACTTTTAGTATATGTCATATATCTCCCAATTAGTTAGAACCGATGCCTTAAAATATCCTACCTTCTATTAAAATGTACACTGTTTCTATTTACTACCACCCCCATATTTTGTATATATGCTATATCTTTATTAATAATGACTGTAAACCCCTATTTGAATGTAACGCTAAAAATGTTGACGTCAAAATAAAAATCCAAAGAGCGGTCAGCTGGGGACAGCTGGGAAGAGAAGAGGAAAATGCCAAAGCCCATGTGGGGTCCCCAGGGACTCTTTAGAGACGACCCCTGAAAACAGGACAAGTTGGCAGGGGGTCAGCAGCAGATGGTTCTAGGGTGTCTCTCGGCAGTTCGCTTCAGCCTGTCTGTCTCACACACTCTCTCCCTCTATGTCTCCGGGATAAGCATCCAAGTTTGTGTCATTGCCTCTACCTCTGTCCCGTGGGCTGTCCCCGATCCCTCTTTGTGCTAACATCTAGCCCTGCCTCTGCTTCTTGTTGTCCGCGTGTGGGAAGAACACCAACACTCGCCTCACGTACACGATTGCCAGCTTATCCATACATCGACATTTGCAACAATATTACATATATATATTTAATTTATAGATTGAGCTATCTATAATAAAATACATTTATTGGATCTAAATTTTTTATTCAACCAATTTACCTAGGGGCAAAATCCCTCTCTTTATCATGGCTTTTCTTTGATATAAACCCACGTGATAAAGAGAGGCATTTTGCCCCTAGAAATATTGGTTGAATAATAAATATAGATCCAATATATGACTTTTATTTATATCTATTTATTAATAAATGTATACAGTAGTGTTATGTGTCTATAATAAATATGAAAGAAATTTGCAATAAGTATAGATATAACACTGCTTTATCATTGCTCGGTAATAGCTTGCTATACTGACATTAAAGCTTTAACTTTATATCAAATTAATCTAAATATTTCTTTACTACTAATTACTAATCTTTAATTACTATAAAATCTATTTACATATATATATGTATATATATTACAGTTTTAAGACACAAATATGATAATGTATTAATGTTATTTAGAATAAATTAATCCTAAACGAATACAGTTTATAAGTATTTCTAAAAAATATTGAAATACGCATTATAATACTTAGAATATAATTTTTATATATAATACTTCTCATCTGAGAAATTTGAAATCAATAATTTGAAAATTTTCTAGAAAATACATGATTTGATTTTTCCAAACATTCATAATACAATATACACGCCTCTATTATGTTTCATCAATTTGTAAAGTGAATTTAAAATGTCATTTATGGCCGTGAAAAAAGGTTTTTGGCATCTAGACTGGCTTAGAAAGAATGTTTAAACCTTTCAATTTATATATTAACCTTAACGCCTCGAATGCAATATATGTCCAAGAGTATATAGAGCCAATTTTATAATTTTAGTAAAAAGAAAAATATAAAATAAATTCTATGATCCCTTAAAATAATCCTTCCCCTGTGTTTTACACATATGCTCAATATTTTTTTAAATTCCAATTTAATAGTCACAACATTTTCTCTAGGACCCTTGTAAGTTGATTTTGACATTTCTGATATCATTATTTTTTTGAAAATAGAGCAATCCATAAATAAATCTTTAAATTTATTTATTTATTGTTACAAAAGCACGAAGTCCAAAGGACTATTGTGCTGTGCTAGTATTGTTTACATATATATGATTAATTATTTACACGATGGATTAGTAGTGTTTTGTAAATTATTGTACAAATAGTTCTAAAATTCTCATAAGATAGAGTATATACACAAAGACAATTTGGCAATGTTTCAAAGTATTTGCATACAATTTGATTAGTCAGAGGGCAAGTTAAAAGAAGATGCTCAGGTGATTCAACATCCAAGCGGCATTCACATGTTGGATCATTGATAACATTCAGTTTGAAAAGGAAACTTTAGAAGGGTCCTTTGCCTGTTAAGAATAAAGTAGTGAATTTATCAGAAGAAATGAAATTTGGGACAGCAATTGGAAAGAATTTCTTGAACAGTTCATTAGATTGAGAAAGATAAAACTTAAAATTTAGATCAATATATAGTTTATTTAATTATTTTTGAAGGGCTTTTTGAATGTTCGATCTGTGAGAGAATTGTCATATTATACTTTGTTTGTGATATTTCAAGATAATTGGACAGTAAAGGAGTTTTCGCTAGTACAAGGTATGTCCCATAAGTTCCCGGACTGGGTCCATAAAAAAATAAATAAATGAAAAATGTAAATGAATTTGACTGTTTATTATAGGAAAAATATCTGTCTACACGGTGGTACCAATATCGAGGCGGTACTTGCGCGCGCGCCAAGGTTATTCTAATTTATTTAAAGGTCACACCTAGCGCTGCGGCGATTTTACGATGGAACAAAAATTGAAGCAGAGGATTTGCATAGAATTTTGTGTGAAACTTCAAATATCAGCAACCGAAACTTTTGAAATGCTTAATAAAGCATTTCCCAATGACGCCCCAAAGAGAACAACTGTTTTTGAATGGATTCTATATTTAAAGCTGGCAGAATTTCCATTGAAGATGATCCTCGTAAAGGACGCCCAAAATTTCAAAGGACTGATGAAAATGTGCAAAAAATCACCGATTTGATAAAAGAAAATCCTCGAACCACTTTGCTGGAGCTAGAGCAAGACACAGGCATCTCTAAAACAACGATTGGAAGGATCGTAACCGAAGATTTGAAGCTCAAAAAGACTCCTGCAAAATTCATCCCAAGATTCCTCACCAATGAGCAAAACCTGTGTCGGCTTGTAACCTGTGAGGACATGATGGAAATGACAAGAACGGATCCAGAATGGAAAGACAAGATAATCACAGGCGACGAGACATGGGTCTATGGCTATGACCCTGAAACCAAACCTCAATCTGCCGAGTGGAGAGGTTAGGGTGAGCCTAGACCCAAAAAATCCAGAAACAAGGTGTTGCTGGTCGCTTTTTCGGATAACAAGGGCATTGTTCATCACGAGTATCTTCCTGCAGGCCAAACAGTTTTCAAGGAAATGTATTTGGGCATTCTTCGCCGTCTAAGGGAAGCGATTCGAAAAAAAGGCCAGAAAAATGGACTAAAATGGTGGCTAGTTCCTACACCATGACGATGCTCGCCCTCACACAGCGCACTTGATGACTAGCTTTTTGGCGAAAAACGGGACACAAATCCTACTTCAACCACCCTATTTCCCAGACATCGCACCAAATGACTTTTTCCTGTTCCCCAAACTTAAAGCAGTTCTAAAAGGAAGACATTTTGACACCAGGGATGACATAATAGAAAAATCGCCGTTAGCATTGAAGAGCATTCCAAAAGAGGCTTATAAAAACTGTTTCGACAATTGGGAGAAACGATGGCGCTGGTGCGTTGAAGCAAGGGGGGATTACTTTGAAAAGTTTTAATAAAAAAAAATTTAAAAATCTTACCTTTTTTTTTTATGGACCCAGTCCGGGAACTTATGGGACATACCTTGTATATGTGTGATGTAAGAAGATGAAGTCCTATAAGCATGAATGCATCTAATAAGAATTTGATATTGTATAGAGAATTCAACTTAGATTTTTTTGCTGCAGTGATAAAAGGAAACCAAATATTTGATGCATAGCTTATTGTAGAGCGTATCATAGCTTTATATAAGATCAATCTACGCCGAGTATCAATGCCCCAAGTACTTGCACATAATGAGAATAATATATTCTTAAGTTTCGTAGCTTTCATAATTATATTGTCAACATGTGTTCCAAAATTCATCTTATTCCTTTGTCTATGATTTTTAAAAATAACTCTCAAAATTTTAACAGTTTCTGATAGTTGAATTATATTTCCATCAAAATTAATGGGCAATTTTTAAAGTTATGTAGATAGGGTATACCTGTTTTGTTTGGACTTAGTGAAAGTTTTACCTTTTCACACCAGGCTTTGATTTTTATTATACATTTTGTAATATTGTACTGAAGATCATAGATGTTTAAACTCCATACCACAAATGTCACATCATCCGCGAAAGCAATTACTCTAGCAAAACTTTCGTTAAAAGATAAGTTGAAATCATTAAGTAATATATTCCAAAGAATAGGAGAAATAATACCACCCACAAATCTTTAAATAAAAAGGCATATATTGGATCAAAATATCATTTATTTTACCAATATATCAGTTGGCTGAACGCCAACCTTTATCAAGGTATTATAACATTTTAAAGTGTGTAAACAACAAACTCAGCTCCAAAAAAATTAAGTTTAAAATTAATTGACGTTATGTGGCGCTGAGTTTGTTGTTGACACACTTTAAAGTGTTATAACAGCTTGATAAAGGTTGGCGTTCAGCCAAATGAAATATTGGTAAAATAAATTATATTTTGATCCAATATATGCCTTTTTATTTAATAATATTATTATGTTTTAAATATTTTCTTTCAGAAATATTCTCAGTTTATGCAATAGAAAGAATATTTACATGAAGATATATAAAATAAATTGGTAGAAATGGGGTATCTCTATATAATATTTTGCCAAAATATAATAATAATCGAAACAATGGTATGGCCAATTATTGTCAGTTAAAAGAAACATCAAATATTTCCAAAAAAACTTTTTATGATAATTTAATTTTTAAATTGAATAAATTTATTTAATAAAGTTGTTGAGAGAAAGATATTAGAGCCATGTATTCATAATAAAAATTCACAATGAATTAGAAACCTGTTATATAAAATTGTGACCTATATTGTTCTGAATTTATGTTTAGAAGCACTGAACCTTTATTTATAGGTGAAACATTTTCCCTTTTATGATTTGTATCGAATTATTTCAAATATTTGTTCCTTATTTTGTAGACGCTTCATTTGAATCTGGAGCCAATGGTGAGTGTAACTATATCATTATTAATCAAATAATACAATTAATATATACAAATATTCTCTCTTTTTTTAAATATATTTGTATGTATATTTTTTAACATATGATCACAAATTTTCAACATTTCTTTTCAATATTAAGAGTATTAAAGTAATCTTATTTCACTCTGATTCATATTTAAATAATGTTCGGTAAAATTTGTTAATAATGATCATATAAACTTACCTTTCTAAAAGATAATGCTCGGCCACATACGTCACGTGTTAGTATGGATAGTCTTCAATCTTGCCCAATTTGCCCCTGGTCAGCAAGGACGCCTGACTTCTCACACATAGAGTACATCTGGAAAGTAAAGGGAAGGTAATTGCAACCATTCCAGAATGATGACTGTTCAGTCCGACAGTTGGAGACAATTTAGCAAGTAATCCAGCAGAATACTGTTGTAATAGTTAAGTGTTATCGGAATAGGACTCGTACCAGCTTTACAAGTTGAATTGAATGTTTATTACATTCAGTAATATCCATTTATACTGTGGTGGTTCGTCTAGTTTTGTAGAAATGATTCAATTATTCATTCCAAGGTATATATATATATTTTAATTACTACAGATTTAATATAAGTTTTTTTTTATTTCTGTGGAAGGGCTGCTTGCGCCCGAAAGCTCGAAACGGCTATTACCAATATAAATGTTACAAATTAATATCTAGTTAAAAAGAGTTTTAAAAGGTTTTATGAAATATGAGGATGAAATGGGCGTTGACTAGTGGTGGCATCAAAACATGGTATCCTCTCCCGTGCTTACCACGCCATTGCCGCCGCGCATGCGCCGACTTGACGTACCCGACCGGCCGAGGTGGTGGCGGTTGAAAAGGCTGTTCAAAATTGGCGGTGGATCAAAACACCGTCACAATATAAAATAGAAAATAGAGGTAGAGAGGAAATATTTTACATAAAGTTAAAACAAGTGGTAAATGCCATGATTTTACATAGTCAACAATAAATACACTACGTAACACTATTATAGTTTATTTAATATATATCACAACACACACCTTTCGGAATCTATCAGTCCATGACACGCCGGGTGGCAGCCTGAATCCACACCAGTGGGGGTCCAAAGACATATTGACTTTCTTAATTTGTGACTAACAAACTCTGGAATAAAACAATTAATTGTTCTCAAATATATATATCAATTTTGTCACAATCAGATAAATCCTTGTTGGTGCGCCGAAATTTATTTTTTCCTATATAATGTATTATTCATAATTAGATTTGAAGTAAAAATAAATCAGCCATAGATACAATATTTTTAATATAATTAATATTTTCGAATACATGAAATGATATAAAATATACCTTTATAGAAAAATATAATAATTCAATATATGCAGAAACAAATTATTTACCCCCCTGTAAAATTTATAAACCTACTTAAAGTTCAATGAGATACTAAAGCCTGTAAGACACTCTAAAATATATTTATTTACAAACTTTGATAACATTTGTATTCATCAAATGATATATATTTAATTATAAATATTCATTTCATGATTTTTAGAAAATACGCAAATATATTGTATAAAATTCTAATAGATAAAATATAAACATTGTCCTTTTCCTAAATAAACTAATTTTGTTTCTTTGACCAGATGGAGGCTTCAGTAAGTTTTATCTTTAAACATATTTTATATTATATTTAAACTTTTGCAATCTTCTGATAAAATATATATCATTAAACACTCTCTAAAATAATTGTATATATATTTAATTTAAAGATTGAGCTATCTATAATAATATCCATAAATAAATAATAGGTATATATTGGATCTAAATTTATTATTCAACCAATTTACCTAGGGGCAAAATGCCTTTCTTTATCAAGGTTTTTCTTTGATTTAAACCCACGTGATAAAGAGACATTTTTAGCCTAGAAATATTGGTTGAATAATAAATTTAGATCCAATATATGACTTTTATTTATATCTATTTATATATAAATGTATACAGTAGTGTTATGTGTCTATAATAAATATGAAAGAAAATTGCTATAAGAGAAGTATATATATAACACTACTTTATCATTGTTTAATAATAGCTTGCTATACACACTGACCTTATACCTTTTTTATATAAAATTAATCTAATTCTTTTTTAATCACTATAAAACCTATTCATATACATATGTATATATTACAGTTTTAAGACACAAATATGAGAATGTATTAATGTTTTTAGATTTAATTAATCTTATATAAGAATGCATATTATAAGCATTTCTAATAAACTTATTAAAATACACATTTCATACTTAAAATATAATTTTATTGTTGGTGCAATAAACTAAAGTAAAATACTTCTCATCTGAGAAATTTTAAATTGAATATATTTCCTATAACATATAACTTGTTTTTTTTTAAACATTCATAACACAATATACACGCCTATATTATGTTTCATTAAATTTGTAAAATGAATTTAAAATGTCTTTTATGGCTGTGAAAAAAAAGGTTTTTGGCATATAGATTGGCTTAGTTATTTCGCAAATTAAGAATTGGATAAAAATTCAGTACTCGTATTTTGAATAGAATGAGTAATTGATGTTAATATTTTAATCTATATATAGTTGTCATATTATTTTTATCTGCGACACGAAGGATATACTTGCTAGATTCTTACTCACTCAACTCAGACAATTTCAAGAGTTGATGCGCTGGAGCGGGTACCTCGGGAGTTGGATAGAAAAGCTGTCATCTATTTAAACTGTATTGATGATCTGGTTCGAGTTCCGACAATGGTATCATCTATGTTTGACAGAATTCTTTAGAATGTAGGTTATTATAATATCTTTACAATTATAATATATTTATTTGCATTCGTAGATAATATCTTTGTATTCTTATATTAAAAATTATGATATATTTTTATTTATAGATAGAATTAATATTATAGATCATAAATATATATTTAAATATAAATTTGTTGTTTGTTTACAGTAGACTCTCTAATTCCAGGTGAGTGTGGTCGATATTAATTATGATAATTTCTTGTATGTGATTTTAATATCAATTAAAATAATTTGGAATCTTGTGAATTAATTGGCTTATAGCTAAAAAATATCCTTTGATTTAAAAATATAAATATTCGTTAATCAATCATTATATATAAATGGTAGTGTGTTTATTGTGAATTGATAATTTTATTATATAAATTGTAAATAGCATTTGTATATTTGGTAAATGTGATTCTAATGTTTCTAAATTATTTTTTCAGGAATCAAAAGTGAAGAAACTTCATCTGAAGGTAATATTCTATTATCATAGAAATTCATATAAATATATTCAATTATTTACAAACAATGATATAGAGCATATCTTTATTTCATTAACAAATATATAATCCGATATTTTTTGTTAATCCTTAATGAAAATAAATGAGATGACAACATATGAAATGGTATTTGAATATTCTAAAATTAATCGCCTAGAGAGCAATGAAAAATAAAAATTGAAAATATATTTTGAAACGAAAATAAAAAAGGTTGTTTTTACGCCTCTTGGTTTGCTATAAAATCCTAAACTTACGAATAGATTCTTATTAGTTCATTTTTCAACCTCTTTTAATCCATACACAAAGGTCTCCTATATTATCATATATTATCATCAACAAAGCCTTTATAAGGGACACTCGTCCCATTCAGGAATCCCCTAGTTTGGTAAACCGAAGTAAACATAATATGTATCGACAGAAAGTGGAGAATAACATCAATATTTCTTCACGCTGGTTACTCTTCTGTGTTACGCCTTTTAGACTGTGCTGTTCTCCAGAATTTGTGGAAAGTCAAATGCATTAGTCCTGCTTTTCGGTTCCAAGCCAGGATGGAAAAGGAGGAGGGGGAGCAGTAACAACCTCACTAAAAAACCTGGGCTCAGCTGGCCCGGGTGATAGTACCCTGTAAGGGCTCCAGGGATACAGGATGAGCAGCCTTTGTACTCCATGTTAGGAGCGGCTGCACATGGCGTCTGTTCCTCATGTCAGAGGCGGCCAATTCTTTTGGAGCTAAGTCGGCCTGCCACTGAGTAGTGCTCCCAGTCTTAATGACAAAGGCAGACGCATTTTACTTCCCCCCAGTGTGGAGATAAGAAAGAAGAAGAATACTTTTTCCAATAAATCATATGACGAATTTTTTGCTAAAATTCTTCCGGTGGAGAATTATTCTATATAAGCATCACCTCATTTGCATTTTCAAAACTTGTCATTGGTTAATTACATTATTTTTTAAATGCATTTAGATATATTCATTAAACTTAAATTCATTTTAGAATATCTCTCCACCAATTTAGTATAATGTAAATCTTTAAAAAAACCTCACATTACCTATTAATTACTTAGTAACATTTTTATATATTCGATTCTGATTACATTTAAAGTTTACAAATTTCAGATGTATATTTGTGGTCAGAAAATATTTCAAATAATAATGAAGATGTAGATTTCAAATATGTATCTCGTTTCCTCTATCGAATAAATATTTTCCTCTAGTTTTTTTTATATTTATTGAAAGTTTTCATTGTCAAACCTAATAAATTGAATTGGAATGGAAATTCGCGAAAGTATTACTGTATTTAGTAAAATTACTCTAATAAAAAAACTGATATATTGAATTGTAAGCCATTACAAATTGTTATATATAATATTTGAAAATATTTAATTCTTTGTGTAGATTCAATATCTTTTGAATTAAACGGAGGAGGTAAGTGATTAAAAAGTAGAATATTTTTAATTATAAATTAAAAATCTACACCAAAGGTCAAAGGAATAAACACTATATAGTAATTTAATAAAAGTATTGCCACGTGGAAAATTAGGGAAGACCAACTTCGAGATGAGACAACAACTTATTTCAGCCAGGAACAAACTATGAGTGATAAACCTAAAAATAATACTCTGCTAATAAAATAACAAATATTTTGTTACATAGCTCCTTCCCTATGGGAGCTGTGACCCACAGCTAGCAATTATTTTAGTTACTAACATGGATCTGAGGGGCTTGTGTCAAGGATTCCATCGAATTCTTGGAACTTTGTCCCTAGTACCTTTGCGTCCTTTTTCTTGCGACGTGAAGAGCGGCATTGTCGTCGTATCGTCTATAGGGTCATCGTCATCTTGGAGGGAAGTTTAGGCTTTGACACGTCGGTAGAATCCTGGTGCCAGTCTCCGTAAATGTAGATCACAGCACCCATGGCCTCTAGACTTTTTCGGCGATCTTAAGTTTGTCTTCCCAAATTTACCCAACATCTCCACCAAAATGCCCCTTGGAAAATTAGGGAAGACCAACTTTGGGATGAGACAACAATTTATTTCAGGAAAGAACGAACTATGAGTGAAAAACAAAAAGAAATAATACTCTGATAATAAAATAAAAAATACTTTGTAACAATATACTCAAATTCATCTATCAGAAATCAAAACGCAATACATTTTTAACAATTTAAATTAGTGAATAAAGATTTGGTTTTTTTTATAATAATGAGAATTTATATATAAATAAATTTTTATATATTAACACACAAAGTTGACGATGGCCCTCTTTTCCTGTAAAATATCCGAAAGTAAATATCGACATTCAGTTAAATCTACATCTTCTTCCAATATTTTACTACCCTGATCTGAGAATTCAGTTATTTTCAAATCAAAATATGAATGTATTAATAAAATTTATTTATAACTCTTTCGATATATTTTCAGAAAATAATGAAAAACCTGGAAATAAAAATCATAATGGTAAGTGATTTAAGCTCGTGTGTCTTCAATAAAGGTCACTGTAATATCTTTCTGAGCTATTCTTTTAATTTCTATATATATTTTCAAAAGGTACAACATCCTTAAGTTTTGTTCATGTTTGTGTGTCTATTGAAAAATATATTTCCATTGGGTGAATAAGTTTTGTCTTATTTTATTTATGTATTACTTTAATTTACAAAATGATATATAAAGTAAACCAAATAAAATTATTTTTGAAAGCAAATTTTTATTTTTATTAGTTTTTTTCAATGAACATAAGGCGCCATATCAGAGAACGGAACAAATTGTTGATTTTTAATTGTTTACTCATTATTTGTATTTTTATTTTATGTTACACAGACCTTTTTTATATCTCTGTCAAACCTAATAAAGGAAAACGCTTTTCTTCTCGAAATTATTAATGTATTTTTAATTAAAATATCCTAATAGTAAAACCAATATATATATATATATAGAATTGTGTTAACCTTTAAAAAATTCTATATATAATATTTAAATAATATTTGCAATTTTTATTTTTGCATTTTTGTGCAGATTCTAATTCGAAGTCTGTTCAATTAAACGGAAGACGTAAGTGATTCTATAAAGCAAAATATTTTATTTTAAATTTAAAATATTGACCAAAAGTCAATTATAAATACCACTATATTGTAATTTAAGAAAATATATACTCAAATACATATTCTAAAAAAAAAAAGCTAAAACATGTTTAACAAATAACTTCACATCCCTGGACACTTTATTTTCAGTTTATCATTACTCTTCACAATTCATCCTTTCATACTTCATCCCTAAGGTTAGAAATAATCGATATTTCTCCTCAAAATAAATTTCGATTTTTCGTTCAATAGAAACACATGCGGGATAATTTTCAAATGTTGTTCTACAATCATAAGCCGCATTATATTGTATTATAAATTAGTAAGATTTGGGGGTTTTGTATAATAATGAAAATTTATATAGCAATATTTTTTATCTATAAAAAACACACGAAGTTGACGATGGCCCTTTTTAACTCTAAAATATCCGAAAGTAAACATCGACATTAAGGTAAATCTCCACTATATGTTATTCCAATATGTTACTACCCTGATCTTCTGAAAATTTAGTTATTTTTAAACATAATATAGGTATATTAATTAAATAAATTTATAAAATAACCTTTTCGATATATTTTCAGAATATGAATACCCTGATGGTATGAATGGTAAGTAATTTAAACTCTTACTAATTTTTATAAATTTTAAAACGATATTGAGTTTTAGCATTAGTATGAAATCTATGATATATATTGATACTAGAATATCTTTAAATTTAACACAAGATACAATAATGAACAAAATTTAGGGAAGTTGTACTTTTGTCATATACTAGCCGAATGACCCGGGCAACGCCTGGGGTTTACCCGATTAAATATTTTAATTCAAATACTATTCGTTACAATTATAAATTGGCCCCGTGGATGTCACTCTTGTGAAACGTCTCGCTCCGAACTTTACATGTACATTAGGTCAGCTGGTATTACCTCCCATCTTCACCGCTAGAGGCGCAACTCGCGAGTAAGAGGGCAAATTTGCAACGCAAATTTTAAAATAACTCGACGAATATTCGGGATAGAGACCTGAAATTTTCACTATAAGTTTTTCCAGATTCCACTCTATATATTATTGAAAATTTCAGCCAAAACAGATACGTATTGTGAACGTGTATAGCCAACAAGAATACATACATACACCGACCTTTATATATATGGGGATATCGGGATTCAGACAATAACTCTAATATTATATACACACTGACCCTTTTTTGAAAACATAATAGATAACCAAATTTGAAAAAAAAATGCAACTGTCTCTTTTGAAAAAAAAAAAAACACGATCAGCGATATAAAATAATTCTCACTTTCTAAAGTTTTACCTATGAGTGTGAATGCAACAATTCTTTAAATGAAAGTGTTAATTTGAAGATTCATTCTTGAAAGGTCCTTCTACCTTTTAAAACCAATATAAAATGTAATCATATGGTTTTCTTTAAGAAGATTTAAATAATTCTGTGATATTATTATTACCAGTCGCAAATAAGGCACGCTATATCCTATCTGGATAATTGCGCATGGAACTATTTACAATAATTCATATTGTAGTAGAGTAGGTAACAGAATTATCAAAAAGAAAATAAACAATTAAGAAAGAGAACATTGAATTAACATATACATTAAACAAATAAGCAACAACATGAGCAGATAGAAGAATTATTGGACAGAATATATATTCCATCAGTATATCTAAGATGGCATTATTATTTGCAACTATTGCTAATAATATATTATAAATATTTCATAATATATCTCTAAAATATATTTGAAAATCCAATTTTCTAATATATATTACCGTGAATAGAAAACAAATATTCACACTTATGGACAAATTTTTTAAAGGAGACAGATAAAATTTGTTCGCACTTGGTTATCTCGTGTTTTAAATAAAGGTCAATGTGATATATATCAGAGTTATTTTCTGAATCACGATATACATGCTAAAAGGTACAACACCTTCAAGTATTGTCCATGAATGTATAATAATAGGGTTCTGATTAAAACTAGCGAAATTTCAAAGTTTCTAAACCAATTAAATTTAGAGGACTGTTTAGCTATCTTATTGTTTATTCTGCCTTTATATAAACTTCTAAATCTAATACCTCTAGCGTAATTTGAGTAATCGGTACAGATCAAAACAAATTCAGAACTTTAGAAATTATAAGTATAAAACAATTCGCTGAAAAAAACTTCCCTAAGCGAATTGTTTTATACTTATAATTTTACCGAAGATTATATAATATTACTGTAAAAATTGTATGCATATACAAAATAGATAATTTAAACCCAAGAGAGTGAATTGTAATCAAATGTTACATTGTGAAATTTTATTTGTTTTCAGATATGAAAGTTCAAATAAATGATAATGGTAAGTCTCATTTTAAAATTTATTATAACATAATAAAAACTAAAATAATATCAAATTTTTCTATTTCAATATTGTATGGAGAATTCTGAATAGATATTTGAATGATAATATCACATATATGAGAGAAAAGGATTCTTCAAAATGAACATTAGTAATGAATTTAATATTTTCTATATTTGGATAGTAATGATTTCATCTTTTTATTTTCCCCAAATCGAATAAATATAGTTGATAGTTTTAACTATCTCTCTAATTAATTGAATATTTTTCTCTTTTTAAAAGATTTTAATAATGGGAATGTATTTTTTTTAATTTGAAAAGACGTCACTGAAACTCATTAATATAAGGCTATAACAATAAAATTGTATATATATATGTTATGAATATTTTGTTTTGTTGTTGGAATGATAAAGAATTGGAGGTACAGTCGTGAAAAAGGAAAGATAGTTATTTCCTTTTAATAATTTTTATTTTCAATTACTTGAAAAGAAATACACTTTAATTATTTTCACAGTAATATATGATTTATTAAATGAATCCTATATTCGTGAATTAAAAAAATAGGTAGGTCAACTATACATATTTACAACAAATATTCAAAGTATTCTAAATCTATGGTCAAAAAAAAAGAATAGTCAATGATGAAAGTAAAATACATATTTTTAAAAAAATAAAATATTTGAAATATGAATTATATATAATATATATATTAGAAAAACAATCTCCTAGTCTCGAACTGATTGAAGTTTTTTTCTTTTATCTTATTTTAATCTTTACTATGTTTTTCTTTTTGTTTTATATGATAATTTCTATATTGATTAAACATAATATTTAATATTCGTTTATTAATATGAATAAACTAAATTTTTAAAATTTATTTTAGATCTTGGAAATATAATTGGTGACCTTTTTGGCAGTAAGTATTTCACATCAATACCTTAAAATATATAGATGGCGTCTAGTTTTGACGTTTATTTTGACGGGAGAGGCGCCCTATATTTTATGCTTATATATATATTAAAAATAAAAATGGCATATCCTGAATAGGAGCACATGTGCTTTTTAGAAGACAGAGCGCCATCTAGTGGAACAGAAATCAACTAAACATTGATTCAACCTGTTCCCTGATATCTGCTATCTAAAAAGCACATTGGTTCCTGGTCAGGATATGCCTTTTTTATTTTTAATATCAACACCTGAACTTTTTTTTTTCTATCATTTTTTAAATATATATCGTAATTTAAACCAACAACCCTATATTGTACAATACTTAGAACAAGATTGTCATGTTGTATATAGAAACACATCTATAAATAATTATACGCATGATTGACATGTGTCATTGCATCACCATATGTAATGTACTTTGTACAAACTGAGGATAAATAAATAAAACTATGTAATAGATTAAGAGCTGAGTTAAAGCAAGATTGAGAAGTTCAAAAACGTCTAAATTCGAGAGAGAAATCCAACAACCTTAAAAAGAATCTGGCAGCCCGTTGCCATCGAGGTCAAAGGGTGCAGAATGCCGCAGGCGTCCAAAGTCCAAATTCTCACATGTTCATCCCCCCCCCCCCCCTCCTCGGGAATGGTATATAAAAAACCTCGGTTTTAGCCCTACGCAGATAGTCAGTCACTCCACCATCGGCGTGAGCCCTTGTCGGTCTTAGCCAGGACCACCTCATCACCATGTAAAACAGTAAGAAATATTCTTTAACCCCATCTTGCTCTTAGCTCGGCTTTTATCTGTTCATGGAACTTTCCTACTACAGCTGTGTCTCTTCGTTTTTTGTCTGTGGACATTCCCAAGCTTTCCACTCTGCCTCGACCACGACTGCCTGTACTCTGTGAGAACTTTTGAAGGTCTTCCAAGGTGCAGAGAGGTACCGGAAAACTCTCCACGCCCTGACTGTCCCTCTCGGTTACTAAAGGTTTGACCCCCGGTTACCACAGCTATAGCGAGAGTCGACAGGATCCCTCATCACAGATAAGTCGACAGGACCTTATCACAGAAGAGTCGACAGGATCCCTCATCACATATATATATATGTAAATAGTATGTGAATATGAACATATATATAAAATATATCTATACTATAGATTATATATATTGTGTTTCAGAAATATTTATCTTTCTATATATAATAAATATAATACAATATTGTGAGAATAAATTTAAAGCGATTTCATCAATATATACAGGATGATATATTAAATTTTTCAAATATAATTTGAATATAATTTCAAATAATATTTGAATATAATTTTTTATAATAGTACAAAAGTGAAATTGTACTATTTATTCACATAATTCAAAATTCTGTTATTTATTTATATTAGTGTACCGCAATTTTCTTAAATTAATTATAAATAGGAATAAATTTCAAATTTTTATATAGAATAATTCACCTTTTGTTCTAATGGATTGATATTTGTGTTTAGGTGGAGCTGATTTAAGCGCTGGTAATTTAATTTTTTATTATAATTTATTTTGAATGCCTATATTATATTATATTTTAATAAATGTTTGAGTCAAAAGGCGTGCAATAAATTGATAAAGAGGAAGTAATCTCTCGAAATATTTTGAGAAAAATTTGTTTTTTTTTCTTTAAAGATCCAGGTACGCCCTTTTATATAAAATTTAATAGTTGTGTTTATTAAAAATATACGTATATTAAAATATCTGTATGAAAAAATCGTATGAATCTTGAATATACAAAGTATGTCCCATAAGTTCCCGGACTAGGTCCATAAAAAAAAAGGTAAGATTTTTTAAATTTTTTTTAATTAAAACTTTTCAAAGTAATCCCCCTTGCTTCAACGCACCAGCGCCATCGTTTCTCCCAATTGTCGAAACAGTTTTTATAAGCCTCTTTTGGAATGCTCTTCAATGCTAACGGCGATTTTTCTATTATGTCATCCCTGGTGTCAAAATGTCTTCCTTTTAGAACTGCTTTAAGTTTGGGGAACAGGTAAAAGTCATTTGGTGCGATGTCTGGGAAATAGGGTGGTTGAAGTAGGATTTGTGTCCCGTTTTTCGCCAAAAAGCTAGTCATCATGTGCGCTGTGTGAGGGCGAGCATTGTCATGGTGTAGGATCCAGCCACCATTAGTCCATTTTTCTGGCCTTTTTTTTTCGAATCGCTTCCCTTAGACGGCGAAGAATGCCCAAATACATATCCTTGATAACTGTTTGGCCTGCAGGAAGATACTCGTGATGAAAAATGCCCTTTTTATCCAAAAAAGCGACCAGCAACACCTTGTTTCTGGATTTCAATAATCTGGATTTTTTGGGTCTAAGCTCACCCTGACATCTCCACTCGGCAGATTGATGCTTGGTTTCAGGATCATAGCCATAGACCCATGTCTCGTAGCCTGTGATTATCTTGTCTTTCCATTCCAGATCCGTTCTTGTCATTTCCAACATGTCCTCACAGGTTGCAAGCCGACACAGTTTTTGCTCATTAGTGAGGAATCTTAGAATGAATTTTGCAGGAGTATTTTTGATTTGGTTACGATCCTTCCAATCGTTGTTTTAGAGATGCCTGTGTCTTGCTATAGCTCCAGCAAAGTGGTTCGAGGATTTTCTTTTATCAAATCGGTGATTTTTTGCACATTTTCATCAGTCCTTTGAAATTTTTGGGCGTCCTTGACGAAGATCATCTTCAATGGAAATTCTGCCAGCTTTAAATCTAGAATGCCATTCAAAAACAATTGTTCTCTTTGGGGAATGCTTTATTAAGCATTTAAAAAGTTTCGGTTGCTGATATTTGAAGTTTCACACAAAATTCTATGCAAATCCTCTGCTTCAATTTTCGTTCCATCGTAAAATCGCCGCAGCGCTATGTGTAACCTTTAAATAAATTAGAATAACTTTGGGGCGTGTGCACGTACCGCCTCGATATTGGTACCACCGTGTAGCCAGATATTTTTTCTATAATAAACAGTCAAATTCATTTACATTTTCCATTTATTTATTTTTTTTATGGACCCAGTCCGGGAACTTATGGGACATACCTTGTATTAATAGGTGAGAGACAGATTTCGTAACATTTCACATTTGAAAAAATAAAACTAGAAAATTATATGAAGAAAGAATGGTGTGAATAAAATATAAACTGTGTAAAGCATATAGTATTTTACTTCAGCCATTTTTATATTTTGTCTTAAAGCGAATGGTTGATTATTTTAAACAAATAATATATTTACATACCCCCCCCCCCCCCCAATTATGGATATTAATTTTTATAAATGTAATGTCATTTTGATAAAATAATTAGATATCGTAATTACCGTATATAATGAACTTTTAGAAGAGAAACATTTCACTTTATTTCCCTCTTAGAAGGTGTGTGAAATTTAATTTTAATAAAATATAAAGATAATTTATATAAAATATAAAGATAATTTATATTGTGGTGGTTCGTCTGGTTTTTAAGAAATGATTCAATTATTCATTCCAAGTATTTTAATTACTACAGACATATGATCAAGATAAATATTAACGTTAGTTTTTAGGTATTATTATTTTTACAAATTAATAGTTAAAAAGAGTTTAATAAGGTTTGATGAAATGTGAGAATAAAATGGCAGTTGGTTGGTGGTGGCGTTAAAACAATGGTATCCTCTCCCGTGCTTACCACGCCACAGCCGCCGCGCATGCGCCGACTTGTCGTACCCGGCCGGCCGAGGTGGTGGCGGTTGAAAGAGCTGTTCAAAATTGGCGGGGGATCAAAACTCCGTCACAATACAAAATATAAGCATGCATGAAGTTCACAAATTGTTTTGATATTTCAATTTTTACTACTCAATTTAACACAGAGCATTTAAACTCCCTCATATTAAAGGGATATTTTAAAATAGTGTATATATAAAATTATATGCACATTTTATCTATTAAATAATCAGATATTTCCTCTGGATCAATGTTCTTTTATAAATATCAATATTTTAATTTGGCTGTTTGCTTTTTCGATTTTTCATCCTTTCTGAAAGTTATTTGATCATTAATTTATGCAAAATTATTTGTGTTATTTATTATTCTATATATTTTTATAACGCGTATAAAGAGAAATGAGAAATATATAAAGTGTATATGATAAGCGTATAAAATATTTTTCGAAAAATACAAATTAACTTTTGAAATAATAATATTTCATATATATATATATATATATATATATATATATATATATATATATATATATATTAACTCATATTTTTTGTTTAGATAACTTCGATATCAAAAGTAAAATTTTTATTTATAATTAAATAGTAATGTAAATTTAGTTTGTTATCAACGCCATATATTGCTGTGTACTAACATTACATGATATATAGTACATTACCAGGAATACACTAAAGATGACCGCGACTAGTTTCTTTGTTAAAGAGCTGCGAGCTTTCGAACAATAACGTCTGGAGAGAGAGAGAGAGAGAGAGAGAGAAAATATCTTTATTTACGGGGCTGCTAACCAAAATGAATGATTTTTGAGCCCCGATGGACGCATAAAGCGGAATATAGATAAAGCACAGTTGAAGGGGCCTGGGGATGAGTGGCCAGGGGATCATCGCCAGGTAAGTTTAAAAACGTCTGGAGAGATTATATTAACCAGATATAGCCACCGCCTTAGACAAGGGGTGCGCATGCGCGGTCGGTGACAAATAAGTTAGCCAAGCAGCACCTACCGTCTTAGAAAAGTTTTGCGCATGCGTGGTCTGTGACAAAGAATCAGAAGAAATGTTTACAACAAGCGAACAAAGCGACGCCATTTTAAATGCGCGCAAACTTGAACTTTTCACTAATTAATTAATTAAAGTAATAATTTAATATAATGTCAATGTCTAATCATCTACAAAGAAGTAAATCATTTTTACACATATAAAGAAGTTTTAATATGAAAAATATTATAAATAATGTTTTTTATTCTACCTATAAGTTTTGTTATCGATATTTTTAATATGTTGAATCTTGGTTGTTATATCTCAACAAGTTTTATTATCTTAGATTGATTATCAAAAAACATAAAGAAGGTTATCTATGCATAAGTTGAGCTATTATTTTATAAAAGACTTGAATTCGCGTAATAGCTTGTTGAAGGACATTATTATCTGTAAGCTTGCAGCTCTTTCAACAAAGAAACTTGTCGCTTTGGTCTATTCTTGGCAATGATATCATGCGATTTCTTCTATTGTGGTATATATTTTTTGTTTCAATAAGTTCTTAATGTTATGTTATTAAAGTAAATAAGAAGGATGAATCCGTAACCAATTAAACTTTGCATATTATTTATTATTAATAGTAATTATACAAAACAAATCTTGTTATATATGTCTACATGAAAACAACAACATTATTATATGCATACAAGTTCCATTTCATACACGAACTCATCTATAGCCATTGTTACTCTGTGTGATATTCCAAAACTTAACATATCGATTATATCTATCTTCTATATGTTTGGCTTTAGCTCAAGTAAGCGAGTTGCTATCGGAGATATCCAATTCAATGCTATTCACTTTAAGGTCTCACGTCTTTATCTTACTGTTTACTATATTAAGTAAAAGATATTTTCAGGACATATATATATAATACTGATTGAACTAACTCTTGGGGTAAATTGTACGAGGGCCATCCAATAAATAAGTTTCCTTATTTTTAACAAATAAACAACATTATTTACAATTATGCAGTTATTTTATTTTCATTATACAACTCATAGACTACTTCTCTACATAATCACCATTTGAGTCCAAACATTTTTGGTACCGTTGTGGCAATTTTTTTATACCACTGTTGTACCAAGCCGTGTCCTGTCTTTGTAGCCAGTGGTTCGCCTCCGCCTGCACTTCGTCATCATTCGCAAAGTGCTTGCCTCCAAGGTGCGACTTGAGTGCTGGAAAAAGATGGAAGTCGCTTGGGGCAAGTTCCGGAGAATAAGGTGGATGTGTGAAAATTTACCATTTGAAGTTTTCCAGCAACCTTTGGGTCGTTCGAGCTGCGTGAGGGCGAGCATTGTCATGGACGAGTAACACTTTCCGAGACAAAAGTCCAGGACGTTTCCGTTTTATTGCAGCTCAGAGTTTAGTGAGAACTTCACAGTACCTCGCAGCGTTAACCGTAGTGTTTGGGGGCAGGTAGTCAACCAATAAAACACCCTTCCAGTCCCACAAGACGATAGCCATAACTTTGCCTGCAGAGATTGTGACCTTCGCCTTTTTTGGTGCACTTTCCTCAGGCTTCATCCACACCATGCTTTGTCGTTTTGTTTCTGGAGTTGAATGATGCACCAAGCTTTCATCTCTAGTGACAATACGGGAAAACAGTTGATCTCCATCTCTTCGATGCATTTCCAGGAAAGCTCGGGCTGCCTCCATCCGTTGTTGCTTGTGATTTTCCGAGAGCAAACGCGGGACCCATCTTGCGCAGACTTTGCGAAAATTCAAAACATCTGACATGATTGTTCCAATCGAAGAGCGTCCAATTTCGATTCCAGGAGGCAGTCGAATCATTATTTCGTCAATGGTGACGCGGCGATCTGCTTCCACCACATTCCGAACAGCAGCAACGGCTGCATTGTCCGTGGCAGTAACGGGCCTCCCGATTCGCTCGTCATCATCACGTTTTGCCGTCCTTCCAAGAACCATGAACGCCATCGGCGAACCATTTGGATGCTCATAGATCATTCACCATACACTGACACTAAATTGCGATGAATATTGACCGCAGTTTCCTTTTTCGCCGTGAAAAAAAACGAATTACAGAACGGAGTTCGCATGTGGATACGTTCACCTGTGGTAACTCCATGAAAACTGAAGTGCTACGGACTTACGCGTACGAGTAGCGTGATTTTGAAGGTCACGCGCTTCCAACGCATCCTAGTGACCATTTCTTACACTACTAACTAATTTTTACAACGTTTCGTTCGCAGAAAAAAAATAGGGAAACTTATTTATTGGATGGCCTTCGTAATTGACTTGATAATATGTGGTTTTCAACAATTTGTAGTAAAGTGATAGATATAATATTGCTCTTAAGTATACATGTATGATATATTCAACAATATATGTGTGAAAAACAACAAATAAGCAACTGTGTTGGGCGTTTAAACATCAATAAATGTGTATTTTATTTAATTTTTGACAAGGCTAACAAATTCTTCCTATAAACAATTTAAGAATGATCTAATAATGATACAGTCTGTCAGAAAAACAAAGGTTATATTGAGACATGGAAAATTCCTGGCACGCGCAAGAAAATTCTTTCCCTCGTGGCGCAACACTCATTACGTCACCACCACCGGCTGATTCTAGAAATCTCCAGATCGGCCCAGAATAAATATAAAAAATACATAATATATTATTAACACATTATATTTAAGAGAATATTTCACAATTTTGAAGAGAAACATTTCACATTTGGGATCGACACAAGAATATTAATAAAAAAAGAGTTATATATATTATTTAATACTACAAAATTATATATTACAAAGTTATTCTATCATATAAAAGGTATCATATATAAATATATATTTGTATTTACATTATGTATTCAAAATTATTAATTTGAAATTTAATATTAACTATATATAATATTATCGTTCGGATTGGTTGGATTGGTTGTTGTAAGACCCTGTTGACTTACTTGAGTGGGTTGACTTGGGGTGATTGATGACGCAGTCGTTTTGGCTGAAATGGTAGGTTTTCTCACAGGGGAAATAACGAGAGGGATACAGAATGGGATTGAAAATAGGACCAGGTGATCAAGGGAGAGAAGGGTTTTTGAATAATGGGGTACTTGACTATGATTGATCTCCATCTCTTCGATGCATTTCCAGGAAAGCTCGGGCTACCTCCATCCGTTGTTGCTTGTGATTTTCCGAGAGCAAACGCGGGACCCATCTTGCGCAGACTTTGCGAAAATTAAAAAAATCTGACATGATTGTTCCAATCGAAGAGCGTCCAATTTCGATTCCAGGAGGCAGGTAGACTGGGTAGGTCTTCCCATCAGGGTGGACCTGTTTGAGGATGCCCGCTATACCGAGGGTGGAGGCGTCACAGTACACCTGGCATGGCAGACCCTCTTGGTAAATGCGTAAAATGGGGTGTGTTGTGAGGCTTTCTTTCAGGCTAGTGAACGCTTTTTGGCATTTTTCATCCCAGACCCACGCGACATCCTTCTTGAGAAGGTTGTTAAGTGGCGTCCGCAAGCGGGCGTAGTCCGGAATGAATTTGTTATAAACGTTCACAGCGCCTAAGAAGGATTGTAATGTTTTGGCAAAGTGAATGCGCTTTGGTGCATTGTTGAGTGAAAAAAAAAAAGAAAAAGGTACCTACACAATTCAGCTCGAGATGGGGAAAACTAAAATCGAGGGAATTTTTCTGTTAGGGCTTTTGGAAATCAAAAAATAAAAATAAAAATATATAAAATTAGAAGAAATCCAGTGAGTTTTCGTTGAGAAAAATTTGTTTAGTGGTTGAGAAAGTAATTGGTTTATAAACAAAATAAAAAAAGTTGTTATATAAATAGTAAATATTTGATTAAGCATTTTGAGATTTCAAAGATAAAAAAAATAAATGAATGGGGCAAGAAAACACAATGTACGTAGAGAGATTCGCAGGATCTCTAATGATAAAAATTACATGTCAATGTATCTAGGTCACGCGGCGCAACCAGCTCTTTTTATTCCTACGTAGATTTTTTGTCCCTGTGCGACTCATGGGTGAAAACATGATTCTTCCCAAAGTGCGTTTACATTGTGTGTACAGGAGACACGGGAATCTCGTTAACCTTAAGTTTGTATTTGTATTCGTTGTAATGTGTTTTGGGGTTGTATTGTCTTTCAAGATCTCAAGGCCGAGTTTATTATGTTAATTTGTCCCGAGCCTTAATGCGTTCTAGGGAGTTTTATGCAGTTCCCTAGGGCACTTAAGATATGCTCGACCGATATCCACTTCGTTATCGGGAGGTCGTGACCGGAAGATGACCTTGAGATCTGAAATTTGCGTATTGGTCGTGAGTGTTGTATGCTTGTTTTATGTGGGTGATATGTAATATTGTTTGGAAATGTTAGTGAAATAATCGAATTTGGTTGGCAATTCATTTGAATGTTTTTTGAGAATTAAATTTGTTTATTAATATAATGTTAATATAATGATTTTAATATAATCAAATGTGTTTATATAAGAATCGGGATGTGAACTCGTTTTGAAATGGATCCAACGTTGAGCGAAAACGCAATTGGTGACCGTAAAAATGGCGGCGAACTTGAGTATCGCGGGGGGGACACGGTGACCTCAATCGAAGTGCCGGAAACGAGAGGTCAAAATCGAGGGGAAATTCTAAATCAGTCCTTCCGTCTCCTAATTGAGCTGGGGTTCTCAACGTCCGCTGGACGCTTCTTATCTAGGTTGGTTGTGGCCCCCTGAAAATTCGCTGAAATTTTTTTTCCAATATCTCCAATATAAGAGTCAGAAATTCAAAAATTGCATTGCCTATATGGAAGATGGCTTCCTGTAATTGGTACAGCCTTTGGGGCTGTTGGGTATATAATCCAATGTAGACTATTATGGCAAATGGAGCGAGTTTATGGGGCATAATCAGAAGATAAATAAAAAATATTAAGTGAAATATGGGATATCTGCACATTTTTTCCCATGTTTTCTCCAGGAGTTGATGGCTTTGGGTTTCGTTTAGTACCTCGTTTGGTTGTCGCGGACTTGGAATTGGATGTATTTGTGGATGGGCGATGTCGCGTTCTTTGTTATTATTGGTGAGTGGTGTAAATCGGGTTTTGGTGAAAATGGTGGGATCTAAATGATTGAAAGGCTAGCTGTTTGTTGGTTTGATTGTCAACGGCTCCGCTGGAAAAAAGTTCGGGTGTGAGGTGTCTAAATGGAAACGTGTAATTATCTTTATGTTGCAAATGGTGTATCTTGATTGCGGGTGGTGTTATATATTGCATGTTTTCTGTGTATAGTTTAAGTTTGTTCACATGGACTGTATCAGTATCTCTTTGAGGTTGGTTGGGTCTATCGATACGGCCACATTTAGGGAGATGATCTCTAATATGGTGCATGGTCCTGTGAAATATGGAGCGAGTTTCCCTGTGTTGGGGTGGTGATATATTTTAACCAACACCATGTCGCCGATCTCGAAGTGTGGTTGTTTGTGTCGTTGTTCATAAACGTTTTTGTATCGTAGGTGCTTGTTTTGAGTTCTCGTGTGCGCGATCTTCCTAGCTTTGTCGATGTCTGGATAAGGTGTGGTGTGGTCAGAAAGTTCCGAAGGTAGAACGCTAAACATCAGGTAGATGGGCGGAAAACCGGTGACCGAATGCGGGGTGTTATTGTAAATAGAGGTAACTCGTTTGACCAACTTGGTCCATGCGATCTTAGGATTATCCCAATGTAGCAACCTAAGTTTTCCTGTAAGGGTGGCGTTTAGGCATTCACATAGGCCGTTGGCTTGTGGATTATTGCTGGTGGTGAGCAACGGGTGGATACTCCTGTTAAGCAGGAAGCTCCTAAATTTGGGCGAAGTGAATGCTGGGGCTCTATCCGTAAGAAGGTGTTTCGGGGAGCCATCCTGTAATACAAGCTTGAACACCTGTTGATAGGTAAAAATGCTGGGGGATTTGGACGGGAACGTCCATGTGTAGCGCGAGAAATGGTCGACTACGACGTGGAGATATACTTTGGCGTTGCCATATTTGGCAAATCCTGCTATGGTGTCGAGGGATAGTAGGTCAAAGGGTTCTTTGCTTCTGGCGGTTGACCTAATTCCCCGTAAGTGGGTCCCAATGGACGTTTTGTCAACTGGCAGGTTGGACAGATTTTAACCTTCTGTGTAATGTCTTTTGACATGCCCTGCCAATAATACTGAGCGGAGATGAGTCTCGTCATTTGTGATATGCCTGGGTGGTTGTATTGGGTGTGTACTGTTTGTAGTAGTTTGTTGGTGAGTGTTTTGGGAATTATGATTTTGGTTACACCTTTGCGAGAAATGTTATGAAGTCCGTTGTGATCAATGGTCAAGCTAGAATTTCCTGATGGGGAAGGCTGATGGTTCTTAATAAGGGAGGCGTCTAAGAAACCACAGAACGGGTTACGGTATAGGAGGTCCGCCTCATATTGCTGTTCTCCTTTTATGTAGCCAACCTCATACTCGTAACTCGAAAGCCGTAAACTCCATCGAAATAATCTGCCTGACGGGTTTTTGATCATTTTCAGCCACCGCAATGTGTGATGGTCAGAAAATATGGTAAATTTTCTTCCCATTAAATAGACGCGGAATTTATCCACACTCTCAACGATTGCTAGGCATTCTAATTCAGAGATGGAGTAATTCCGTTCGTGTGAACGCAGGGAGCGGCTGAAATACTGGACTGGGTAGGTCTTCCCATCAGGGTGGACCTGTTTGAGGATGCCCGCTATACCGAGGGTGGAGGCGTCACAGTACACCTGGCATGGCAGACCCTCTTGGTAAAGGTGTAAAATGGGGTGTGTTGTGAGGCTTTCTTTCAGGCTAATGAACGCTCTTTGGCATTTTTCATCCCAGACCCACGTGACATCCTTCTTGAGAAGGTTGTTAAGTGGCGTCCGCAAGCGGGCGTAGTCCGGAATGAATTTGTTATAAACGTTCACAGCGCCCAAGAAGGATTGTAATGTTTTGCGGTTGTGTGGTTTTTGGATGGCGTGGATGATATCTGTGTTGCGTGTGAGTGGTGTGGTAGTACCAGCAGTGATGGTGTATCCTAGGAAATTTATGGACTGTTTGAAAAATTCGCATTTTGCGAAGTTAAGTTGTAACCTTTCTACCTCGCAAAAGGCGAAAAATTGTCGCAGATGGTTTTGATGTTCCTCCAGTGTGTTGGAGAAAATGATGAAGTCATCGAAATAATGTGCCACACAGTCAAGTCCGTGCCTCTGTAGGATTTGACTCATGGCTCTTTCGTAGATCTGAGGGCTGGTTTTCAGTCTGAAAGGCAATCGAGTGGGCTGATATAACCCTTCGAGCGTGGCAAATGCCAACAGTGGTCGAGAATCGGGGTGTATTGGGACCTGTCAATACGCGGAGGATATGTCGGCAGTTGAGAAATACTTGGCCCGTGCGAGACGGTCGAGTATATCCTCGATCCTTGGGAGTGGATTGAGATCAGAGCTGATAAGTTCGTTCACCTTTCTATAGTTAATGCAAAACCTTTTGGTCTTGTCGCGCTTGGTGACGAGAGTGACCGGGCTAGAGAAAGGGGAAAAAGACTGCTCTATAATGCCATTTTCTAGCATTTGTTGGACTTGACTGCGGATTTCCTGTTGGTCGCATATCGGAACACGATATGGACGTATGGTGATGATTTTGTTGGAGTTTGTGGGTATTCTTACTTGTTTGAGTGGTGTTTCTGTCGTCTTTTGGTGCGAGTGTCGCGCTTGTTGCGATGTTTGCGCGTGTGACTGTTGTGTGACGACGTGTGGTCATGTATGTGCTTTGTGTGTGAGCTGTCCTGTGTGTTGGATGGACACTGTCTGGGTATTGTTGTTGTGAGTTGGGGCCGTTGTGGCCTTGTGCATTGAGGGCATATAATAAGGACAATTGGCCTTAGTGAAAAAATTGTGTTGGGCATGCGCGTGACTAGATTGGCATTATGGCAATTGGTTTTTGACCAATGGATGCGCGCATTGGGTGCCATGTGCGGAAGGCCTGTGTGCGTTGTGAGCCCTTTGTCACTCCGCTTGGCATTTCCAATAGGCGCATACATTGGGAAGGTGAGTAAAGTGGTAGGTAGTGGAAGACAATGGAGCGTCAAGTTGGAACATATTGCCTTGGTTAAAATCTATTGTTATTTTAAAATTTCGGAGGGTATTTATACCGATAATTCCAAATGGTAGAGGTGCTTCCACCACATGGAAATTATCCTTTTTGGTAATTTACCTATTATCAGGGAGAGGGTTATTTTAACTATGGTCGGTACAAGACCGTTTATGGCCTGTAGGTCTATGGATTGTTTTTAAGTTTTAATTGAGGGAGGTTAATTTTTAAATTTTCATAAAAGTCATAGGGCATTATGTTCAAGCTTGCGCCTGTGTCAATGAGAAAAGGGGGTGAAAGTTCAGGCGTGATGGACAGTTTCATCGTCAGCTGGCTGACGAAAATTGGGTGGTGCCTTCCTACCTGGTTGGCGAATGGCTAGGGCGTCTCGGGCGTCTGGGCCTGGTGTGGGGCGCCGGGCGTGCTGTGGAGGTGGGGCTGTTTGCACTGCCCGCGCGCTCGCGTGTTGAACGGGTTTATACCGGCATTCGCTGTGCCAATGATGGGCGCCGCAGAACTTACAGTTCGACGGCGGAGCAGGTGCAGTCCACGAACCTGTTCTTCTGGGTGTGCTGGTGTATGGGCCCGACATGGTGGGCGGTTGTTCCTCGCGGTGACGTGCAGTTGGTACGCTGGGCCCGTGGATCCGCTGCACCAGTCGGAACCACTCTCCCAGGCTCTCAGGAGGTACCACGCGGACCAGGCATTGGTCGGAGACCGGCAACCCCTCCGTCAGAGTCTCGAGGATTTCCTCCTATGGGAGTCCGAGTTGTATTCCCATGGCGGTTTTCTCCCAGTAATACTTCTCCAGGTCTGCCTGACCAGCCAGCTTCATGGCGAAGTATTTGGCGAAGGATGCCTCGCTGGATTCTGGGTAGAGATCCGTGAGGGTTTGCCTCACCTGGAAGTAGCTCTGAGTGGCCAACCGGAGTTTCCTGAAGAGTTCCAGGGGTTGGCGCGTCAGGTAGCCCGGCAACCGGAGCAACTTATTGGGGGCGTCCACGTGGGCGTCGTCTATCTTCCGGTCGTAGGACTGGAAGAATTAACGGGCGCCGTAGGTCCCATCGAAGGGTGGCAGATCCGTCTCCGCTCGCTCGGTCGACCTTACTTGTGTGAGGGCGGTGGCCAACTGGAGTAAAATCTCCGCTAGGGGGCTAGATTCGCCTACTCCGGGGCCTTCCTCCCTGGTCCCGTTGCCCTCATTTTTCGGATCTGCATTTTGCTCGTCTTCCTTTATATATCCTGTCGAATCACTATAATATTATCGTACGGATTGATTGGATTGGTTGTTGTAAGACCCTGTTGACTTAATTGAGGGGGCTGACGTGGGGTGATTGATGACGCAGTCGTTTTGGCTGAAATGGTAGGTTTTCTCACAGGAGAAATAACGAGAGGGACACAGAATGGGATTGAAAATAGGACCAGGCGATCAAGGGAGAGAAGGGTTTTTGACTAATGGGGTACTTGACTATGATATTCTAACTTCGAAGTTACCTGGGCGAGAAGGGCTGAAGCACGTCTTGCTTCTTGTAGTATCGAGCTCCCAACTGACTTAACTTGAGTCCGAGATTTACCTCGTTAACTCTCTATTGCTCTCATTGGTTGAAATCGTCTACATGGTTACCTTTGGTTGGCTGTTAGCTATTCCTGCTGGTCTCTGATTGGATTTTGGTACCTCCAGTGTCTTTGTCATGATTACCATCCTCCAGGAAGAAGAAGGTCTTTGAACATAGTTTTTATTAGTTCCTGGGTAATAACCTTTACTTCCTGAATAATGAAATCCTGGTAATGGTTTCTCCCCAGTTCGCTAGGCCTAACCTTTATTAAAACCTTTTGGATCATACATTGCATATATTGTGGTGGGGTTACATCTTGATATATACAAATTATGACATATATGTTCTCGTTTTTATACCATTCATCAATTACCATTGATTTTTGTTGGACAATCAAATGTTATTAATTTCATTGTTATTTCAATCTTCATTAAACAAATGTTTAATTCTCACCAATATATCATAATTATTCAAATAAATTATCAGTAACATATTAACTCTAGATATCATATATATATATATATTAATATGTATTCTATAAGTTTCTAATATCAAATATATACACTTATATTCAAAATAATATTATTTAATCACTTATTTTATTTTTTTAATTAACTAAAATTGTGACCTGTTTCGGTTAATACCATAAATATTTAACTCTGAGCCTAAAATTTAATTTTCAAACCTTTTTATTTTTTTTTATTTGTTATTTATTTTTATTTTTCAATTTCTTGATGGGTATTAGAATGAATTTCTCATTTAGCTCCTTTTTCAAAGGATACCTATTAAAGTTAATGTTGCATGTTGTCTTTATTTTTGCCATAATATATTATCTGTTATATTTTATGATGCTCTTCTCAATCAATATATATTTATAAATTCTAAAAATTGAGAATGGGAATATTCAAAACCTTCTTTATATATTTTACTTGAATATATTCGTTAAATCCGCGTTAAAAACCTAATAAGAAATCACAAGCATATATTAAAAATAAATCAAAAAGAAATATTAACCAAACTGACTTTATTATTATTAATATTATTATTTTATATTATGAATTTCTGAAAATATAGAGCAATCCATACCTATATCATTAATAGTAAAAAAAGCATATATTGGATTGAATATAATATTGGTAAATAAATATTTTATTCAATCCGATATATGCTTTTTTACTATATAATATTATGAAGTATAAATGGTAATGTATTGGAATTTATTTTCATTTTAAATTTTTTTATTTCATTTATGAATTTAGCGCTCTATAATTTATAAAGATTAATATTATATTATAATTTAATTTATCTTGAAAAATACATGATTTTATTTTATATAAATATATTCAAAATAAAGGCATATTATGGATCAATAAATTTATTACAATTGAATATTTCGACGAGGCTGTTCACCTATCTTCTTTTAGAAAAAAATTCAAACTCCTTGTAAGCTTATTATCCGCGTTCCAAGGAGTGTGAATTTTACCTAGTAGAAAATAGGTAATCAGCCTCGTCGAATATTGAATTTTAATAAATTTATTGATCCTGAATAAGCCTTTATTTTAATTATCATAAATGAATTTCTTTATATTTAACATAAATATATTTATATAAAATGATAAAAAATATATATATAAACATCTCAGTGAATTTAATTTAATATTTTAAGATAAATTAATTTTAAAATAATGATAAGAATAGTTAACAGAACATGTTTTTAGGACATATATTCACACACATTGGAAACTAATATCTTGTTGAAATATTATTTAAATATTTGAAACATTTATTCATTTAGATTGGTGTGTCCAGTTAACCGCGATCACCATATTATTCATGAATATCAAGGTAATAAATAAATTATTTTATGAAATATATTACAGGGTAACACAGAAAAAAAAAGAATGTTTCCTAATATAAAATATATCTCTCTATATATATAAGTCAATGTCTGTCTGTCTGTTTCGCGATAAACTCAAAAACTACTGAACCAATTGGTACCAAATTTTGCATATCGCTTTTTTAAAACCTGAGGAAAATTTTCGGCTGCATTTTGATTAGTATTTTTGACTATTACTTTTTTTCATTTGAAGAACTTTTTTTTTCACGCGGACTAATCCGGAATGGAATGAATACCTAAATATGGCCATTTTTTTAAAGCATCGGTGGTTCAGTGGTAGAATGCTCGCCTGCCACGAGGGCGGCCCGGGTTCGATTCCCGGCCGATGCATTTTTTTTTACAATTTTTAAAACTCATTTATATTATATATAATATAAATATATATTATTATATCAACTATATTAATTAAATCAAATACCTAAACACTAATATAATACAATTTTTGCCATAACACACACTTTTTTCCTGTAGTTTATGTGTTACTTCTGTTTTGCTATTCTATGGCACTTCTAATATTTATTATTGATATACTTTTAGTATGAAGGAAATTGCACCCAAGGGATTTCTCGGGCGAAGCCGGGTCATTCGCCTAGTATACTATATAAAAGGTGTTTGCCATAATAAACTTATATAATTTTAAAAATAATATTTCATCAATACCGCGTATATATAGGTTTTTAACTTTTAATTATACAATTTTAATTTATATTTAGACATTTTTCATTTTAATTTAGACATTTTTCCTTTTAATTTTAAAATGAAAAATTTCTAAATATAAATTAAAATTGTATAATTAAATGTTAAAAATCTATATATGAAATGAAAGCATAAAGCACAAATGTTTTTTTTATACACGAAACAAACTTATATTGTTTCTACAGGTAAACTCCGTATAATTGATACAATTGTACAACGAATCACAAGTTTTACGAAGGAGCTTCTTTATTTATACTTGAGCTAGCTTTCGAACCTTTCGGTTCTTCGACAGGCGTGGCTAGTGTGACTATACTAACAGGGTATAAGCGCGCTTGAGCCATTATATACAACATATATATTTACATGCGAAGTGATATTTCAAATATAATAAATTAAAATGGAAATAAGAATTATGACTATGAAATATAAAATAAAACTATGCAAAACATTTGCATAGTTTTATTTTATATTTCATAGTCATAATTCTTATTTCCATTTTAATTTATTATATTTGAAATATCACTTCGCATGTAAATATATATGTTGTATATAATGGCTCAAGCGCGCTTATACCCTGTTAGTATAGTCACACTAGCCACGCCTGTCGAAGAACCGAAAGGTTCGAAAGCTAGCTCAAGTATAAATAAAGAAGCTCCTTCGTAAAACTTGTGATTCGTTGTACAAACTTATATTGTCCTTACTGTGAGAATATTATTAGCGAAATTTAATTCATTTAATAATATATATTTTAATAAATGGAAATTCCTTGTAATTTGTTCCCACATTTATTCTTTATACCTTTTTAAATGTATAAATATATATTTAGAATTTTTGGAAATGAGATAATATTTTTTTTTTTCAAATTTTAATATATATTGATAACCTAATTATCATTTTTAAAATATATTTTAAGTCATAATTAACATCAAATTATTGATCTTGAATACCATAATAATTATAAATATCAATTAATTATTATTTCTTTTACAAAATATGATTAGAATATTTACAAATATATTGGTGTTTTAAATATGATAATATTATTATGTGAAAATAATTTACTTATTGAATTGTAATGTAAGATGATATATTTTCAATATTTTAAAAACTCTTTTTTTCCAGATGAGCCTGGCTCTGAAGAAGTAGAAGGTATTTATATATGTTTTATTCATATTAAATATATATATGAATAAATTCATTAAATTCACGATTTTACCAGTTATTAATATTTCTTGATTAGTTTATAACCTTGAAGATAATTTATGTGTGTGTGTGTGTGTTTCTTCCATTATCTAAAATATGTTTAAAATAGTTTATAGCTGATATTCTTATTTGAAAATATATTTTAAAGTTACAAATATACACTGCGTGACATTGAAAATGGAACACCAAGAAATAGTGGCCAGAAAGTGATGAAACTCGGCAGACAAAGAGAGACAGGGACGAACAATAAGTGGTCTTTATTTCAAAATGATAGTCATAATACAGAGCGAGAACGGCGTCGGCTTAGTAGCAAGTAGGACCACCGCGGACGGCGATGCACGCAGCAACACGTCTAGGTAGAGAGTCAATCAGAGTACGGATGGCGTCCTGAGGGATGGCTCTCCATTCCCTCTCAACCATTTGCCACAGTTCGTCTTCTGAACGCGGCTGTGGCAAGGCATGCAAACGGCGTCCAATGATGTCCCAGACGTGCTCGATTGGTGAGAGATCAGGAGAGTACGGTGGCCGGGAAGCATCTGTACATCTTGCAGAGCTTGTTGGCTAATGCGAGCAGTGTGCGGTCGGGCGTTATCCTGCTGATAAAGGGCATTGGGTACCCCCTGAAGGTAGGGGAGTGTCACCGGTCGCAGCACATCATCAACGTATCGTTGGGCCGTCATAGTGCCCTGAATACGAAGTAAAGGTGACCTGGAATCATACGCGATTGCGCCTCAAACCATGATTCCACGTTGTTGCACGGTGGGGTGTTCCACAATTGCTGCCGGATTGGACCTTTCTCCACGTCGACGCCACACGCGTACACGGCGACTATCACTGGACAAGCAGAAACGCGACTCATCTGAGAACACGACCCTGTGCCATTCCGTCATCCACGTCGATCTAGCCCGGCACCATTCCAAACGTTGGCGCCTATTCGATGGGGTCAATGGCAGTCTTCTTAGCGGACGGCATGAGTGCAAGCCATTAGCAACCAATCGACGGGAAATGGTTCTGGTCGAGATGGAATGATCTAGGGTGTCTTGCACATGTTGCAGGATGGCGGTACAAGTGGCTTGTGGGGCCGCCACTGCTTGTCGAAGGATACGCCGATCCACACGTGCTGACGTCACTCTGGTTGCACCGACATTCCTATAAATTGCCACATTTCCTTGTTCCAACCATCTTCTCCACAGTCGGTGCACCGTGGACACACCAAGGTGTGTATCAGCTGCGATTTGACGTATGGACCAACCTGCCCTTTTCAGTCCGATCACCATGCCCCTCGTAAAAGCGTCTGTCTGCTTGAACTGCCTCCGTTTACGATGACCTGGCATTCTCTGTTATTACACGTGTCTTTTGACACAAGAACAAAATTTCTACAATGATTTTCCTTGAAGAAATAACGACACGAATACTGTCCTTTCTGCAAGTTCCTTCCTTTACATCTTACTCCATGTGCGCACGAGAGCTGCGCATTTTACATAATTTGCATAACTCGGTTAGGCGCGTCTACCCTGAAATTGGCATAATTTTCTGGCCACTATTTCTTGGTGTTCCATTTTCAATGTCACGCTGTTTATATATAAATTATTTCTATTATGTTGTATAATGATGTTCAGAATAATAAAATATCAATTTTGTTTTTTTCTTTCGTTTTTTTTTTTTCGCTTTAAAAAATATTGTTATTTTTAAATTCTAAAATTTGTTTTTGAGATAGAGCTTAAAAATGATGCTTATAACAAATCTAAAACCCTAAAAAATATTTTTCCGCGAAATTTAATTAAAACTACACACCTGATAAGAAATCACAAGCATATATTAAAAATAAATTAAAAGAAATATTAGCTAAACTGACTTTATTATTATTATTATTTTATATTATAAAATATAAATGGAAATGGAATTTATTTTCATTAAAAAAGTTTATTTCATTTATAAATTTTGCGCTCTATAATTTATAAAGATTGATATTTCCTTGTAATATTATTTATCTAGAGAATTTATTACTTGATTTTATTTTATATACATATATTTATATAAAATAATAAATGAATATAAACATCAGTAAATTTAATTCAATTTTAAGATAAATTAATTTTAAAATAATGATAAGAATAGCTAACAGAACATATATTTTTTAGGACATTTATTCACACACATTGGAAACTATTATCTTGTTTAAATATTATTGATATAATTCAAATATTTATTTATTCAAATTGGTGTGTCCAGTTTACACTGAATACCATGTTTTTCGTGGATATCAAGGTATTTAATAAATTACTCTATGAAATATTTTACATGATAACACAACAAACAGATACTTCCATAACATTAAATATATAAAGGGTGTTTGCCAAAATACACTTATATAATTAAAAAATAATATTTTGATTGTATGTTGAACAAGTAAAAGCCATCAAAATTAATCTGTGGTCATTACACCCAAATTTCTTTGTTGTTATTTACTCTGGCCATCTCAAATAATATCCTAAATATGTAAGTACTTAATAAATATATAATATTCTCTATTCTTCGCGTATAGTCAAGTATTTCTTAGCTTGTTTAATCAGCTATATTAAAACAATTAGTATTTAAAGTTTTTTTTATTGTATTTCCTTAAAAAGGGTTTTTATGACGGAATAGCACTTGATACTCATGTATCGGTTATACTGAGGAATTAAGCACTATGATTATTGCATCTAAAGAAAAGTATTGAAAAGTAATTTAAAATATCAAAAGGAAATCGTAGAGATTTGAGAGATATTTAATAAACGATGACTTTCATTGAAGACACACGGGATAAACAAATGTGAACAAATTTGTCTCTATCTTCTTAAAAAAAACATACAACCTGCGACATCAAAATATGAAATTTCTTTTTGTTCATGAATGTAAATTCATGGTTAATTGGTGGCTATATTTTACATGTGTCATATAATCTTGACTAAATGGAAATTATTGCTATTTGTAATAGGAATTCTCAAACATAAATATTAAACTGTATCAATTTAAATATCCCTCATATAGATATTAAAGAGCATTCCCTGATTAGACATCTGAAATCTGCCATGGCACACGTTTTCATCCACCTCTACAGCTCACAATCACGAAATATTTATTATTTATTTACCCATATAAATTCTGAAAATTTTCATGTTTATTATACTATACTCAATCTTATGAACACTTTGGCAAGTTTAGAGCTATTTGTACACATAATTATAAATGACTACTAATTCATCGTGTAAATAATTAAAGATATATATGTAAATAATTCTAATATAGCGAAATAGTCTGATAGATTTCGTGCTTCTGTAATAATAAAATAAAATGTTTATTATTAATTTAATAATTAAATACATTTTCTAAATAATTAATAATAAATCAGAGTCTATTTAGCGTGTCACCCTATATATCCTTTAACCTTGTTCATAATATCTATATAAATTTGAATAACAATCGTTTAAATGATGTATATTTTGTGTCTAATTTCAGAAAACTCAAATGGTGGTAATTATGGACCTTTTCAATGTCAACACTCATTTTAAGATGTAGCAATTAATAATGTAAAACACATATATTTAGTTCTTGAGTTTTGTTAAAGAACGATATCCATGTAAAATAAAGGCACCATTACTTCTAAAAAATGTATAACACTATTTATGATAAACATTAATGATATACATTCTATTTCTATAGGTATTGTTATAACTTGATTGCTTTTATCATTGAGGTCGATATAATTTGTTTTTGGATGATCTAGAATTTTTGATTGATTTTATTGGGGTTCTTTTTGTCTCTTTTTAAAAAGTTATTACAAAGTTTTTTAACACATATACAGTAAAACGACATTTGAAACACTATCCCGCATGTGTTTCTTTTCAGCGAAAATTCAAAATTTATATCAAGGAGAAATAACGATTATTTCTAATCTTTTGGATGAGGTATGAAAGGGTGAATTGTGAAGAATAATGATAAACGGAAAGATAAAAGTGTCCAGGGATGGGAATCGAACCCACAGTGTTCCGCTTACCGGGCAGATGCCATGTCCACTAGGCTACCCTGAACATATTTTTCCGTTCGTAAATAATATACATAAAGTAATTTATAATACAATATAATATAATGCGGCTTGTGATTGTAAAACGACATTTGAAATACTATCCCGCATATACAGTACTTAGTCATCTCTAGCTATGCATATATGTTCTATATTAGTTGCATAATATAGTTATCTGTTTTTGTTTTGTTTAGCCTGAATAAATATTAATATAAAAGCAATAAAGCGCCATCTATATATATGAATTGATAGCATTAAAGCACGAATGTTTCTTTTATATAAAAAATAAACTTCTATTGTCGTTACTGTAAAAAATATTAGCAAAAAATTAAATCATTTGAAAGTATATATTTTTATAAATGGAAATTCCTTGTAATTTGTCCCCAATTTAATTTTTTCTTTTTACTTTTTGAATTTATATATTTTAAATATTTAAAAATGAGATAATATATTTTGAATTTGAATATATATTGACAACTTAATTATAAATTTTATAGTATATTTAAAGGTATAATTGACATCAAAATATTGATCAACATAATAATTATAAACATCAGTTAATTTATTTATTTTTAAATATGATTAGAAAATTTACAAATATATTGGTGATTTAAATATGAGAATATTATTATGTAAAAATAATTAACTTATTGAATTATAATGTGAGATGACATATTTTCAATATTTTAAAAACTTTTTTTCCAGATGAGCCTGGCTCTGAAGAAGTAGAAGGTATTTATATATAATTTATTCATATTAAATATATATTAAAAATAAATTCGTTAAATTCACGATTTTACCGGTTATTAATATTTCTTGATTATTTTATAATCTTGAGGATAAATTATGTGTTTCTTAAATGATCAAAAATATGTTTAAAATAGTTTATAGGTGATACTCTCTTTTGAAAAGATATTTAAAATTTTTCAAACTCATATATATATATATATATAATTTAGTTCTATTATGTTGTTTAATGATGTTCAAATAATAAAATATAAATTATGTTTTCTTTTTTCAAAGCTCGCACACATCCAACTAATTAATGAAAACAAATATAATCTAGAAAACCAAGACATCACAATGAAGAATCTAAGAGAAAAACAGATTGAAAATCTAAGAGGAATCATTGGCCAGAAAAGAATACACCGAACATTCTTCAAAATGTAGACCAACCGCTATTGGACATGATTAAATCCTCACAGTGGTTCAAAACGGGAAACAACACTCCGCAAAATGAAGGTTTTTATATGTTCATTCAAGATAGAAATGTGTTCTCCAAGGATAAAAGCCTAAAATGCCCTCACTGTGAAAAGGTATAGAGGACGGTTGACCATCTTGCTACAAACTGAGGAAGATTGCTTCCTTACGATTACACTGTGAGGCATAATGAATGGTGAGATGCATCCACTTCAATCTATCAAGAAAGTATTATTTCGTAATAGTATACGACAAAATAAAAAAGACATAACAATCATAGAGATAGGCGTTACCTACCAAGACAATGTTCAAACTACGGAGATAACAAAGAAAAGAAAATACCAGCTACTGGCCAGGGAAATACCTCACACCAAAAATATTCTCGTAAAAGTAGTGCCGATAGTCTTAACATGGGATGGAATAGTAACCGAGTATAACAAATAATATAGGAAGGAAATAAACATAAGGGAAAGGGACTTCACATATATTCGATCCTTGGTCCTAAAAGAGACTATGGAAATTATCTCAACAGAAAAGAACAATGAACCTCACGATAAGTCCCAGAAAAATAAAGAAATAGAAGCCATGGAAAGATTGTTGGAACGATGTAGGGAGCTGGACGAGGAAGGTGCAATACCAGAGATAATCATGGAGCTCAGGGATACGACGACCATAGAAGAGATCCAGGAGAACGACCTAGAGCAGATGACAGGAGATCTGACAGACAAGAATGGATCAAGGCCAGGGGACCATTTTATCGAGGAGCTACCAGGAGAGGCCATAGAAATACTGTTGGAGAGCTGCAGGACATCAGAGGACCATATCTGTGAGGGTCACAGCACTGACCAGGAGTCAAGATAGCAAATGTAAATATCTTTGTTTACTTTTACAGTTATTATTTATATTGAAGTTGCAAATAAAACATTTTAAATAGACTGATTATTCATTACATTTTTAGAGAAAAACTTGTAACCTTTTTGGAAATAAAGTTATTATTTTATATTATAAAAATAAATGGAAATTGAATTATATTTTCATTTTTCAAATTTTTAAACTTATTAACAAATTCTTAAACAAATTTAGTGCTCTGTCTTCTTATATATAAAAGTCAATCTCAAATGTCTGTTACGCGATAAACTCAAAAACTACTGAACCAATTGGTACCAAATTTTGCATGTAGATTTTTATAAACCTGAGGAAATATTTCGGCTACATTTTGAATATTATTATTATTTTTTTCATTTGAAGAAAATTTTTACGCGGAGTAAATACGAGTCGATGTAACAACACCAGGCCAATTAAGCTATAATGAGCGCTCTACATTTTTTTCAAGTTGCTTGCATACTTTTTTTGAAATATCTTTTATACAAGTGTTACTTTTTTTACAAATGTATCGAGATTGAGAGAGAAATATATATTACTAAGTTACTGTAAGTGCACACAATGCAAATTTTAAAAACTTTACAAAATTAGTGTTTCTGTATGTGAATAATGACTTTCGTATTTTTATAAATGTTTGTTCTAGCGCGCGCGCGCTTTTTTTTTTCTCTTCTAAAAAAATCGTTTAAAATATAGTCACAGTCATTAATAAACACATACAGTCGAACCTCTTCAATTCTACACCCCAAGGGATCAAAATTTTGGTCGAATTAAAACAAGTATTGAATTAAAGTTATTCAGAATATCAACTAATTATATAACTTTCTGAAATAATATCATTCAAAAATAGCTTTGTGATATGAATTAAAGGTATTAATTGAAACCATTGTGTGTGTACTTTTTTTCTATTTATTCTTTTATTTTCATGATTAACCTTTAGTATCAGGAACAAAATGGCATTAATACATATTTTCAAAACATAAATAATCACAAATAATATTTTATTCTAATTAAAGAATATAATAGTTGAAAGGATATAAATATGGGAAATAAAAAGAAATTTTTCAAATATTATTTAAAAATAATCCTGAAGATCTTTTTTAAAATTCCTTTATAGATGTCTGTTTTTGCTCAGAAATTATTTTCAGGATGTATTACAGATGGTCTATTTTTAAAATACATTCATGTCTTTTTCCCCCTCTTAAATCTCTTTTAAATAACAATAAGTTATTTGTCATCAAGCAAGTGTATCAAGATTTGAAAAACAATTCATAACTGAGTGAAGTAGAATGCGTCTGCATTTGTCATTAAGACTGGGAGCACGACTCAGTGGCAGGCCGACTTAGCTCCGAAAGAAATGGCCGCCTCTAACATGAGGAACAGACACCATGCGAAGCCGTTCCTAACATGGAGTACAGACGCTGCTCATCCTGTATCCCTGAATTAGGAGCCCTTACAGGGTGCTATCAGTCGGGCCAGCTGAGCCCAGGTTTTTTATCGAGCTTGTTGCTGCTCCCCCTCCTCCTTTCTCAACCGGGCTTGGGACCGGCAAAGGCGGAGTTTTTCGTCTAGTAATTTATAAAGATTGATATTTTATTATAATTTAATTTATCTAGAAAAATTACATGATTTTATTTTATATAAATATATTTATATAAAATAATAAATAAATATAAACATCGGTGAATTTAATTGAATTTTAAGATAAATTAATTAAAAAAAAAATAATTATAAAAATAGTTAACAGTACATATTTAGGACATATATTCACACACATTGGAATATATTATCTTGTTGAAATATTATTAAAATATATTAAACATTTATTTATTTAAAGTGGTGTGTCCAGTTTACACTGAATATCATGTTTTTCATGGATATCAAGGTATTTAAAAATTACTCTATGAAATATTTTACAGGGTAATACAACAAACTGATTCCTCCATAACATTAAATATATAGTAGGTGTTTTCCAAAATACTTGAATGCATGAATATGAGTGTGACATGTGCTCATAGCGCAAATTTCGATTACTATAATATTTATTTGGAAATATTTGAAGCAGTAAAGATATGAAGCGATAGCATGGGTTAACTTCGAACTGTAAAAACATAGCACAGAAGCAATATTTTCATCGATCTAAAAATATCAATATCTTTGTCAATTCTGTACTACCTAATATACTCATGGACAAAACTTATGGAAGTTGTGAACCTTTTAATATGTATATCGGAATTCAGCACAACTCTGAGTGTTATTTAATAAACAATGAAGATTGAAGACACAAGATAAACAAGTTTCAACGAATTTGTCTCTGTCTCCTTTAAAATAAAAAGGCAATCGGCACATTAATTTGAATTTTCTTCAAGTTTTGTTAATGAATGTGAATTCAAGGTTAATTTGCCGTCAAATACTCAGAGTAAATAGCAATGATTGCAATTTGTGAAAGGAATTCTTAAACATAGATATGCACCAGTATCATTTCAAAAACTTTCATATATATATATGTGATATCTTGGGACCTCTGGGACCAGTGTTACCTGATGCTAGACGAACCTCGATGTCAACTCTACCGTGCAGTCGTGGTGGAAGGCGACACAGCTGGGCCAAAGGTGAAATAAACAAACAGAGATTCCACTAAGAAGCGTCTGGCGTCAAGAAGGAATGGGATGAGGGGAGAGAGAGATCTTTAGAGCAAGTGTTACCGTTGGGATCCAAGCGCAGACTGCCTAACCTAGGTTCTCGATTTAACACCAAGACCTTTCTTCTTTCTAATTGGTAGGAAGCTGTCACATGACCGTTTTCTATTGGTTGACCTATTTAGGTGATACTTTCTAATTGGTAGGAATATGTCACATGGCCGTTGGCTATTGGTTGACCTACTTATGTGTTACCTTCTAATTGGTCTTTGCTGAGGTCTTTGACGGAAGATATATCCGGCCTTGCCCAGGAAATACTGGCCGTTAAACTTAGCTTTTATGATTTCCGCGATCGTAAAATTGACTGTAGATTTATTAATAGTGTGTTCTCTTCTAAGCCTACTTCCTAGGTCTTACTTCTACTCTCACCTAAGCCTGATTAGTTTTAACCTTAATTTTCTCCTGTTAGTCTCCATTCCTTCTTTCTGTACAGTTGCTATACTTTATTAGATTCTTGCGCGGTACAGATTGATGTTAGTTGAGGCTTTCCATTTGCAGTACATAAGAAGTTATATACAGTCATGGGGTGGAACATGTGGTAGTAGATATCTAGACTATTTACAACAATTCCATGGTCTTAAATCATCACAGATTGCCCCGGATGTGAGAGGGTTCATATGGAGGGATTTAAGAGAGCGGAATAGGAAGACTGTTATTAAGGAAGTAATTTTTTTAAAATTTAATTGAAATGAGTTGGTATATAACATGGGGTTGATTTCTGTATATCCATAAGAGATAATAAAGCATAAACAACTAATACTAATCATACGAGTAAAAATAAAAATAGGAATAAAAAATTTAATAGAGAACATATAATGATGATAGGTAAAAATATAAATGATTGGATGGGTAAATCATGATCTCTTCGTGATGGGCGTTAGAAAGGGTTGAGGGGTTAGTTATTACTCGGTTGAGGCAATGTCACTTTGACTCAAGTCCCAAACCATTTAATGTGCACGGCGCGGAAAACCTAGGCCATGTTTCACATGTAAATTTAAGGACCGAATAAAGTTACAGTACCACAATCGAAAAGTAAGATAAGGGTGATTGTTATGGGTTTTAGTAATTAGTCGTTAAGACGTACGCATGCAGGATAAATGAGGGCGAAGATCAGTGACCAGAAATCAAAGTTTTAATTGGAGTCGTCAGGGGCTTAGCGAGAAAAAGAGTAAAATAAAAAAAAAGATGTGCCAGCGTGTGGCATGAGAGTGCCCTGGAATATATAAAAAAAAATACAATTTGCACGTATCCAAGCCAGAAGTAGGGATAGGTAAGTCTGGGGGACGGTGTGTCAATATTGTTAATTACGAAATCAAAGTAGGTCAAGTCTAGCCTGCGAAGGAGTTAAAAGTTCCTGCGGAAAAGGGTTAGTATTTATTAAGAAGTAACCTTTAAAGTGGTTGTTTAAGAGGTTATTGAAGATTGCCCTGTTTTTAATCATGATTTTTAGTTTGATTATAAAAGAATACATCATTGAGATGTGAAATTGCGAAATTAAGGCTTTGCATATAGCGTTAAAGGATTTGAAAAATCGAAAATAGAATTGCGAAGTTAAATGCAAAGTAATATTTAAAAAAAAAGTAAAAATAGTGATGATATGATACAAAGATTAACACACTACAGCAGTATATAAGGGGTAATATAAAGTGAAAATATTAAATGAAAATTAATAATGAGCAATAATATACTCGATAGCATTGACATGGTAGCGGAAGATGAAACAATGTAAATAACATCTAATTTATAAAGTGAGAAAAAATATAAAATGACAAAAGGCAAATTAGAGATATAAACAAAAAATATAAACTTGAGATTATTAGATATGAAAGATTAAATATAAAGTTGATTATAAAATAGAGTCATAAAGCAAAAGTAAATAAGCTTTGGTAAAGAAAAATAAAATAAAATGACACTAATCTAAACTGATTGGTTGACGTAAATAAAAAAAAAACAATTATAAGAGCTAGATAATGATTATATAAAGAATATTAAAATGAAAAATTTTAAAAAATGTTCATCGAGAAGGAAGAGCAAGTAAAATTATACATAGAAATTATATATCGTGAAAGAATGGAAAGTTGTAGGCCAAATGAATGTTCCTGTTTTTTAGGATGGGTAGAGAGAGCTTTAAATTGTCCTCGATCGCGATATATTTGGTCTTGTTGGCATGAGTTGATCTAACTTATCGAATTTGTTTTATCTTTGACGCGACTCATGGATCACATTGTTTCCAACTGTGTGAAACTTACTAGTCCTAATGTTGTCGATTTTTTTGTTCCCTGCGCCACGTTTAGGTGAAAACGTGATTCTTCCTAAAGCGGCATTTATTCTGTTAGTGGACTGATTTGTTAGTAAATGTAAAATAACGTGTTAAGCAAGTTATTAGTAGCTAAACGGGATATCGGAGTAGAATAATGGGTTAGGGATTAGAACGATATATAGTAAAAGGTACGCACTAATATTTAATTTAATAGGTAGCGAAAATCCATTAGAGTGACATCGGGCAATAACGATGGGTCGTTAAAGAAAATGTCGGCTGTTTGTTTGCTCGGGGGGGGGCGAGGGGGAGCGAACCTATTTTTAATGTGATTCCGGATTTAGGTCAGGGGCCCTTTGCGAGGCTGCTTGTTTTCTTCCAACTTATTGGATTTGTTAATTCAGACTACGCTCGGAGATATTATTTCTATAATTGTAAACACAAAAGCGTTTGATTTGTCACGTTTGGTGACAAGCGTTATGGGATTGACATAGGGAGATACAGAGGTTGAATTATTCCGTGTGTTCAAGCATTTGTTAGATTTGTGTTTGTATTTCGAAAATTCGGATATTGTATCTGTTGATATTAAATCGAATGGTTTTTGGCGGACTTAGTAAAGATGTTATTCAATGATATCAGGTTAGAATTGAGTGAAATTGCGACTATCGACGTGAACAATGTGTGGTTAAATGTGTCACAGGCGTGATGAAGGCGTCTTTGGCCTGAAAAGTGAAAGAGTTTTGTGGTGTAGCTCGGTGACACGAAGCGAAAAAATTGTAAATGAAAAGGTGTCACGTGAAGTCTTTGTTTTGTACAAAATCTAACCTGTTTTACTAAGAATAACAAATTTACTAAAGTCATGGGTGCTGGTTGTACGAACATATCGAGAATTTTTATATTATTAGTGGATATAGCACGTTTAATGTGAATTTTTTTTTGTGTGTGCTTATTGTGGCGACGTTATGAAGCTTGTGTGGCTCGAAATTGGATTTGGGTGTTAAGTCGCGCACTAAAAATTTGTTGCCAATTAGAAAAAGTGATGTGAGAGGGTGTTGTTTATTTTGTTGAGAGCGGTTTGTCGATATTTAAATATGCATGTAAAAGGAAGGAGTGTAGTTATGTGGGAATTTAACGATTGGAATAGTTTTGGAAGGCTGTGACTTAGGTTATTTCTGTCTAAAGCTATGAAAGAAAAGGACATAGGGGCGTTGAAAATGGGATTAGGAACATTACAATAAGATTAAATAAGAGTGTTGGAGTTCACCACGTGTGAGCAACCCGTTCCAGGAGGGGAAAATTTAGTAAATGGGACAGTTGTATTAACCTGTCCATGGGACACGTTTTGCTTGCACGAGGTGAATTTGTATAAGGTAGTAGGTAGAGGTACATTATCTTGATACAGGAGTAGCTGAGGACAGTTTATAATTAGTAGAAATATTTTTATGGAGTTAAGGGATAATATGATAAAAGGCAAGGGTGTATCGATGATATGGAATTTTAGATTCCGCGTTATGTTACTTATTTTTAAAATCAAAAAGATATGATCTATGGTGACAATATTGTTAGCTATGGCGTTAATAGTTAAGTTAAATGGATGGACAGGTATTTCCTTTTACAAACTGGTTTCTATTATTTTAAAAGTTTTCTGCATAATTATAGCGATAGATGCTCCTGTAAAAGGGAGATCAAGAGGAACGTGGTGAGTTTCTTTATTGAGAGGTACACAAGCTTTCGGACGTCACCCGTCCTTCATCAGGTGTTGACATGAATAATAAGGAGATGCTATATTTATAAGCGACAGTTTAAAAGTATTAAAAATATTAAAAACAATCTGATGCACGCCCGCGAGAGCACATGCTAATAACAAAATATCTCTCGCGGGCGTGCATCAGATTGTTTTTAATATTTTTAATACTTTTAAACTGTCGCTTATAAATATAGCATCTCCTTATTATTCATGTCAACACCTGATGAAGGACGGGTGACGTCCGAAAGCTTGTGTACCTCTCAATAAAGAAACTCACCACGTTCCTCTTGATCTCCCTTTTACACTTCAAACGTGGCTATATCTCATCTACCATGTCAGATGCTCCTGTATCAAGTAGTAGAGGTAGGTTTACATTATTGGACAGTTCAGCTCGAACGAGCAATTGTTCAACAAAAGTTATGTGAGGAGGAACCTACTGTTGTGCTGCCTTGTATGTCGGAACAGTTCTGGTCTTGTGCCATGGTTGGAGGTTCCTTGGGACAGTTAAGAGTTCACTGCTTGCGCTGGGCTCGTGGTTTAGAGATGGTCGGGGGAGCAGGTAACATACGCTCGCGTGTTGGTAACTCGGAGGGGTGCTTGCAGGAGGTTTAGTGGCTTTCTCAGTCTTGTAGAGTATTGTAGTTGGGCCCGATCTGCTTGGGCGTCGTAGTTGGTGAAGAAGCTCTGCGCCTCGTACGAACCATTGTAGCGCGGTAGTTCCACATTTCGAGATAGTCCGGTCACGGCAGAAAGCTGATGTAGCGTCGTCGTCAACCTCCCCAGGACATCTGACACCGGCGGCGGGGGCGTGACGTCCTCCTGGCTGGGGGCGACTTCCTGCGTCCTACCGAGGGTGGTTTCTTTCTTTGGAAAAGTGGTGTTTTCGCCACTTTCGTAGTCGGGATCGGTCTTCATGGGCACCTTTGAATCCTCCTCTCTTCCCTGTTCCATCTTTCTGTACAGACAGTGGTCTACTTGCTTACTTGTACCTTGGCGTCCACTATCCTGTCGACTCTTCGGACGGGGGAGTCTGTGATATCTTGGGACCTCTGGGACCAGTGTTACCTGATGCTAGACGAACCTCGATGTCAACTCTACCGTGCAGTCGTGGTGGAAGGCGACACAGCTGGGCCAAAGGTGAAATAAACAAACAGAGATTCCACTAAGAAGCGTCTGACGTCAAGAAGGAATGGGATGAGGGGAGAGAGAGATCTTTAGAGCAAGTGTTACCGTTGGGATCCAAGCGCAGACTGCCTAACCTAGGTTCTCGATTTAACACCAAGACCTTTCTTCTTTCTAATTGGTAGGAAGCTGTCACATGACCGTTTTCTATTGGTTGACCTATTTAGGTGATACTTTCTAATTGGTAGGAATATGTCACATGGCCGTTGGCTATTGGTTGACCTACTTATGTGTTACCTTCTAATTGGTCTTTGCTGAGGTCTTTGACGGAAGATATATCCGGCCTTGCCCAGGAAATACTGGCCGTTAAACTTAGCTTTTATGCTTTCCGCGATCGTAAAATTGACTGTAGATTTATTAATAGTGTGTTCTCTTCTAAGCCTACTTCCTAGGTCTTACTTCTACTCTCACCTAAGCCTGATTAGTTTTAACCTTAATTTTCTCCTGTTAGTCTCCATTCCTTCTTTCTGTACAGTTGCTATACTTTATTAGATTCTTACGCGGTACAGATTGATGTTAGTTGAGGCTTTCCATTTGCAGTACATAAGAAGTTATATACAGTCATGGGGTGGAACATGTGGTAGTAGATATCTAGACTATTTACAACAATTCCATGGTCTTAAATCATCACATATATATAAAAACATCCCCTGATATTAAGATTCTGAAATCTGCCATGGCACAAGTTATCAGCCACTTCTTGCACAAAATCACGAAATATTTATTTTTTATTTACCTATCTTCTCTCTGCACAAATTCATGTCTATTATTTCTTTAATAATTGAATACATTTCTTATATATTTGAAAATAAATTGGAGTCTATTTAGTGTGTAACCCTGTATACCCTTTAACCTTGTTCATCATATCTATATAAATTTGAATAACAATCATTTTATTGATATATATTTTGTGTCTAATTGCAGAAAACTCTAATGGTGGTAATTATGAACCTTTTCAATGTCAACACTCATTTTAAGATGTAGCATAAAATAATTAAAAACACACATATTTGGTTCTTGGTTTTTGTTAAAGAGCAATATTCATGTGAAAAAAAGGCACCATTACCTTCTAATAAAGAAATGCATAAAACCTCTATCCAATTAACTAGTAATATACATTCTATTTCTATGGTTATTGCTATAACTTGATAGCATTTATCATTGAGGTCAATATAATTTGTTCTTGGATGTCCTATAAGTTTGATAGGAGAATATAAGGAATAGGTAAAGATAGGGGCTGCCTTGCCGGAATTCATAGATCTTCAAATTAAAGATACTTTTGCCAGTAAATCTTTTTTATATATAAATTATATAATAATTAAGGTTTTTTAAAGGTGATTCCCCCTTTCAAAAAGGTATTACAACATTTAATATATGTATAGTAATCGTTTATCTTTAGCTATGTGAATTTGTTCTATAATGTTTGCATAATATAATTATCTGTCTTCTTTTTGTATGGCCTGAATATATATTAATAGAAACAATAACGCGCCATCTATATGTGGAAAATGAAAATATTAAAGCACGAATGTCTATTTTATACATAAAACAAATTTCTATTGTCCTTACTGTGAAAGAAATATTAGCAAAAAAAATATCACTTCATTAAAAAATATATTTTAATAAGTGGAGAACTCCTTGTAATTTGTCCCCAATTTCATTTTTTCTTTATACTTATTTTAAATTTATATATTTAAAATTTTTGAAAATGCGATAATATTTTTGAAAATTTGAATATTTATTGATAACCTAATTATATTTTTTTAGAGTATATTTTAAGTAATAATTAACATTAACATATTAATGTTGAATAATATAATAATTATAAACATCAGTTAATTTAATAATTAAATATTTGAAAAGATATTGGGGATATATTGTTGCACCAATTCGCGGCTTGGCAGGGTCTTCAAACTTTATTCTCTCCTGTGCCGGGTCTTGCATCTTACCAGAGCGTGTTTCAACCATCCTACAAATTTATATAAGGGAATAATGAGATAACTCTACTTTAAGTAGCCTCCAGAATTATTTATTTCTCACATCAAAGAGAGCAGTGAAGTCACACAGTGTACCAAAATACAAATTGTGATTTTATAATACATAAATTTGTTTATATTACATATATATTCTGTTTAATAAAATAAATGAAAATATAAAATATAAATTTGAATTTGAAATATATCAAAAATAATATTACAAATTAAAATAGAATAGGTGCATTAGCTATGATGCAACAATATAAATATAAGAATATTATTAAATAAAATAATTTACTTATTAAAATGTGATGTGAAATAATTTTCAATATTTTAAAAAAAGTTTTTTTTTTCCAGATGGCCCTGGCTCTAATGAACCAGAAGGTATTTATATTATTTCTAATATGAATATATAGAGAGAGAAAATGTGACTCAAATGACCGGTTTCTCACAAATACATATTATTAAGTTTTGAAAATAGAGCATAAATAAATCTTTTATTAAAAAGGTATATTAAAATATCATTTATTTTACCAATATTTCAGTTGGCTGAACGCCAACCTTTATCAAGGTGTTATATTATATTTTAAAATAAAAATACAACCTTTCACAATGAGTTTCTTTTTATTTTGTTTCTAATATTTTGTTATATTCAATGGGGAGAGAAAATTTTGATATATATTATATTTTAAATATAAAGAAGGCATCTCCTGACCACGAGCACATGTGCTTTTCAGATGGCAGAGCGCCATCTAGTGGAGCAAAAATAAACTAAACCTTTATTTAGCTTGCTCCGTGATATTTGGCCAACCCAATTTCTTGATAAATTATATTAAGGACAACATAAATTTTGTAAAATATGGGTGTGAATATTTTGAAAAGAAACAAAAGAAACTCATTGCGAAAGGTTGTATTTTTATTTTAAAATTTGTAGCGCAATCTTTTCGTTTACTTCAAAAATATTGTATTTAATGTGTGTCAACAACAAACTCAGCGTCACATAACATCAACAGAATTAAGTTTTAAAATATTTTGTCATATTCAATGGGGAGAGAAAATTTTGAAATATATTATATATTATATTATGGACAACATAAATTTTGTAAAATATGGGTGTGAATATTTTGAAAATTAACAATAACGACTATTTTATATTTATAATTGTTTGTACTATGTTTAAAAAGATTTTTCGTATAAAAATAAAATAAAAATAACAATCTATATATATAAAATTGAATGTCTGTCTGTGTGTGTGTGACAATTGACAATTAAAAAATATTTATTGTCATCTTAGACAATATTACATCAATCAATCAAAGAGAGAGCGAAAGAGAAGAAAAAGAAAAAAATTACAAAAAGAATGAATGGAAGATTTACAAATATATTACATATATTTTACAAGGGGGCTGAAGATAGGAAACCTCGACGCTGGAGGGTCCTGGACCAGGCGATGAGCGGGTCCTCCACCGCTTCTCCGAGCCCAACCTGGACAAAGTAACGATAAATTCGCAACTTTGCCGACGCCAGGATGGAAAGGGCGTCGTCCTCAAGGCAGGACCCGCCGAAGATCCAAGCCTGCAGGTCAGGGGGCCGCCCTATGATGTTGAAGGCCTCTCTGATGAGAGGCCTGATGGAGCGGCAGCACCAGTAACGGTGGCCGAGGATGTGGTCGATGGACCCGCAGGCAGGACAGGAGGGGCCGACGGAGGCAGGATGGGCCGGATGGGGCAGGGCGTGGAGGGCCAACTTGAGGGCCGCGTCAGCCTCATGGCCCGAGTGGGCGCAGCGCCGCAGCGAGGCCCAGTCGATCCTGGATGGTGGTGGACCGATGGTGGGCGACCATCTCGAGGTAAACCTTGAGATGGGCGTGGCGGCGAGGCGCGGGCGATCCAGGGCCCGTCGGGCCGAGCGGGTCGTGAGGCCGTTGAGGAACGGCGTAGCCGTCCCTCGCAGCACCACGGCCGCAGCTAAAGAGCTAGATGAGGGTGCAGACTCCGCCCCGAAGCCCACGGCGTTCTCGGAGGTCAGCCTTCGACAGAAGGCGCCCAGGGCCGCGGCGTCAGCCAGGGCCGAGCGCGTAGGTCGGGCGGTGAGGTGGCCCTCCGCGAGAAGGTCCCGGACTCGGGCTCCGCGCCAGCGGGCAGGGGCCAGGAGGTCGGGAGGGCGAAGGAACCGGCAGCCACCGATGATTGGGATGTCCAGCAGCAGGGATGCGGGGACCGCCCGGTGATTGAGGCTCAGGATCTTGGAGGCCTCCTCCCACAGCTTCAGCAACCGGAGACGGCGGGGCTGGAGACGCGTGCCGTCTGGTGGAGGGCGGATCCAGGCCTCGCTGCCGCTGGCGACCAGCCAGTCGAAGCCGTTCCTGCCTCCGCGGAGCGCGACCTGCACACCCTTGAGGCAGGCGAGCTGGAGTTGGGTTGCCAGGTCGAGGAGGCCGAGGCCTCCGATGGCTACGGGCCTCGCCATGACGGCGGCGGGAAGCCACGCCGTGTGCTCGGGCCCCCAGACGAACCTCGCTAGTCTGGCCTGCAGCTTGGCGATGGTCGGGGGTGATGGCAGGTACCCGTGCAGGTGATGCTTGATGGTGGAGCCCACCAGCGAGTTCGCCGCTCTAGCTCGTCCGACGAGGGATAGGCCGCGGGTGAAGGGCGTCCATCTGCGGCAGGCGGACTCCAGGAGGGCGAGAAGATGCTGCTCCTGATGGGCTACGGAGCTTCTGGGGGCGATGTCGAGCCCGAGGACCCTGATGGAGGTGATCGACCAGGAGGCGCCGAGAGGGGAGTCGCCGCGGTTGCGCCAGGCTCCGCACCAAAGGCCCGCGCTCTTCCCAAGGTTGACGGCGATACCGGAGGCCCGCTTGAAGTCTTCGAGGACGGTCGCCACCCGCTCGAATTCTTCGTCGCGATGGAAAAGGAGGACGATGTCGTCGGCGTAGGCGATGACGTTGCCCACGCCGAGGGTCAACTCCAGGCGACGAAGCAGCGGCCCCATAGCGATGCTAAAGAGGGCGGCACTCACGGCGCAGCCCTGTCTTAGGCCGTTAGGGGGAAGGCGGTGGTGTGAAAGCCTCCAGCCCGGATCGTTGCGTCCGCCCCGGCGTACAAGATGTTAATCCAGCCCATGAAGGCCGGCGGGAGGTGGAGGGACGTCATCAGGGACTCCAGGAAGCCGCGGTCCAGGGAATCGAAGGCGGACTCCAAGTCGACGCCCATGACGGCCAGCGGCGAGCACATGGCGGTGGCCTCCTCAACAGCATCCGTCACCTTGGCGATGTTCCAGGACGGGGACCTCCCGGGGACGGCGTAAGTCTGGCATTCCGGCACAAGGGTCCGCAGGTGGGGCTTGAGGCGCCGGTGAAGGATGGCAGCCAGGACCCTGTAGTCGGCCGAGGGCAGCGCGACGGGCTTGTAGCCGTCAAGGCCGCGACCTCCGCGGGCCTTGGGCACGAGGCAGATGGAGCTGCGCCGCGTCGACGGAGGTAGGGCACTGCGGAGCCGTGAAGCCGCGAACACCCGGGCCAGAGCTTCCGCGAAGAAGTCCTCGTTGAAGGCGACGAGGAGTTCGCACGGCAAGCCGTCCCAGCCGGGGGCCTTTCCGCGAGGGAGGTGCTCGATGGCGTTGGCGATCTCGCTGGGGCTAATGTCCGGCCGATGGAGCGGGTCCTCCTCACTCAGCTCACGGGTGGTGGTGGTGGGCGCGCTGCTGGCGATGAAGGCAGCTCCCGCAGCTGGATCGGTGGTGGGACGGGCGAAGCGGGGCCGGAAGGTCGCGAACGCCCTCCGCCGAAGCTCGGGGCCCTCGATGACGTTATCATCGTCGTCCCTGATGACGCTGACCGGACGTCGGAGGCGGATGGCGCGTGCCAGGTCCGGCAGCGATGGGTAGTCGGCCCGGATGGAGGAGGCCTCGAGCTGCGCCGCGATGTAACGTCTCGCCCTGTAGACGTAGCTGTCGCTGGCAGCGTGGCGTGGGTCGTGCAGGGATCTGGCCTCCGCCAGCAGCCCCGCCTTGATGGAGGTCCACCTATCCCAGAAGGTCCCGTCGTCGTCATCGTGCGCTGCGTCTTCCTCCAACTCCCAGATGTAGCCAGCCAGATGTTCGAGAGCAAGGCCCGAGCGGAGCATCGCGGCCAAGCGAGGCTGGGTGGGGGAGGAGACGGCGGTGGTGGGCGGGCCCACCTGGAGCAGCAGGAGGCGGTGGTCCGAGAGGTGGTAGTGGCTGGTCGCGTAGATGGACACGCGATCCAGGACTCGATTCGACTTGGTCGTCGTGCATGGCGACTCTGGTGGGCAGGTGGGCGGCGTCGAACTGGGTGGCCACGTCGACCAGCGCGGCCAGGTCCAGAAGAGCGGCGAGGGCATCTGACGATGATGATGATGAGGGCCCCCGATCCCTGATATTAAAATCGCCGATGATCCAGCAGGCCCCCTCCTCCTCCTGTGCCGCTGTCGCCGCCAGGAGCTCCAGTTGCCGGTTTCGCTCCCGGGGTTCATGTGCCAGATGAACGGCGATGGCCGTCATCTCCTCGCCGTGGACATCTATTGTTGCCAAGGCGATGTGGCCCGGGCACAGGATACGCTGTCGTAGCACGGCGACGCCTGGTCCGAAGACGCAGGCGAGTCCGGATCCCGAGATGGCTACGGGATGGGCCAATATAACAGCGCTGTAGCCGAGGCAGAGGTCTTGGCCGCTGCCCAGATGAAATGCGTTTGTCTCCTGGACAAACGCGATGTCCACGTGATGTTGTTTGAGGAGATGACAAAGGGCAAGGCTCCTCCCCCGAGTGGCGAGCCCTCGCGCGTTGATGGTGGCGACGCGGTGGTTCATTGGCGCTGTAGATCTCGCCGGACCTTCCTGGTCTTCTGGAGGGTCTTGCGGATGGTGGAGTTGGAGTCTGGGCACGAGGCCTTGAAGGTGTCGTGCAACTTGTCGAGGGTGGCGACCTGTTCTTCTGTCAGCGTGGGCGCTAGCCTCTTCATGGTGGTCTCAGAGGTGAGGAGCTGCTGTGCGTCCTAGCAGTTAAGTCCGGGCAGCTTGTGCCAGTCGATGGAAAGGGTGGGGGTCTCCTCGATGTGCTTCAGCAGCTGTTTGAGTGCGGATTCTCCCCGGGCAGGCGTGGATGGAGGTGAGGTCAGCCCCTCCACCGACATCTCGTGGTCGAGCGGAGAGATGCGAGGCTCGGGGGGCCGCGGGGCAGCCAGGGAAGCAGGGTGGGCAGCAGGGGCGGGGTGGGTGACATCCATCTGTTCGGCAGGCTGGTGTGCCGAGGGGATCGCCTGAGCCTCGGTTGAAGTCTTCGCCGGTTGGACAGGGGACGCCGGTGTTGCGGGCGCCAGTGCCGGCTTCCTTGGCTGCTGAGGAGGAGGAGGAGGGGGAGGCCTTGCGTCGGTGGGAGACGCTGCTTGCCTGGGGTTGCCGTTCCCTTGCCTGGCGAGCGCTGAGCAGTTGGCTCTGCGGTGGCCCTGTTTACCGTATTTGGAACACTTGATTCCAAAGGAGAGGAAGGCCGACAGGGTGTCTCCCTTGGAGTGGATGGTTAGTCGGGTGGGCAGCGTCTCTAGCCTTACGCCCTGCGCCATTACGCAGGATGAACGCCTCCCGGCGGCCGTCGGTGAAGGTGAACTCCCCCATTTTGACCAGGATGGGGGCGATGGAGGTGACCTTCCCGAATTGACCCAGGGTGTTCACGATGGTGCTGTCCTCCACAAAGCCGGGCAGGTTGGCCACGACTATTTGCTCCGCCCTCTTGCGGAAGGGGAAGACCCTGAGGGACGTACCCTCGATTTCCAGGCCGTCCGCGACCAGACGGTTCGCAAGTTTCTTGTCCGCAAGACCCACGATGAAGTGGCCGTTCATTCGATGGAACTGGGTGATGCTCCTTGGCCCCCCGAGTAGTGTGCTCATGGCCTTGAGGTAGGAGTAGTCCGGGATGTCTGGGCACAGCTCCACGAAGACGTAGTTCTCGTGGTTGGTAGTGGCCTGCCTCGCCCTGGCGTCGGCGATGTTGGCGCGCGTCGCCTTGATTTCCTGGGGCGGCACTGCTCTCGGCCCTGTTGGCCGCTTCTGCTGCTGGGAGCTGCGCTGGTTTCCAGGCTTGTTGGGCTGCCTTGCAGCGTGCTCAGGTGAAGTTGAGCCTAGACGCCTCTTCTTGCCCTTCACGACGATGAAGCCCTCGTTGTCGTTCACCTCCGCCATCTCGCTGTCGGCCCAGTTGAGCGAGGTCGGGCTGGCTGAAGTTGCGCTGGTCGAAGCAGCAGTCTTCGGCGCCGTGACGTCACCACGCGCGGCGGCCGGATTTGCATGCCCATCGCCTGCCGGCGAATTAGCATTTCTATGAATTTCAGAAGAATTATCTTCAGAATTCTTCATTTTTTCGTCTTTTGGCGATAACTCCTCGCCTGTTTGTGACAGGATGCTGGGCCTTTCAGGCACTTGTTCAGCAGAGCCTGGGCTTCCCTTTGCCCTTTTGCAATGGTCAGCGCCTTCCACACGCACTCCAGAGGCGAAAACGGCGGAGCTCGCAAAAGTGCGGCCGCACGCTCGAGTGTGTGTGTGTGTGTGTCCTCTATGGATTCAAAAACCATACATCCAATCGCCGTGAAATTTTGGGATATTATTAGGTGTATCCCCGGAAAGGTTTTTGAAAAATAATTTCTTGAATATCTTAAATATCCTTAGAGTTATTTGCAGATTTGTAGCTTTAACTCGCAAGCAGCGCCACCTTGCGACGGAGATAGGCTTAGGTCTGCCCCACCCCGTGAGAGAATGGATTCGTCCGGCCGCCGGCCGACAGTCCAAGTACCCACCGACCAATAAGGGCAGAGTTGGTGACACAGCTGTGCCAAGTAGACAAGAAAAAAAGCCTCGCGGGAGCTTGCCCAAGATGACCTCCGGGAACTTCGTCCATCTTCCATAAACGACCATGAATTTATTCAACCTTATCGAGTATTTTTCAAGGGACCGGGAAAAAATGTTCACTAAATAAAACGATGATATTGTAATGTAGAAAATTAGGAAAGACAAAATTCAGAATGACACGGCACACAGGGACCGGGAAAAAATGATCACTTTATCAGTTTCAAATTATCAAAATATATCTATTTCTTTTTATAAGTTTATAGAGAATTGTTTTAACAAATGTTCGTTATACAGACCTTTATTCGGGTACCGATTAATATTGATTTTATTCAACTTATCGAGTATTTTTCAAGGGACCGGGAAAAAATGTTCACTTTATCGAGAGATTCGTTAGACAAACCTTTACTCGGGTAAAACACAGGCGAAGCCGGGTACATCCGCTAGTTATATATACAACAACAACAATAGCCTTTATTGGGCACACGTGCCATACAGGATTCTCTCTGTAGGACAAAATAAATAAATAACAGATTAGCATCGTAGTTATATACAAATATTGGGTATTGACCTCGACCAATTATCGCGTTGGATCCGGTGTCTGTGCTAAATATTTTGATTGAGCTGATTTTCAGTATTTATAAAAAGCGAATGCAAAGGGTCTGGATTTTACGACTTTTGTCATTAAAACATAAGGCGAATTGCTATTATAGCCGGTCTCTTGACGAATAATTTCTCTTTCTTCTTCCATTGCCGTACAGTAGAACATGTAGTGTGGAAAATCGAGACTAAATTCACCGTTGCATAAGGTGCATTTTATGGTCTTAGTTTTCAATAGTGAAACATGATTAATTCTCTGTACTTCCAAAAGGCTTCTTACTTGTACAATGATTATCTTTAAGGTTAGGGGGATATTGTCATTCAGATAGCATTCCATTGTAGGTGATGAATGAAAGTATTTATAGTGAGAGTAGAGTACTGATTTTCTTATTCTTACATAATCCAGCTGCAAGGACTGATCGGTTGCCGTTCTAATAATTAGGGGGATGTATCTTTGTAGAATATTGAAGTCTGTACATCCAACAAGCCATGAGAAGCCGGTGTTATTAAGTAGCTCTGTTATACTTTTCACCAGTCCGATATTCTGTTCTGAAGAAATTGAAATGTCCCACAAATGTGCCAAACATATTGAAGGTAGCCTGCTGCCGTCCATTTTCAGAATTCTAGTCCAGAATTTTAAGGTTAGTTTTTTCACTGTGATATCAAGAGAGTGTCTTCCTGTTTCGGCCCTCGAAATATAGGCCGGAGTATAGCTTGGAAGGCACAGAAAACGTCTGAGAAAGGTATCCTGGATTCTATCTAAGATTAAGGCTTGATCATGTGCCCAGATTGGAGCCGCATAGAGTAGGACTGTAAAGATCATAGAATCCATCTGGACTTCAAAATAATCTCCCCCACAGCACCCATCGCGGCCATGGTCCTGCCTCTATAATTTAAGGCAACTTGAGTGAAAGAAATCGAAGGGGTTAGCGGGTAGCCCAGGTACGTATATTTTGATGTAACACTTAAAGGACTTTGACCCCAATACCATCTTTCTGAACGCGCCACCTTTCCTCCATTATGGAAAGCCATTATTCTTGACTTGTTTTCGTTCAGAGTAAGTAAGTTAGTTTCTAGATAGGTTTTCAGTATATTGATTTTCAATTGAAGGTTTATTTTAGAATCACCGATCAAAACAATATCGTCGGCATATAGGAGGAGGTGTATGTTTCCGAAATTGAGTAAGTATATTCCTGACAACCCCGAGTCATCAAATATTTTAATCAAATCATTAATAAAGAGTAGGAATAGGCATGGGGATAGTGGGTCACCTTGGAGCTACCCCGAACGAATTTCAATGAATTCAGTGATAGAATTGTTCCAACGAACCGCAGCGGTCATGTTTTCATAATAACATTTAATTAAGTTGACAAATCGGTGATTCAGTCCTATTTTGACTAGTTTTGTCCATAGCAATGCGTGAGGAACCGTGTCAAAAGCTTTTTTTAAGTCTACGAAGAAGGAGTAACATTTGCCTCTTTTCTTCCTTAGGACAAGTTGGATTACAGATGTCAATATGAAAATATGATCTTGACATGAGTGAGCAGATCTAAAGCCCGCTTGTTTCTCTGGGATAATATCATTAGTTCCAATCCATTTGACTAGGCGGGACCTAAGTATTGCTATAAATAGTTTCGCGAAATTGCTCAGCAGTGAGATTCCGCGGTAGTTGGATGGATTGTCAGAATCGCCATTTTTAAAAATCGGATGAGATATAGACCTCGAGAAGGAGGATGGGAATACAGCTGATCTTAGTATTCTGTTGTATAGATCCTTTAGTAACAGTAAGTAACTGTGGGGAAGGAGCTAAATTGCTTCGTTCGGTACCTCGTCGATTCCAGCTGCCTTACAGTTCTTTAAACGCGAGATTTCTTCTATTATCTCCTTCATTGTAATTTCCGCAAATAAGCCTGTTTCCACTGAAAGCGTGTTTAACATAGGAAGGATATATTCTGTTGATGTTTCAGATGAGAGTAGTTTGTCGTAAACTTGGTGCCATTCTTTAAGCGATATGTTTCCTTGAATGAAACTTCTTTTTTTTTTTATAAATGCTTATTGTTTTCCAAAGGTTTTTAGAGTCATGAGTATTGCTTGATAAATTTTCATGCAATGATTGGTAGTATTTTTTCTTTTTATCTCTAATTAATGCAGCATAGAATTTCTTTTTTTGAAATATAGTTAACATGGTCTGTTTCTTTTTTTTTATTTCATGTAGATTTTAAGATGGGATTTAGTATTCTTTTTTGTTAGATAACATTCTCGATCAAACCAGGGCTTTGAATTTGGGTTCTATGTTTTAAATCTTCTCTGCATCCCCGCCTTGCCCATAGTATCAATGATTTTATCACTTAAAAGCCTCATTGTACTATCTATTGAGTGATTCCAATTCAGGTGTATTTCATTTAGTCCTTGCGAGAAAAACTGTGAGTTCTCATGTGTCCATCTATAACTTGTTAAAGGTGTTGGATTTGTATGTCTCGAGTAATTCACCATCGACTGTAATGAAGTAATTCTGCGATCAGAACCGGGCACTATAAGGGCAGACAAGGTGATAGGGAGAGGGTCCGAGTATGGAGAGCATTCGACTTGGAAGTTCTCAATTAGATCCAAAAGCAAGGGGGTCACCACAAAGTAATCCAAGACCGAAGAGCCACGGTCTGAGATGTAAGTAAAATTGCCATTTTGATCTGCTATCGATCTGCCATTTAATATTGTCAGTAAACTATTGTCGAGGAACTCAACAAAATGGGTTGCATTTGGAGAGATCATCTTATCACTGGAATTACGCTGTGAGAAAATATTTGAAGAGAGCGCGAATACATTGTGAAAACCGCCCATAGATCCCGTTCGAATGTTAAGGTCACCCGCCAGTATTATTTCATAGCAACATAATAATCTTTCCTCAATAAACCTAAATAGTTTGTTTAAGTTGAGTTTAAAAGTATCACCAGGTGGTAAATATGCGACTAGTATACATAGTTTACATACAGAGGTTTGTTTAAAACAAATTGAAATCCAGTTAGGCTCAATTACTATTTTGTAAATATAATTTGCAAGCATTTTACTGATTCCGACCAGTATTCCACCAGACGGTCTTCCAGTCTTGCAGCATCTTGTAGCCAGCGATTCATAAATAGTCAATTCATGTATTTCAACTTGTATATTGCGGTCGAGCCAGGTTTCTGCCAGTGCAAAAATATGATAATGTTTTACATAATCGAGAAGATCAAACAATGAACTAGCTCTCATGTATCCATTTATGTTCCAGTATAAAATGTCAATAGAATTTTTACATTTAGCAGATTTCAAGTAATTAGAATTACATGTATAAGGTTTTTTAGCTTTTATAGTGAAATCTTTTATCTTTTTGTTCTCAGAACTTTTTTGTGAACATTTATTTGTATGTATTTTATTTTGCAATGGCTGTAAAGTTTCTGAGCTGTCAACATCGATTCGTGGGTGTGTAATTGTAAAGTTTATATTAGATTTAAGTGTTTTATTGGGTGGACAGGCTTTATAACAATTATATATAAGAGAAATGTTAAATTAAATATTTTTTACCGAAAACACTTTATTATTAAGTGAAAAAAATATTGAAAAATATAAAAAAAATCTGGTTATAATAAAAAGAAAATATCCTGTCCGCTCACATGATCATTTTAGATTCCAGAGCGCCATCTAGTGAGAAAAATAAACTAAACGTTTAATTAGGTTTGATCCAAAATATTTGGCCAACCCATCACAATTTGTTAAATCTTTTCAAGTGTAAATATGTAAAAATACCTCCTAAAACTCTCTATATATATATATTGTAGTAATTTGTAAAACAATTAGCCTGATGATGAGCGAACACTTGAAAGCTTGCCATTTTATTGAATAAATATTTTTTTTGCAATTATTTCGATTGATTTATCGTTTTAAATCATTTGCAATTATTTCACAATCTAGCAATTTATTATATCAACTCCAGACATTTTAAAAATTTTCTTATTCTTTTCATATGGTTAGCGTAATTACACCAATTTGGTTATTAATACCCATTTCTTGATGTTTCACGAAGCTTACAGAATAGCTTTTTAATCTTTGAAGTATAGCCTGAACAACGCTAATCAGGGCTAACAGCCTGAAAAACATAGGTGGCTGGCTTCTCTTTATTCCTAAAGAAAATGGGTTGGCCAAATATTATGGAACAAACATCTGCCATATAAATTCCTTATTTGAGCTGTCAGTAACTTCCATTTTTATTTTTGCAATCTATTATTATATCCCCACTACAGGAATCATTTTAAAACTTCTAACAATCACTTTCTGATTATAACCAAAGTCTCAATTGAATGTGGACTTGAAAATTATTTCTAAGTTGTTTCTGGATAGCCAGTCACCTTGAGCATAGATCAATCTACTTCGACAAAACATTTATTAACACTACAGGTTACAACAGAATTGAAAGATGGTTAACAATGCTGATAAATTATCTCTTTCAAACGTTAAGTATAAAAAAAGTGGGTAAAAACAATTTTACTCTATATCTTTATAAATCATCCCTATATATTTTTAGAATTACAATGATGGAATGCTTTCCATAATTTATCTTAATTCATATTTAAAATATGTATGACACATATGGTAAATTAAACTGGTGAATAAAACTGCTGGGATGGTTCAACTCTAATGAGCCAGGCCCTCTCAATATATTTTATCATTACAATATTGATAGTAAAACATCAAATTTCTAATGATTATATCTGATTACATCTCCATTTTAGTTAGCTACATCTAAAAGTAATCCATATAATTTCACATTACACCAATACCTTGCTTTGCGTCGTTTCGTTTTGCGTTTTTTCGAAGTTGCGTCGCTGCTTAATTTTTACTGATTTTCACTGTGCGTCGTTAGATTTTCGAAGTTGCGTTGTTCTGGATTCGAGTTTTTAAATTTTTTGTGAATTATCTTTCCTAAAATATGGCAACACCTCTGTTTTTGATTGCGCCTTCACATATTTTCACTTTGCGTCGTTTCAATTTGCGTCGTGTTTTTTTTTTTTTAACCTAACCCCGACGCAAAGCGAGGTATGGGTGTACTACATTCCTCAGAATTTACTTAGATTTTACTCAAATATTTTTAACTGGCCTTCTATTATATTTCAAAAAAAGGAAATTAAAATAGTAATTTCATGTTTAAAGAGTATATATTGTTGCAACCCCATAGATCCAATGCAATACGCACGCAACATTTCAGGGGTTGGGTTCACGTGTTGCCCAAGAAGGAAGCCTATATCAAAACTTAGCAACAACCAAACAGCGACTGAACCAAAAGGCTTTTAATTCACAACTGAGCTATCTACACCGATTAAAAAAGAAAACTAAAAACAATGAATCTATCTAAACAAATGCAAATCATCAAAAACCTTCTAAATTTACATCCGCCAACAAATTCAAATCAAAGATATAATTTGCATATAAAAAAATCAAACATTTAAAAAATAACATACATAAACAAATCAAAATACAAATACAAAAATAAATACAAATATCTACACTGGCTTTCAACATATATTATGCCTAATTATTTTATATATATATGACCTATTATTTAAATATTATGCACATAAAAGAGAAAAACAGTCAATTATGAATTCCTATTCATTATAATATCATTGTAACAAAACAATAAAATATATTTATTATATTTGAATATAATTAATTTAATTGTATATTTTTGTGGGTAGATGAAAATCAATCAAAAGAATGTATCTATTTTATATACTTGATATACATTCTAAATATTTTTGTAATTAAAACATCAATATATATTTAATATATTTGAATATAGGTAATTAAATGTAGGTGAAAATCCATCAAAAGAAGGTATCCATTTTAAATACCTAAAACACATTCTTTCAAATTCTGATATAATTAACATTAATGTATATCTATTATAGTTTAATATAAGTAACTAAATTATATAATCTGTTATTAGATGAACATCCATCTAAAGAAGGTATATATTTTAAATACTTGATAGCTCAAATATTTTGAAAGATTTTATTCAACTTGCTTACCACAAATCTTGTAATCAATTTTTAATATACTTTTAGAACACGTAGGAATCTTAATTTTGTTACATTTTTAGAACCCGATGACAATGAAAGTTGACAAATATTCAGACTTCTGGGTTATCAGAGTGACTGGAATTGGACAAATTTCCAATTTGTCTTTTAATTTTTGTAAATTAATTTTGATATACTTCCAGATCACATAGAAGTATGGAAATTTTAACACTCAGTCCAATGAACAATGCAAGTGTACAAATTTCAGACTTCTGGGTGGTCAGAGTGGCCAGGAATGAACAAATTTATATATTTCTTTTCAGGTCTCAGGTTAAGCTTCTTACAAGGAATTGACCAATCCGCCGCGAGCAGACTTCCGTTTATTTAAGGACTAATCTCCAATAACTTTTGATTTTAAGTTTTGTAAGTTAATGACTAAAAACAGAATAAATAATTAATAAATAAAAATTAATTTAAAAAATATTTCATTTTCCTTTTTAGTATGTATATTAAGAGGGAAAATAAAATATTTTATCATCTGTCTTTAAAAAATTAGATGTATCTGAGTTAAAATAAAAGCGGCGATCATATTTAGAGAAGAGTTATAGCAAACACTTATAAAAATCAGCTGCTACATATTAAATCACATTAGGTTCAGAGTTCATGATGATTGTCCCCCGCCGCTTTTATTTTCACTCAGATACATCTAATTGCTCAATGGCAGAAGATATAATATATATATATATTGTCACAGTAATGAAGGTGACGAGTCGTTTGGGTAGAATAAAATAATAATTTATTAGATGACTTTAAATAGTTAAATAGTTTGGGGGATAAAAAGAAATAAACCAAGTTAAATGGATAAAAATAATGGTAAATTAAGGAAGTAATGTCAGAGACCCAAACGGCTGGCGTTCGGCTACACCCCTCAAGATGGCGACTATTGTTTACAAACTTGCCGCCTAGCGCGCCCGCCATCTATCGGAGCTTAGGTACATAACACTTGCCGAGCTGACAGCGCGCGCCACCTATCGGGGCTTAGGTACATAACATTCGCCAAACTGCCGATGTATTATTTACAGTTACAAGCTATGTACATTTTTGGTTATGACATTACTCCCCTTTTCAAAAATAAGCAGCGACCCGCTGCTTAAAAAAAAATAAATTCTACATTATGTGATCAGTCCTGTGTTTGTTCTTCTGGGCTTCTGTATGGTTTCATCCGCAGGACGTGGACGATGTCTTCGATATTCCGTTGTCGGGGTCTCCTCTCCAAGGCCTCTACTTCATAAGTTACTTCAGACAGTTGTCTCACAACTTTATAGGGGCCGAAGTATCTTTTAAGTAGCTTTTCCGACAGTCCTTGTTTACGCACAGGTGTGTACACCCACACAAGGTCTTCCGTGCGGTACTGGACAGGTCTATGGCTTTTGTCGTATCGAGATTTGTCTTTTTCTTGCGCCTTTAAGATGTTCAAACGGGCCAGCTGGCGTGCGTCCTCAGCATTTGTGACCAAACTCTCCACGTAGTCTTCAAGATTGGCTTCCTCTCTATACGTCAGGATGGTGTCCAATGGGGTCTCGACATCGCGTCCGTGTACAAGATAGAAAGGGCTAAACCCGGTGGTTTCCTGTTTGGCGGTGTTATAGGCAAAAGTTACGTAAGTGAGAACTTGTTGAGTCTCTCGGTCAGGCCATTTGTCTGGGGGTGGTAGACAGAAGTAAAGCGATGTGCGGTTCCACAGAGGTTGTTAATATCCCGTATTGTGTAGGATATAAACGTTCGACCTCGGTCTGAAATCAATTCTCTGGGGGCTCCATGTTTGAGGATCACGTCTTCTACTATAAATTTTCCAACTTCTTCCGAACTTCCATTTGGTATGGCTTTGGTCATAGCATACCTTGTTAGATAGTCTGTCGCGACCACGGTCCATTTATTGCCATCGTTCGAGGTAGGGAATCTTCCTAACAAATCTATCCCTATTTTCTTAAAAGGTCGGGATACCGGCGGAATTGGCACAAGTTGCCCTGGTGGACGTTCGGTAGAACCTTTTCGCCGTTGACATTCTCGACAATGTGCCACATATTGTCGCACAGATCTATGCAAGCCGGGCCAGAAATATTTTCTTCTAAAGCGGTCGTATGTGTTGGCAAATCCCAGGTGTCCCGCCATTGGTGTATCGTGGGCTTCCCTCAAAATGTCAACCCTGATTTGTTTGGGCACTACTAAGAGCCAAGGTTTGCCCATGGGATCGTAGTTTTTGCGGTAGAGGATGCCGTCGATTATTTTGTATCCACTTTCACTTTTGGAATCAATTTCCTGAATTATATTTTTGGTCTGGACATCGCTTCTTTGCTCTTTTCTTATGTCGGTAATTGAAGACAATTCTGGTATGTTATCTTCGTTGGATTGGGGGAGAGGACTTCTTGAGAGGCAATCCGCATCTTGGTGTCTTTTACCATTCTTATACACAATAGATATGTCGAACTCTTGAAGTCGCAAAGCCCATCTGGCTAGCCTTCCCGATGGATCTTTACATTAGCTAGCCAACACAGGGAATGATGGTCGGAGACGACGGTGAAGTGTTTTCCAAACAAATATGGTCTGAACTTGTAAATGGCCCAAACTACAGCTAGGCATTCCCTCTCCGTCGTGGAATAATTTCTTTCTGCGGCGTTAAGTGTTCTTGATGCATAGGCGATGGGCTTTTCTTTTCCTTCTACCAGTTGGGTTAACACTGCTCCGACGCCATATCCACTCGCGTCGGTATATACAAGTGTCTCAGCATCTTCTTTAAAATGGCCAAGCACAGGATCGGTAGTTAGGGCTGATTTTAATATTTGGAAAGTTTGTTCTTGTTCGTTAGACCAAAAGAACTTCACGTTATTCTTCAGGAGGCCGTGTAACGGCTTTGCTTTATTTGCAAAATCTTTCACAAATCGCCTGTAATATGAACACAATCCCATGAAGCTTCTTACTCAGTTGTTGTTTTTGGAGTCGGGGAATTTGTAATTGCTTCGATTTTGTCGGGATCAGGGCGAATGCCGCTTTCTGTAACCAGATGTCTTAACACTTTGATTTCTCTTGACCCAAAACGGCACTTCTCATGATTAATACACAAGCCTGCTTGCTGGATGCATCTGAGAACTTTCCCTAAGCGTTCAATATGTTCTTTAAAGGATGTAGCATAAACAATTATATCGTCTAAATAACAAAGACAAATTGTCCATTTCAATCCTGCTAGTAGCTTGTCCATCATTCTTTCGAATTTTGCCGGTGCGTTGCATAAACCGAAGGGCATCACCCGGAACTCATATAAGCCATCAGGGGTGATGAAAGCTGTCTTCTCCCGATCTTCCTCGTCGATTTCTATCTGCCAGTATCCTGTACGTAGGTCCATGCTGGAAAAGAATTTAGCTCCTGTTAAGCTATCCAAAACATCATCATTTCTAGGTAAAGGATACACATCCTTTTTGGTGACCTTGTTAAGCTTTCGGTAGTCTATACGCAAAATCTCCAGGACCCATCTTTCTTTTTAACCAAAACTACTGGGGACGACCAAGGACTTTCGGACGGTTGTACAATTCCCATCTTTATCATTTTATCGACTTCACTTTGTATAGCTCGTCTTTCGACAGGAGACACCCGGTATGGTCGTTGTTTAATAGGACGGCTGTCTGAGGTGTCGATTTTATGTTTCACATTGGAGGTTGTACTGAATGATTTTCTCTTAAAATCAAAAACATCCGAGTACTTTTCTAGACATTCTGCAATCATTGACTTTTGTTCTTCGTTTAATCTCTAGCCTACCAGAGATAAGATTTGTTGGCGTCTATCTTCATTCTTAATGTTTGATTGAGTTTTATCGTCTTCAGCTGTGTCAACACTGTAGATTCCGCTACTTCCAATTTTCCTCAAGTATCCTACAAGCATACCAGCTGGGATTATTTGATTCTGAGAAGTCCCAATAGTTACCCATATCTCCCCTCTGCCGTGATGGAAGTTAATTATGGATGATGGTATGACCAATTCTTTTTTTAAGATGAGATCCTTGCTTCCTTCTATCATTAGATCTTTTCCACCTCGAATGTCTTCGTTAATAACCGTGATTTTCTTAATTGAGCGAGCTGGAACAAAACAGTCTTCTAACGCATGTGTAGGCAGATCTTCTTCTAGGCTGTCGTTCACACTTTCCTTCAAATGTATTTCACCTCTTCCACAATCAATCACTGCACTTGTAGCTCGAAAGAAATCAAGACCAAGTATTATGTGATGGCTACATTCAGAGAAGACAACAAAAGTAAAATAAATCTCAAGTTCTTCAATTGACACTTTTAAGTTGCAGCGTCCCAGAGTTTCGATGTGTTTCCTATTGGCGACTCTCAATACAGGCCCTTTTTCTGCAAAGAACGGAATTTTTAAATATCGGCGAAAACTTTCCGAGATTACGGAATAATCGGCTCCAGAATCGACTAAGGCCTCAACATTCTGTCCATTAATGGTGATAACAACGTAGTTCCGTTTCATGTTCGCAGTTATAATAGGGGGGGGGGATTTCTACTTTCGTCAGCGGCCTTACCTCCAGTCTCGGTCGATCTTCTTAGTTTCCCTGGCTTAGGCGGCGAGGAGATTGACTGGATCGGCGAGAGGGCGACGGCGTTGCGTTTCATCTTGAGGGGGATCTTCCACGGCCAGGATAGGGCGACGGGTTTCGAAAGCGGCGATCAATAAACTCAACTGCTTCGGCATTTTGGTTGAACCAGGTGTTGTAATTATTGGAGTAGGTCGGCTTTCTTACCCTGGCTTCCTCGAAAACACGCCTTTTTTTCTCGGCAATATCGGGCTACATGTCCCGGGCGACCGCAATGGAAACATATTGGAACGTTTTCGTGTGTCCTCCATTCATCAGTTCTTCTCTGTGGTGTCTGGTTGGGTACCGGTGGTCTTTGGTTCAGGAACTCCTGTCGTGTCGTCTGTTTGAATATTTGGGGTCGGTTAGAGTACTGCTGTCGTGGCATTGACCTTTGAATGGGCTGCGAAATTGCAGACAGGTTCCTTTCAACTTCCTCTCGGATAATTAGATCCAGGGAAGATGGTTTGAGAGTGGCTGGGTCGGGATTCAATGCATGGTGGATTTCTTCTCGGACGATACGTCTAATGAAGTCCTCCATAGATTCCGATTCTGCTAGGTTAATGGTGGCAGCATTCGGCAGTCTGTCAAAAACTATCCGCGTATTCACACGCTTCTTTTGAGATAGTTCGATTTTTCGACACCACCTTATAAACTCCTCGGTGGTGGCAATTTCAAAGGTGACGATTGCCCTGTAAATTTCCTCAGAGACCCCCTTGACTAAATGAGCAACTTTATCATTTTCATTTATGTTGGGATTAATTTGCCGACATAAATAGAGGACGTCTTGAATATACGCCTCACTAGACTCTCCCTTTCCTTGGGCCCTGGCTTTTAGTTTTTCTAAAAGTTGGTCTTTCTCGCTTGCGTAATGCCCAAAGGCCTGAGACAACATTGTCTCAAAAAGTTCCCATGAGGTTATTCGTTCCTCTACATTCTCGAACCAGACTTCAGCCGTTCCTGAGAGGAAGAAGTAAACATTCGCCAGGCACATGGAACTGTCCCAGCAGTTGTACCGAGCTACACGATGGTACTCTTTCAACCATTTCTCCGAGGTTTGGCCCGGTTCCCCCGAAAATATAGGAGGGTTTCTTATAGGTTTGAAGTGGTATATATACTCACCCTGTGGGGTCTCTCTTCCTTCGTGTTGCATCTTAGAATACTCCAATGGGTTTAATCCTTGGATTCTACGACTTCTTCTTGTAGCTTGGGTAGCGAAGGGATGATCCAGCTTGTCTCCACCAGATGTCACAGTAATGAAGGTGACGAGTCGTTTGGGTAGAATAAAATAATAATTTATTAGATGACTTTAAATAGTTAAATAGTTTGGGGGATAAAAAGAAATAAACCAAGTTAAATGGATAAAAATAATGGTAAATTAAGGAAGTAATGTCAGAGATCCAAACGGCTGGCGTTCGGCTACACCCCTCAAGATGACGACTATTGTTTACAAACTTGCCGCCTAGCGCGCCCGCCATCTATCGGAGCTTAGGTACATAACACTTGCCGAGCTGACAGCGCGCGCCACCTATAGAGGCTTAGGTACATAACATTCGCCAAGCTGCCGGTGTATTATTTACAGTTACAAGCTATGTACATTTTTGGTTATGACAATATATATGTTATGAATATTTTGTTGTTGTTCTATAAGGCTTGATAAGACAAAGGATCGATAAGATAAAAGGTTGAGGTGCAGTCGTGATAAAAAAAAGATAATTATTTACCGTTAAGTAGCTTTTATTTTCAATTACTTGAGGAAAGATTACACATTAGTTATTTTCACATTATATAGAATTTATAAAGTTAATCCTATATTAGTGATTTAAAAGGATTGATATATTAACTACGCATATTTACAACAAAACTGAAAGTCTTTCTAAAAACGATGATAACAAAAAATAAAATTATAAATGAATAAAATAAAATATATATTTTTTAAAATATAGAAATATTTGAGGTTTTAGATTATATAATATTTCCCCCCTGTGAAAAAGATTTTAAAAAATCAAAATTTTAAAATAAAATTGGTAATTAAAGATAATTAATTAAACGAAATCAATAAATCTTTAGAAATAATTAAAAATGAAACAATAAAAATCAATACGCACATTTTTTCAAAATAAACAAAAGAAAGTTTGTTTACAAATAATTTATATAATTATGAAATTATAATAAAAGTATATATAAGAAATATTAATGTGTGATAAATATCAAAAATGTATATGAAGCAAAAAAGGTATTTAAAATTTGAGTAATTATGACATTATGCTAGTTACACTTCAAAGTTGAGTAATGAAACGCTAATAGACGTATGGAGTGACATTAAGTTATTTGTGAAGGCTTAAGAATTGGTGCTGATATTTGTTATTCATTGTCCATGTCCAAAATATGGTTTTCCTGTAAAAAACATGGGTTATCATCAATATCTATTAACTTTCTGTTAGAATTTTGATTTGCTATTGAGTCATTTTCTATGTTAGTGTTATAGTGAAGTAAAAAATCTGCTTCTGGGTAAAATAATTTCAGTTTGTTAGAGTGTATAATTTCTGTTTGTTTTCTTTGGGGTAAATTGGGTTTATTAATTTCATATGTGACTGGAGAAAGTTGTTTCAAAATAGTAAATGGGCCTATATATATTTGTGTTGATTTACCAGTGTTTTGATAAATAAAGGTTTTTACTAATACCTGATCTCCTTCTTTAAAAATGGGTTCTGGGTGTTTAATATCATAAAGTTGTTTGCTGTGTTCATGGGATTTTATGGTTCTTTCAATGGCTAATTTTCTTGCCTTTTATATTGGTGTATGTGTTTCTGTGTCATGTTCTATATACTGTGGTTGTATTCCATAGTATAAGAATTTAGGAGTAAAGCCTGTTGTGGTATGTACTGTTTCATTATAGCTTTCAGTAATTTTAGGAATATATTTTGTCCAAGGAATCTTTAAATTAGCATTATATTCACATCTTAACCTATTAATGATAGTGGAATTTAGTCTTTCTAATTTTGCATTTGTTTCTGGGTAATGAGCACTGGTGAGTTGATGCTTAACATTATTTCTATCTAAAAAGTGTTTAAATTTATTGCTGAGAAAAGCTGCATTTTTGTCAGTTATTAATATTTCAGGTTTATTAATTTGGAATAAATTTCTTAAACAAGTTATATAGGAATCAGTTGATACAGATTTTGTTGGAAAAGCCCAAAGGAATTGATTATCTACTATCATATGGATACTGTGTCTTGTCCCATAATTATGTAACCCGCCCAATGTATCTAGAGAAAAATGTGATTTGGGTGTGTAGCTATTGGCATTTGTTGTAGTAGTCCATAAACAATTCTGTTATCCCTAGACTTGTTAAACTGGCAATTTTCACAATGTTTGGTGTAATTAGCAATATCGCTAGTCATATGTGGCCAATAATAGTGTGGAGAAATTACTTTAGTCATTTGAGTTGTTCCAATATGTCCATGCTTTGTATGTACTTTGCTTAATAATTTCTGTCTTAGTGTCTGTGGTACATAAGCTATTTTAAAACCCTTTCTAATAATTGTAAAGAGACCATTTTGTATTTTAATTTTATTATTGTTAATTTGTTCTGTTGATTGGTGTTCTTTTAACTCATTATATGTTAGGTAAAATGAGACAGGTGCTCTTGACAGCATGTCTGCTTCTATATTATTTAATCCTTTAATATGTTTAATGTCAAAGCTATATTGAGATAGAATTAAGGACCATCTAAATAACCTACATTGTGGGTTTTTTACATTTTTGATCCATTTTAAAGGTAAGTTATCTGTGTGCAATGTAAAATGCATGTTGTGTAGATATGTGTGAAATCTTTGTACTGAATTAATGATAGCTAATGTTTCAATTTCTGAGGCAGTATAATTCTGTTCATATGGGTGAAGTTTTCTTGAAAAGTAACCTATGGGGTGTAAAATGCCTTGTTCATCTGGTTGTTTAAGAACTCCTGCTACTCCTAGATTTGACGCGTCTGTGAATAAATTACATGGTTTTGATGGGTCATAAATATATAGTACAGGTTGTGATATGAGTGCATTTTTAAGAGTTTGAAAGGCTTGTTCATGTTTCGCACTCCATAACCAAGGAGCATTTTTTAACAAAAGTTCATTCAAAGGTGCCCTAATTTGCGCATAATGGGGAATAAATTTATTATAAATATTTATGGTGCCTAAAAATCTCTGTAAGGTTTTAATATTATAAGGTCTATTTAATTTTAAAATTGCTTCAATATTTATGTTATTTGGTGTATATTTTCCTGAGTTAATAGTGTATCCTAAGAATTGTATTTCTTTTTGTAAAAATTTGCATTTATTAAGATTGAGCTTTATATCCTCTTGTTCGAATATACCTAATATGTCATCTAAATGTTTAATGTGTTCTTCATAAGTTTTGGAGTGAATAATAATATCATCAAAATAATTTAAGGCATAGCGTATGTTATGTTTAGTGAAAACTGACTTCATAATCCTTTCAAATTGTGAAGGTGCATTTTTTAGACCATATATGGAAGTCTGTTCCATTCATAACATCCTAATTGTTTTACAAATGAAGTTTTATGTCTATCTTTTTCACCTATGGGTATATGCCAGTATGCATTTTTAACATCTAGAATAGTATATATTTTTGACTGTGATAACCTATCTATAATTTGTTCTATAAGTGGAATTGGTGTATGTTCTGGAACTGTTTTTTGATTAAGTTTCCTATAATCTATACAGAGTCTTGTGGGGTGATTTGGGGCATCAGATTTCTTATTCACTAATAATGCAGGAGAACTATAGGGGCTAGATTAGGGCCTATAATAATATAATATTTTAATAATTCAGTTATTTGTTTTTGTATTTCAGCATTATTGTAAAAAGATGTCCTATATGGCTTTTGTGCTATGGGAATATTATCTAAAAGAGATATGCAAATTGGGTTAGTCGTTATGTATCCTATATCAAAATTGTGTTTAGAGAAAACATTCTTATATTTATGCAATATATCTGAAATTGTTTGATTTGAGAAATTTGGATTAATATCTACTTTACTAAAGTCTAAATATGAATTATAATTTGTTATAGAGTACGGTTGTCGCATACTGTGAAATGGGTTAGAATCAATAATGGGATTTGAATTAGGATCTATAAGTTTAACATTTGTATTTGGTATATCAAAAGAATTGAAATTACACAATGGATTAATATTTAAAAGAGATGAATTTTTAACATAGTATGGGTCTGGAATACATAGAGTAGTGGCATATGACTTCTGATTATCAGTTTTTTGATTAAAAGAATACAAAAATTTATAATTTTGAAAAAGAAGTTTTTTTGAGAAATCTATTTGTAACTTAAATAAATAAAATGTTGGTAAACCTAAAATAATATATTCTATTGGACTATCACAAAAAAAAAAAAAAACATTTCTTGATACTTTGTAATTTTACCTAAGCTAAGCCTAACTAATATTTTGTATAATGGGCAACTAAATCCTTCTACCTGACCTATTCTTTCTTTTGGGGAATTGTCTAATATTTCATAATAAATGTGGTTTAAGTATTTTAAAGGGATAATAGATATGGATGATACAGTGTCAAGTACACAGGGTAAAGATATTTGATTAATAAATACAGAGAATAGCAATAATGTTCTACCTGGATTGATGCGCTTCGGATGAGTATTATTCTTTAGTGGGCAGTTTCTATGGAAATGGATCTGGTTGGGTAGCTAGTGAGATGCACATATCTTGCAGGGGTATGGAGGCTGGTTTATGGATTTGTGGGGTTCTTGCTGGTGGTTAGCTGCTGCTGCTGTCCTGGGAAAAGACTGGTATTGATGAGCTAGGGAGGAGTTGGAGTTAAATTTTTTTACTGGAGTGCTTGTACTGGTAGAAGGTTGTTGGGGTTCTTCTTCTTTATTTGTTGATGATTTTAATTGGGTTGTGATTTTATACCAGTCTGAAGGTTCTTGTACTCTTGCCGCTATTAGATATTTTTTGAGGTGACTTGGCATTCCATCTGTTAGTGCTTCTAATAAAGGTGTTTTTTCTAGGTTTAGTTTTTTGGCTAAAGCAGATTTTTCCTTAAAATATTATTCCAGATCATCTTTATCATTATATTTTAAATTTAGAAACCTACTAAATAAATTTGAATCATTTATTGTGAAGTATGATATTAATTTTTGTTCTATTTCCCCCCAATTATTTATATCTTGTAACTCTTCTATATAATAATTGAAAGCTTCACCCTCGAGATAATTTGATATATTATTTTGTTTAAAATCTTCATCAAGATGCTTCTGTAAACATTTTTTGTTAAAGAATTTGAGCCAAGATATTATGTGTAAATTTTGACCATAAAATTTCGTTATTTCTATAGTACTTGGATTTGGCGTCATGACATGTTCTACATTCCTTCGTTTGCGAGACATTTTGTAAAAATAGTTTTATAAATTTTGAATAATTTATAGAGCAATTGGGTTGAAAATTCAGGTAATCCTGTCGACTTATTGTTATGAATATTTTGTTGTTGTTCTATAAGGCTTGATAAGACAAAGGATCGATAAGATAAAGGGTTGAGGTGCAGTCGTGATAAAAAAAAAGATAATTATTTACCGTCAAGTAGCTTTTATTTTCAATTACTTGAGGAAAGATTACACATTAGTTATTTTCACATTATATAGAATTTATAAAGTTAATCCTATATTAGTGATTCAAAAGGATTGATATATTAACTACGCATATTTACAACAAAACTATACAACAAAACTGAAAGTCTTTCTAAAAACGATGATAACAAAAAATAAAATTATCAATGAATAAAATAAAATATATATATTTTAAAATATAGAAATATTTGAGGTTTTAGTTTATATAATATAAATTTTTTTTTAAAGATTTGGCAATCCATAATTAAAATTATATTTAAAAAAGATGCATATATTGGATTTCTAATTATTTTATTGTTCCAATATTTCGAGGGGCAACTCGCCTCTCTTTATCGAGGATGTTTTTGTTTTTCACTAGAACATGCGCGCGCGCGTACACCACTCTCGTTCTACAAGGCCAATGAAAGAATTGTATCTTTGATTTAGCTATTGTATTCAGTTTATATACAGCAAATAATTATATTTAACATTATATATTATTATTTTATTGGCCTTGTAGAACGAGAGTGGTGTACGCGCGCGCGCATGTTCTAGTGAAAAACACAAACATCCTCGATAAAGAGAGGCGAGTTGCCCCTCGAAATATTGGAACAATAAAATAATTAGAAATCCAATATATGCATCTTTTTTAAATAATATATATATATTCCTCTTTAATGCATTTAAATATGTTTTTTATGTATTTTTATTTATTTTTATTTTCAATGTATTTAACATTAATATATATTTATTATATTTGAATATAATTAATTAACATATATAATTTTTATGTGTAGGTGAAAATCCATCAAAAGAAGGTATCTATTTTGAACACAAAATATATTTTATAATTTTAACGTTATTAACATTAATAAATATTTATTATTATAATATAATTACATTATATAATTTGTTTGTAGAAGAAACTCCATCAAAAGAAGGTATTTATTTTAATTACTTGACCTTTTTCATTTTAATGTATATAAAACATTAATATATATATTTAATATATTTTAAAATAAATAAATTAATTATATAATATGTTCGTAGATGAAAATCCATCAGAAGGTATCTATTTTAAATATTTTATTTAAAACAATTCTGATACCCTTTATAATTTTAATGTAATTAACATTAATATATATATTATATTTGGATAAAATTTATAAATTGCTTGAATTTTTGTAGATAAAAATTAATCAAAAGAATGTATTTATATTATATAGATATGTTTTTTATTCGTATATTTTGGTTTGTAAAATATAGAGAAAACATTTTTCAATTAAATAATATAATATATACTTTACATATACGTTTCATAGATATTACAATAACGTGGAAAATTAGGAAAGACAAACTTCAGAATGATCCAGTGATTTATTTAAGGCAAGAACAAACTATGAATGATAAACAGAAGATAAGCAAGGAAGAAAGTTTACAGAGTAGCAAAATATAAACATTAAAAATGATACTCTGTTAATAAAATATAAATATTTCGCTACATAGCTCCTCCCTATGGGAGCTGTGACCCACAGCTTGCATTTATTGTAGTTACTGACATTCTTAACATTATATTTTATTTTTCATTCTAAAGTCAATATATGTTTAAATTTTGAATATTTTAAAACATGATGTAAAATGAAATTCAAGTATTCTCGCCTCTCAATTTTGTTTATAAGTGTTATAGTACAATGCCTGTTATAATATATTAAGTCATTGCTATCAGACTTTTATAGAAGAAAATGAAAATTCATTTTTAAAAATTTGTATCCAAATATTTCATGGTGAATTGTTATTTTTCATAAAATATCAAAACCCATATATAGGTTCTGCTTTTGTAAGACAACATTTTATAGTTTAATAATATTTCCACTCTTTTTAATAACATTTTACACTCTGTTACAACAGCTTTTGACTTTAATAATAATCTTTTACTCTATATGAATATTGTAATTTTTTAATATTTTAGTCGATATTTTCGAATTTATTTAATAATTAAGAAACGAAATGTTTATTTTCAAGTTTTCAATAAATCTTTCAATAAAATATCGTTTTATTTGGGTCCCATTTTTGATTTCTAAAAAGTTATTTTATATCAATAGGAAAATAAATTTATTAATATAGGTACATTTTAATTTTATATGTGTATGAATTTTGCACTTGTGTAAAGCAGCATTTAAACTTAAAGGACAACATTTTACAATTCGAAAACAACGTTTTACATTTTAATAACAGTTTTCATTCTCAATCGCTATTTGTGATTTCAATAAATATTTTAAATATAAAAAATATTTTAATTTTATATAAATACACTCTTAATATATCTTATCATACTCAGAACTGACAATAGAGGACCTATTTTCCAGGCCTATAACTACAATCGCAAAATTGAAGAGGAGTGGACTTCAGGAATTGGTTTAACCATGGAGATAAGCACCACCACCACTAATTCTTTATATTAAATTAAATACGGACTTATTTAAAAATATTTATATACGTTTATATAATAAAATAAAAGAAATAATGCAATTGGAAATTATTTTAAGTAAAGTTATTTCTTATTAAAATAAGAACATTAAATATCCAGGGAAAGGTTTCTTTTTTCAATGGATTATTTTATCGAATTGTGAATACAAGTTAAGTCATGAATAAAAAGAAACTTTTCCCTGGAGGCTTAATGTTCTTATTTTGATATTGATTCAAGGGATTATTTTATCGAATTGTGAATACAAGTTAAGTCATGAATAAAAATAAACTTTCCCTTGAGGCTTAATGTTCTTATTTTGATATTGATTCAAGGGATTATTTTATCGAATTGTGAATACAAGTTAAGTCATGAATAAAAATAAACTTTTCCCTGGAGGCTTAATGTTCTTATTTTGATATTGATTCAAGGGATTATTTTATCGAATTGTGAATACAAGTTAAGTCATGAATAAAAAGAAACTTTTCCCTGGAGGCTTAATGTTCTTATTTTGATATTGATTCAAGGGATTATTTTATCGAATTGTGAATACAAGTTAAGTCACGAATAAAAAGAAACATTTCCCTGGAGGCTTAATGTTCTTATTTTGATATTGATTCAAGGGATTATTTTATCGAATTGTGAATACAAGTTAAGTCACGAATAAAAAGAAACATTTCCCTGGAGGCTTAATGTTCTTATTTTGATATTGATTCAAGGGATTATTTTATCGATTTATCGAAAGTTTGTTCTGTTTAATATGGCGTTGAATTTTACCCATATTCTCTCGGTACAAGCTTACCAGCTTAAACTTCAGATTTTTTCATAAAATATTTTGAATAGGTTGCTTATTTTGAATGGAAACAGTTAGCAATTTGGTTTAGATATGCTTCCATCATTTGGGTGAAAAATTGATGTTCTTGTTATTTTAATTGAAAATTGAATATCTTTATTCGTTTTGAATAATATTATTGGTTCTCTCCTATACCTCATGAATATCGAAGCACTCGTAGAAATGTCTATTTTATGTTATGGTTACTCTGATCCGAGAAAATATATTTTAAAAAGGCTCTTATATAAAAATGAATATTGGGGTTGTGTCTGTAAGCATCTTTTAGTTGGTATTTGCGGTTTGGCAGATTCGTCGGACTCAATTTTCTCTTCGCACATGACCTGTATCTTTCCAGAGCGTGTTTTAACCATAATTAAAAATAATTAAAGGAATGACAAAGCTATCTCCTCAAATATATTTGGAGTTTATTTTTACACTTTCTGTCAAAATATGTTGTCATTAAAGTGTAATATGTTGTTTTCAAAGTGTAAAATGTTGTCTTAAATATGCAAAACCTATATAAAATGACATAAATATTTTATAATGCTTATATATATTTTTTATTTATTTCAACACACAAAACGCGATATCCCGAATAGGGATAATTGCGTCGATTTACATTTTTAAACAGGAGCAGTTATAAACATACACAAATTCAAATTAATAAAAAAAAAGATATATTAGAGACCTGATCCTTCCAGGTTAGAAAGATATCAATGAATATTAATGATAATACATATATATGGGAGGGTTTTTTTTACATTAATACATTCAAATATAAAGGCAAATTATATTCTAACTTAATATATATTTGAATATCTGCTATTTGTGAATATTCTAATAACCATTTATAATGTTAAAATAGAATTAACATTTATAAACAATGAACTGAAGAATATTTCTTAAGTGAACTCCCTTTTCCTGTCATCAGATTAATCGCGCAATTTAGAACTCTTTCAATTTTTTTCAAAGAACACCATCTGATTTTAATGAGGGGTGAAGACCTGAAATGCACTTTCTGTGGATCAGGAAAAACAATGGAGATGTTGTACTAATTATTTGATTGTGCTGCTATGTCTGAGGAAAGACGAAAACTAAATGATAAAACGGGGCAACTTTGTCCTTCATTTCCGGCACTAATTAATGAAATATCAAATAATAGGTATATAGCGATGGCTATATTTGGATTCCACAGAATTATAACCCGGAAAAAGGCCACACAGTGTTCTCCCCATCCCTTGTGAACTGGCGAATCCTGTATAGGGCGAGAGGCCCTAAATAAAGGCTTTGTTGTTGTTAAAAACAATGAACTAAATACGCTTATATATATATTATAATTTCAAAAAATGATAAGATATTATTTCTGTTTGAATTTAGATCATGTTGAGGATCATGGTAATGGTGGTGCAGTCATGGCTGAAATCTTGAAAAGATAATAATCAAAACAGTTTTGATCGGAGAGATTGCTTTAATTGAGTTTTAGGATAAACATAATTTGGTAAAAGTACCGCCTGGCTTAAGGCATAAGAATTAATAAAACAAAATATTATTTACATAATTACAAAGTTTTGAGCCGGCCATTGGGATAAAACAACAACGAGTTAATAGGGGAAGAGTGACCTCTGGCGGTCGATTTAGCAGAGTATTTGATTCTATGAAATTATAATTTAAAATAAAATAATATTTTTATATAACATATATATATCTTTCTTCAATATAATTAGATAATTTATCTATCATATATTGCTACATTTGCGTTTTAAATATATTATAGACTGATAACATCATTATGCTGTTTATAGTCGACAATCCTACGGCAACAGGTAAGTAAATAGTTTAATATAATTTTCTTGATATTAAGAATAGAATGAATGTATAAGAAAAGTGAATAATAAAGGGCATTGGAGATTAAACAAATATAAATATGTATAAACAATACTTAAAGTTACACCGCATAAGTTTCTTTTTTATGAAAAATCAATATTTATTTCAAAGAGAAATATTTACTATTTCTAACTTTTGTGAATGAATTATGAGAGGGCGAAAATATGAATTAATATTTTCACCCTCTCATAATTCATTCAAAAAAGTTAGAAATAGTAAATATTTCTCTTTGAAATAAATATTGAATTTTCATAAAAAAGAAACTTATGCGGTGTAACTTTAAGTATTGTTTATAATCACCCGCCGCAGTCCTTTATAAATATGTATATATTAATAAAAACCTTTTTGGATAAAAAATTAACATTTTATTCTATAAAAATCCAATATTTTGCTAGGCTGTATGCCTATCTTTGTCAGTATCATATATATTTACACACCTATATATATAGGTGTAAGAAAAAAGGTATTTTCTGATCGTGCAACTGAGAGTTGCTGATGGCTTGCGCCTTCTATCGGAATAAATATCAACTAATCGTTGATTTTTAATTATTCCAGAATTGGCCAATTATCAGTTGCACGATCAGGAAATACCTTTTTTTTTTCTTAATTTAACTACCTGATCCAAGTACAAATCCTTTTGTACTATTTTTCATATATATGAAAAAAAGCAATAAAATATATAAATAGGTTCAGGTGTTGATATTAAAAACAAAAAAGGCATATCCTAACCAGGCTCACATGAGCTTTTCACGGAACAAGTTAAATAAACGTTTAGTTTATTTTTGTTCCACTAGATATCGCTCTGCCATTTAGAAATACTCGTGTAAGCCTGGTCAGGATATGTCGTTTTTGTTTTAAATAAATAAATAAATAAATATAACGTTTATTTAGCTTGCTCCGTAATATTTGGCCAACCCAATTTCTTGATTTATCAAGAAAAGCCATCCACGAACGCGTTTCGCGCTGTTGGCGCTCGTCAGCGTGGAGAAGGCTGTAACCACTGCGACCAAAAAATATTTTTGGTCCCAATGGCTTCCCGAGAAATCAGAAAATGGCTATTTAAGGACAAATTTGCGTAAAGACGCTTAACACATGAAAAAACAATAGGAAAAAAAAAATATATATATATATATATGTGAAATAAATAATTTTAACATATATATGCCTTTTTAAAGAAGGAGTTAAAGGATTTCTGAGTAAATAAATTAAAACCTAAGAAGAAAATAAAGAAGGGGAAGATATAATGATTATATATAATATTTTTAAAGATTATTTATTTTTATATAATATAAAACAAGAAAATATATTATGTAATAATATGAATATAATTTAACACAAATATCTATTTTTCTAATACTTTGGTTTTAAAATTTTTCATTAAAATGAATAATATTTTTATTTTATCACTTATCATTATAAATATTTATTTTATCATTATTGTGATATGACGTATATAGAATATTGAAAAAGGCATGTTTCTAGATGAACCAGAACAAGAAGGTAACTATAGCTAATTCTATAAAAATATTTTTCAACCACTATACTGATCGGCTACCAGAAATAGAAATTTTACCCTCAATTTTACTTAATTTTACGTTATGAATATAAAAACAATAATGATTTTATGTTCCCAGGTGAAACTAGAGAACCTATAGGTAATTCCGAACAATTCAATATTTATATATTTTCTTGTGCTCTATATTAAATTAGTGTGTGTAAGTTCTGAATAGTTTGCTGCTACAACTCTAGTATTTTATATAATTTTTATTTCACATCATGGCTATCATTAATACTACACAAATAATACACCATTCTCATTTCTCAATATTTTTGTTAAATCATCTTTTTTCTAAAACTCATATTTTCATTGTATAGGAATTTTAGTATTTTTCAATTTCTTTAATTTCTCAAGTATTTTAAAGTGACTAATAAGTCTAAATTTCTGTATACAATATAAAAACCTTTAACAGCAATTCATACATAATTGGCATTAATAATTTTGAATTTTTTAGCGCTCTCTTTATTTTTTAAATATATATAATTTAAATCCATATAATCAACCCTTAAACTGCAATTAATAGAAATTGAAAGAAAGATGGCATGGCTCGGCATCTCATACGGCTCCGCTATTTTAATCTCCAAACGTTCTTCTATTGTATTAGACTGAATTGTTATGTACTCTGCAATTGCTATTGAAGACAGTAAATGGATATATTGAAATATGGACATATAAAATTATCTAGAACTGTAATTCTGAAGAAAATATTTATTTAATTGATAATTTCTTGCCAGCGTTTTTGAACTATTAAAAACACAGATATCTGTTACCAGTGTCTAGGTATTTAACAGGAAAGTTTTACCTCTATTGAACTAATTTTAATCTTGTTAAATAATCTATATATTAATGATGGAGAATATGATGTATGAATGGATTGCTTTGACATTGTGAAAGGTTAATTCATTCATATCATTTCCATGAAGATTGGGAATATCTTGTGGCAAAAATATTTTCAGCACATTGTTTTTATAAAAAGCAGAGTTAACCATTCCAATTTTTCAATTCTAGTAATTCTAAGATTGTCTTTTAATTCTAAACCCACCATCTACTATTATTATCTCCAAAAGACATTTGACACAATTCCGTGACATATTCTTTCATAAAGAATTTTCATTTATTTTACATAACATATTAATATTTTTCAGTTTATATGAAAGGCAAAATTCAATATTTTAGATAACAGAGAAGCCCTTATTGACATGCCCTACAGTCAGGTATGACATCAAATGGAATATCTTATTTTACAAAAACTCTGAACTAACATATATACTTAATCCTTATTTTATATACGCATTACTTTATTTTACCAAATATATGAATATATATTGACATGACATAATTATGTTTTTAGAAGAAAATATACCAAATGAAGGTAATTATATTACTAATAAATTATAACCTATAACTAAATTTTATAAAAACTTGTACGCTAATCATCTACTAGAAACTCAATTTTTATATTAATATCTACGCTTTTTAGCCTTATCGATATATAAAATTAAATATGTCTTTGTTTCCAGATGAATATACAGAACCAAATGGTAAATATTTATTATACTCTCTATTTAGGTCCTGTAGAGCTCTCTCTCTCCCTCAATCTTACCATCTTTTCTGCCCTTGTTATAGTCCATCTCATTCGTCTCAATTATAATAACCTCTGATCATATCAACAGATATATATGGTTGAGCATTTTCAGTGTGGCTCACAAAATACTGGATAATTATGTGAACTGCCTCACTATAAATTGACATTAACTTGAAAGTTAGAATCCTTACCTGATACTTTATATTGCTCTAGAGTGGATAATTAAAAAAGAGACCGATCAGAAACCAGGATAAGTCTTTCAAGAATCCTTCTAATTTCATATTGAGGATACTCATTTGTCCATGAAATTCTAAAAAAGTTTCATATGAACATACAGTCAGGCAAGAAGTTCTACATTGTTTATCCTGAAAATCCTTAATAAATAATTCATTTTGACAAAGGCAAGATCTTATCAAGATCTATCGTTTGGATAGCTGCAATGAGGATGCACAAAATTTTTGAGACTGATTAATCTGAAATATATTTGGGGCACCATGGAATATGATGAATGTGATAAGAGAATTTGTACCAAGGACGTCAAAGGTTGTGTTTTAAACTAAGAAAGTTTGGAATAATTCGAATAGATCATCTTTTTGGTGTAAAATGAATAACTATACATTTATCAATATATATCTTTCCAAAATTCTTTCAGAAAAATACTTTGAGTAAATCCATTTTAATTCCTAAAACAATGTATTTTATAAAATAGGTGATATGAAATATACAATATTTGTTTTCAGATGAAACAACGCCAGCTTCAGGTAACTATATTCTTGTTCTTCTACGAAATTCTTATAATCAATCAAATTGAACACTAATTTATTACTTAAAGAATTAATTATTAAATTTCTCCATTATTTACTTTTTATGTTTAATAATGAATAACTTTGATCCGTATTTCTGTTTTTTTTTCTGTTGAAAAATTTGAAATGGTACATCATAAAATGATAATTATAGACCAGAGTATTTATAGGAAAACAAAGCTATTCAATCAATCAACACTTCCTCGTTAGGTATTACAATTCAAGTCTTGGATCCAGTAGATATAAAGTAGCAATAACATTTTGATTTTGAGCAGAGAATTTATATGAGAGTATTGTGATATTTCGCAATATAATATCACATAGTTTGAAATGGTGTTGATGTTTGGAAATATTAAAGGAATAAGGAAGAGAGGTAGACCTACAATGATTTGAATAGAATGGGTCAAAAAATACCGGAATATCACTAAATAAACTGCGATTGATAGTCATAAATGAATAAATTAGACATATTTGTCCATATAAACATCAAAAGAGTCGAACTCGACTTGATAGGCACTAACAAATTTATATGAAAAGAAAAATTACCATAAAATCATATTAACATTATTAGGATGGGTGTTGTAAATGAAATAGATAATATTACTTCAAAGGCATAGTGTTCTACAAATTACTTGTGATTATTTGTGACCTTATTAAGTGGGAATCAGTATTTCTGTGTATATAATGAATCAAACCTATGGCAAACAAACCATAGAATTATTTAAATGATATGGATATTATAAACCCCATTAAAGGAATACATATCTGTACATACATAGAAAACGCTTCAAGAACAAAAGTTTTCTTCTTTTTCTTTCTTATCTCCACTCAATCATAATAGGGTATCAAGCTTGTAAAGCGTGAGATGACAACCATCATGACTGGGTAAAGTAGAATGCGTTTGCCTTTGTCATTAAGACTGGGAGCACTACTCAGTGGCAGGCCGACTTAGCTCCAATATGAAATGGCCGCCTCTGACATGAGGAACAGACGCCATGTGCAGCCGCTCCTAACATGGAGTACAAACGCTGCTCATCCTGTATCCCTGGATTAGGAGCCCTTACAAGGTACTATCATCCGGGCCAGCTGAGCCCTGGTTTTTTAGCGAGCTTGTTACTACTCCCCCTCCTCCTTTTTCATCTGGGCTTGGGACCGTCAAAGGCGGAGTTGAATTTTAAAGTTTTCTTGGAGAGTTAAAAATAAACTATCTATTTTTAAAAGATATCATAACAACTACTAATGAACTTTTAAATAATAAAAATATCTATTCTCGATAACATGAGATTCATTTTTCAATTCATAAGGAATCAAATGTTCATAAACATTAAATGCATCTCTCTCTCTCTCAAATCATATAGAATAAACTGTTTGAAAACATGAGAAACAATTCTAGAATCATAAGGACCCCAAAGGTCAAAAACATGAGAAATATTTCCCAAATAATATAGAATCAACTGTTTTAAATAATAATAAAAAATATATAAAATTATATGAAATCAACTTTTAAAAAACATGAGGAACTTTTCTCAAATCATAAGAAATCGTCTGTTTTATATATTCATCAAATAATGAATAGAAGAGAATTGTTAAAAAAATAATATTTATTTTTCATATCATAAGGAATCAACAGTTCGATAACATGAGATACATTTACCAAATAATACTGAATTAGCTGTTTAAATTCATCAGTTATATTATCTATATGCTACGTGGAAAATTAGGTTCAGGATGATACTTCACTTTATTAAAGGCAAGAACAAACTATGATGATAAACAAAAGATAAACAAAAGAGAGAAGTGTACAGAGTATAGCAAAATATAAACATAAAAAATAATACTCTACTAATAAAATAATAAATACTTTGTTACAATATCATAAAATAATAAGTTCTTTGAAAATATTATTACCATACCTCAAATCACATATCAGTTTTCAGAAAGCCTGAAATACACTTCTCAGGTCAAAATGAATCAGCTGTTTGCCTCATCAAGTACATTTCTCAGAGAATTTATCTGTTTAAGAAAACGAGAGATATTTCCTAAGATAATTATCTTTTCCTTAGCATAATATACCTTATCCAGTGGTTTCAGTCCTTTCAGAACATGACAAACAATCCCAATTACATGATGTATTAAAAATTGAATCTGAATGTATGTACAATAAAACAAAAAAAAGTTGGTTAATTGTTGCAAGGAGTCAATTTTAAGCTAAGTCAATATTTTTCTAACATGTTATAAAACTAAATATTTATCAAGCTAAATCTATATTTTCTATACTCTTATCAAATTGCTGAGCCAACTTCTAATAATTTATCGATGAGGAAAAACTATTTTTTTAACCAGATTTCAAATACGAGTATATTGGGAATCAATACGCTCTGATATAATGATTTTATGTCAAATAATTTATATCGATCAATAAAATTCATCAATATTATATCAAATGCTATACTTATATTATGTAACTCCTCACAAGTGTGATATTCAGCTCTTAATCATATAATTATCATTCTTATCTCTTATGATCTCGTATTACGAATAATAATATCGGCCAACTTGGATGATCTCCGATTACAACAATATCTTATTTAAATAATAGTTTAACTCTGAATTCTATTTATTTATTTATTTATTATGGGATGGGGTTGCTTGCGTGTGTTCGTGTGGCTTATGGAAAGGCCGCTGATAAAATTATAATTAATTTTTTAAAATAAATTAATTTATTAAAATCCAGAAATATATAAAGAGAAAAGTAGTAACGGCCGTTGGAAGCAAGCCTTGTTGTTGACGACGCGCGTGGCCAGAAAGTCCCGTATGCCCCTCGCGCATGCGTAGTGACGTGTTCTCCCAGCTAGCGCTTGCCAAGGCGTAGTGAGGTCGCCACACTACTGCCCGTATGTGTATTGAAGTTTTGTCCGCGCTCGCTGAAGCGAAGTGTGGTCGTCACATATATGTATATACTATTTTTAATAAATGTATTGATATCGCCATCAAATATTATTCAGTGAGGTTTTATCACTATATCGAAAGTTTTTCTTTAAAAAAAAATAGACACTTCGGCCAATAAATGTTTTTATTTTCTCAACGTTTCAACATCAATCTTTTGTTTTCGTCAGAAGAAATAAATAAAAATAAAGCATTTGGCAAGACGTTACAATTCAAAAGGAACAATTTTTAACACCTACCGAATGCTTTATTTTATTTATTTCTCCTAACGAAGACAAATGAATTTTGTTGAAATGTTGAAAAAATAAAACTTTAACTGGCTGAAGTGTTTATTTTTTAAAGAAATACGATGCCGACCAGGCAACCTCTATCTTTACAATATATCAATAGTGATGTAGTTCTTTAAAGAAGACTAATGCAATTTTATAAAGGTAATAAGAATAAGTAAGATTCTAGAAGCAAATTCAATTAAAGGTTTAAATCAGTTAGCAAACATTTTATACCAATTCCTTTCTTTCTATAGTCCGTCCTATCCACAGTTGTCTATTATGTTTATTATTTCAGCGAACTAACTTTAATTTTTAAATATTTTATAATATTTACTATATGCAGTATACTATTTATATTTCTTCATCAAAACTAAATACATAAAATACTGCTATACTACAGATAAAATCAAAACCCATCAGTAAATAGATAGATGATTCTACACTCTTGATTTTTTTATTTTTTATTTTCTATATAATTTATTTTAAATCCGAAGCTCGAAAGTATATATTGTTTCATTTTTTATTATTCTTAATTTACGATCATCACAGCTACTTCTGAATTTTCTAATAATTAAACACTTCAAAGATATCACTGCAAGCAATGATAAATATTATTATGCATAGCGCGTCATCTGTTATGAATATTCGAAACTATTATAGACGCGTATGATGAAATATTTTCCATTGCAGTAATGGCAGTAGAAATTGTTAAATTTTCAAAAGAATCATTCACATCATTAATAGTTTCGAATTATAAATATAATAATTATATTTCTATTTAAATAATTTACACTTTGATAAACTTCCTGTGTGTTTCCAAATGATTTCTTCATTGATTTATATATTATCAAAACAGGTGATGAGTAATATTCTCAACTAACTCCTCTCCCAATATGATCTTCTTCATAAAATTACTATCATTTATAATTTCATAAAAAAAACCTTGAACTATAATAAAATTCCTTTTTGAATAATTGTTTTAAAATAAATATGATTTTTATTAACATAATATGTATTCAAATATATTTTTATATTATATTGAATATATATTTGTTGACATGTCTAGAAGAAGGAGGTATGTATATTGGATTATATTATGATAAATTTATTTATTGAGATATTTAGAGAGTTACAACCAAATTTATTTTATATTAAAAGAAAATACACCAAAACCTCGCTTTGCGTCGTTTCGTTTTCCGTTTTTTTTTTCGAAGTTGCGTCGCTGCTTAATTTTTGCTGATTTTCACTGTGCGTCGTTAGATTTTCGAAGTTGCGTTGTTTTGGATTCGAGTCTTTAATTTTTTTTTTTTGAATTTTTATCTAAAATATGGCAACACCTTTGTTTTTGATTGTGCCTTCACATATTTTCACTTTGCGTCGTGTTTTTCTTTTTGGGACGTAACCCCGACGCAAAGCGAGGTATGGGTGTATATATTGTGCGATAAAATTATTTGAATCAATAAATGTTTCAATTTACGTATTTAAGTATTTAATTCAAGTATTTTAATAAATATAAAATATATTTTTATGACACCTATTTTTCAATTTACACCCACACTACACGTAATTAACTAATGTAAAAATATAATTTTATCATAATATTTCTATTCAGATAAGATTTAATTACTGTTTAATATTATTAATAAAGTTTTAAAATTCTTTTAAATCATAATTTATATTTATAGCAATTAATATCTTTTAAAATTGCGAAATTAAGGATATGAATTCACGTATTATTTATCCTATGCTGATTTTTCTATAAATGTAAACAATTTATCTATAAAATTCATTAAATATATAATTGTATTGCCGAAATTGTACCCATATCTTTGTTTCACTTCTCATAGACTATCTATTTTTTTCTGATAAATACATCTTTGACTCAACACTTACCATTTTTTATCTATTAAATTTATAGAAATCAAACTTTTTATTCATTTATTTATATAACCAATCGTGAATAAGACACGCTATATCCGATCTGGATAATTGCGTGTGAAACCATTTACAATTGTTCATATTGTAGTAGAGTAGAGGTAACAAAATTATCAAAAAGAAAATAAACAATTAAGAAAAAGAGCATTAAATAAAAATATACAATAAACAAATAAGCAATAACATAAGCAAATATAAGAAATCGCAAGGTAGTTATTTACAATATGTTGCGCAATGATAAAAGTTGATTTAATATAGTTATATGTAATAATTAGTATCGTGGAGAGAGAAAGTTGATACATTTGTTCTATTTACAATTAGTTATATTCTAAAGATTAAACTTCACTCTTTAATATCAATCCATTCACCTTTTTGAGATTTCTTAATTTAAATGGTTGTTAAAAAGTGTTGAAATTGACAATTGCAGATATTTCTATGATATTTGATATGCAGATATGTAGTTTTAGTATTGTCTATGTTAATTGACATCTCTGCCTATATAGCGCGGCCTTGTTTGTTAGTTAATTGGCTAGCAGTTAATTGATAGGGCAGACCGTGAGCTGCTGACGTACATATAATTTGATCTTTTGTCCTTCTTTTATAGTTTTATACCTTTAGTTAATAAAGGTTCTTCCTCTACGACTCCATAATTTTTCAACAAAAAGCAAATATTTTATTTTCCAGATATGAATCTTATTAAAATATAATTCAGATAAATTCCTTATAAATCTAAATGCCTCTTTCTCTCTAACTTCTGATATTTTTTAAATGAAGTGTGTTTGCTGAGTTATATCATTACATGGATTTTTACTTTAAAAACAATGTTAATTAATCCTTAAGAACAAAATTTTTGGATATTTTAAAATTAAATATATATATATTTTGAATATATATAAATATTTAAATATATTGGTCTTCTCATCATTTAAAAAATAGAATCAGAGAGTTAGGTTATAACTTTTATGACTTTTTCTTTTGTGGAATTTATTGATTTTAATTCATTTATTCGCATCTCTCCTCTCTTTTCCGAATATATCTAATTTGAATGAATATATAGGAGAAATTGATATATAAACTATTAGAAATATAATAAAATTCGTTGTCAATAAATTTGTTTTTCAAGCAAAAACATTAATAAACAAACATATTACGCAAGGTTTCATTGCTATAAATTATAATGTGATATATATCAAAATAAAATGTATTATCAGTAGCGAGAGGGTAATCGTAATATATTTTAAAAATAAAGTTTTTGTATATTTACATATATATGCCTATACTATATTAATCATTTATGTAACATTTTGCGTGTAATTTTTGTTATAGGTCAAACTATTATTTCAAATGGTAAATATACAAATTTTTCAAATATGTATAAAGTGTTATGAATTACGTACTAAATATAATTATATTTTTACTTGTTATCAAATATTTTACTTTTCGATTTAGATATTTTCTACAAAATCTTTGATAACATTTTTCTTAAGATTTATTTAATATATACTGTATTTTATATGTATAATAATGAATTATTGAAATTATTTTGTAATTGCTATATTTAACATACAAAATAAATTTTATTCATATCTTTAATTTGATTAATTATTCATTATAATGTGTCTCTCTTCTCAAATATATTATAGATTTCATAATAAATTTCATAATATATATTTATAATAAATTACATAATAATATTTATAATATTTTTCTTGATAAAATATTTTATAATAAATAAGAACTAGTATAAAAAGTGGTGTATTATATTGCATACACATATATCCTGTTTTCACCTCTTCAAAAATTTTAAACTATATTAGGATGATATATATTTATTTTATCATATAATGATATTTTAACACCTTTTATGGTTGATTTGAAAATATTTTAAAATATGAATTTTTTCTTACAGGTGTCGTTCTTCCTGTTATTGGTAATTATCATTTGAATATTTTTATAATTTTGTTTAGAAATATATTTTGTAGGATAATTGTTATAAAATAGTTTCATCTTAACAATCTAGGTCAAAAAAATCATTTTTGAAAATATAATCTGAAATATATAATGTGAAATCTTATAGTTCTTGCACTACCTTTAGAGTTATTTATTTTCTATAAAATTTCATGTATAAAATATAAATATTTCAATGAAATAGTCGTTTCATGAATGATTTGTTTATCAGTAAATTTTATTGGGAAAAAATAGTAGTAGGGAATTCTGAATAAAACTATTTCATTAAAATATTTTGTGTGTGTGATTACGAATATCCTTCTATTATTTTTTTCCCCAATAAAATTTAATGATAAATAAATTCAATAAAATCTTCTTCTTCTTTCTTATCTCCACTCAATTATATTAAGGTATCGGAGTGTAAAGCTTGAGACTTTTGATGGTGTCTGCCGGGGAAGAGTAGAGCTCATCAATGGATGAGTCAATACAGTCAATAATGTGTTTTGGGGTTTCAGGTTGACACTTAGTACATAGTGGGAAAACCTTGCAACCATATATTCAATAAAATAAATCCTTCTATCAATATTGAGTACATTACAACAATATTCAATATTCAAATAAAAACAGTACAATAGAATAATTTTAAAGTATGGACCATATATTTTAGGCTAGTATATTTTCCCTTAATGCTGTTATTGTCCTCAGCCAAAATTCAGTTATTCAAAAACGTGTTTTATTGTTTTTTTCTAATGTTTGGAATGGGGTTTTGTCTAAAGGAATGTTCTACTTTAAGTTATGTTTGTTTATAGTATATTTCAAAGCTAATTGGTGTTGTGATTGATTCATTCTTTTACAATATATCGCTACCCTTTTCGAAAATTTATTTTCTGTTTTGGTTCATAGGTGTTTATCAAGGTAATGAACGTAATATAGATTTAAAATATTCTTATCAAGCCGGTATCTTGTTTTAATCCCATTTTTGTAGTTTTCTGGCAAGTCTTTAGGCTCCATAGCTGTATGATAGGATACGAAAAAAAATCCTTCGCAGAGTTAGTATCTGCTTGTAGTTTAAAGTCAGGATATTATTCTTTAGATTTGTTATCTGAGGGAATTGTCAGGATAATTAAATTTACATAGCCTTGTATTATTCAGTTATACTTTTCTTAACCGCGGTAGAACAAATGAGTTTCCGATCCTTTAGAAAGAATTTTTAAAAATAGCATCTTGTGGGGCAAAATGAATTAAAATTTTGATAAAACCTGTATGTGTGGGCTTCTTAATGATGACGGTTTTCTATCCTATTATCTGTTCTGATTAGTTAGATATCCAAGAATGCTAATTTAATGTCTTTTCATTTTCATGAGTAATTTTAGAAAAGCCTTCGTATATTAGAGAGCCTTCAAATTATCCGCTTGAATCGATATTGTACAGGGAATATATATATTGATCGCCAACAGATTGTTTAAGATAAAAATCAAAGCCTAATTTTCTATCTCTCTTAAAATGAATTTCAATATTTGTAACTTATTATACAATTTTGTACAAATTTGGTACACTTGTACCATATTTGAAAAATAAATTTGAAATTAAATTTATAATCGACTCAACATTTTCCCCCCAACAATAAATATATAATAATAATTAATTTATTTGACCCTTTTTTGATTGCTGATTGTTATTCCTAGGTAAGACCCTGTTGACTTACTTTAGGATTGGGGACTTGTGGTGGTTGATGGCGCAGTCGTTTGTTCGAAATGGTAGGGTTTTCACAGGGGAAATAACGAGAGGGAACACAGGATGGGGTTAATTCTAGGACTTCGCGAATAAGGGAGAGAAGGTATTTTGACTAATGGGGTACTTTCCTATCACATGGTCGGAAAAAAAGATGTTACCTTGGTGAAAAGGGGTTAGGCACGTCTTGCTCCTCATCAGGTCGAGGTCGCTACTGACTAACTTTGAGTCCGAGATTTTCCTCGTTAACTCTCTATGCCTCTCATTGGTTGAGATCGTCTACGTGGCCACATTTGGTTGACTGTTAGTTTTTCATGCTGAACTCTGATTGGATATTGGTACCACCATTGTCTTTTCATGATTACCATCCTCCAGGAAGAAGGTCTTTGAACTTAGTTTTATGGTTCCTGGGTAGTGACCTTTACTTCCTGGATAATGAAATCCTGGTAATTGCTGTTCTCTCTCTTTCGCGAGGCCTAACTTTTATTAACACTTTTTGGATGATACATTGCATATATTGTGGTGGGGTTACATCTTGGTATATACAAAGTATGACATATATGTATATATATCAAAAATAAAAATGGCATATCCTGACTAGGAGCACATGTTCTTTACAGAAGGCAGAGCGCCATCTGGTGGAACAGAAATCAACTAAACATTGATTTAGCCATTTCCCTGATATTTGGCCAACCCAATTTCTTGATAAATCAAGAAAAGCCATCCACGAACGCGTTTCGCGCTTTTGGTTCCACCAGATGGCGCTCTGCCTTCTGTAAAGCAAATGTTCTCCTGGTTAGAATATGCCATTTTCATTTTTGGTTTCAATACCTGACCTTTTTATCTTTTATTTTTTATTTCATTTTCTCATATATATATTTGAATAAAAAGTCATATATTGGATCAAATAATCATTTATTTTACCAATATATATTTCCCAAAAATCGATAGTTGGCTAATGAATATTATTTCATATATTATACATTATTATTCATACATTATATATATATAATTTCATAACTATTCAACCCAAATAAATATTTTCAAATATGTATATTTGATGAAAATCTATAACAATATATCATATAAATATATTAAATTATCCAAAATTATATATTCAATTAATTCAAATGTCTATGTTGTTTCTAGAAAACGAAGAAGTAGATATAGGTATGTTAAAATTATCTAAATATGTAGTTTTCAATTATTAGTTATTTGATTATCTCCATATTAGCCAAACACCTATATTTTCTTCTATAATTTTAATCAACAAATACCAAATTTCCCAAATTAGGAAAATATCTGTTTTTGTAGTTAAATTATATATTATTTGAATACATAAAAATATATTTTGAAATCTCGAGATATCATTCAACCAGCACGTATCCTCCACCATGCACTTATATATTTTCAAAAATTGTTTTTAACACATAAAGAATGTAATATATTTTACTCCCCTTTCCAATATCCAAAAATTTAAAATATATAAAAAATAATTAGTATATAAAAATAGTATATATCATCAATTTATTATCGTGATAATCCTGTTGAAGGACTGACAAGTCAGAAAGCTTGAAAATGAAAAGTTGAACAAGAAACTTAACCCTGGAAGCTTTATTTATTTTATAATAAAAATCTATATAAAAATGGAAACGGTTATCAAAGAATTTCTTGATTATTCATCATTCCAAGAAAATGTGCAATAAATATACAAATTTAAAAGTTATTTTTATAATATGAGGAATCGCCGGGTATTATTTCAAAGAAGAAATAAAACCTGAAATTGAAGAGGTTTTTTTTTATTGAAAAGGTACAAGTTCGGTGAGCTTTCCGCCAATGAAATCCTTCGACAGGCTAGATAGGAATACAAGACGTATCACAGCCTGTTGAAAGACGACATTGTCCGTTAGCTAGCCAAACTTATACCTTTTCAGATGTTATTGTCTGAAATATCGCCAAGCTTTTACCTTTTTTATTATTATCCCATGGGTAATATTAGACCAGGTCATGAAGGTTGAAAGCAATCATTTTTTCTACTATAGTTTTGGGGTTCTTGTATATGTCGCTTTTACCTTTCAACTAAAGAACCCCAATGACATTAACTTTATATCTTTTTTTAAAGTAATTTCGTATATTTTAAACTTCCTTTTTGTAAGGATCCGTTTATATGATAAGTAATACGAATACAAGAGACGTATCACAGCCTGTCGAAGGACATCATTGTCTGAAAGCTAGCCAAGCTTATACCTTTTCAGATGTTATTGTCCGAAATCTCGTAAAGCTTTTACCTTTTTTATTATTATCCTATGGGTAAGATTAGACCAGGTCATGAAGGTTAAAAATGGCACTAATTTTTTCTACTATAGTTTTGGGTTTCTTGTATAGGTCGCTTTTACCTTTCAACTAAAGAAACCCATCGCCGTCAGCTTTTAATATTTTATTAAGTATTTTTATATATTTTACACTTCTTTTTTTGTAAGGATCCGTTGGTATGATGAATTACATACCTTTGAAAGTTAAACATTTTATCCAATAAAATCTATATTTATTAAATTGTTTTTTTTTTCTATTATTTATATTACCTATTATAATCATTTATTACTGGCAATCTCATATAAATATGAACACAATTGAAAACTATTGTTAGAATAATATACTATACCGGTAAGCGGAACACGGTGGGTTCGATTCCCATCCCTGGAAACTTTATTTTTCTGTTTATCATTACTCTTCACAATTCATCTTTTCATACTTCATCCCTAAGGTTAGAAATAATCGTATTTCTCCTTAAAATAAATTACGATTTTTCGTTCAAAAGAAACACATGCGGGATAATTTTCAAATGTCTTTTTACAATCATAAGCCGAATTATATTGTATATTAATATACTATGTTTATAATATCATTATTTTTTTCCATTATTTTTCTTTAACACTAAATTTTTGTGTTTGTGTTTGAAGCTGCAATTCCAACAGTTTCTGGTGATTATTTATCATTTATTTACTTATCAATATATCAACTTCTAAAAACGAAAATATATTCTTTACAACAATTTATATCTGTATTAAAAAACTCTAACTGGCTGAAGTGCCTATTCTTCACAGAAATATTCTTTCTTTATGTTTTATAAATACTTTTTTCATTTTCCGGTACCAATTAAATGAAAGAGTTTATATTATTTTTTATTAATTTCTATATGTATATGTTATAAATTCCCTAAAAACACACATACACTTCTTTTTTTATCATTTCTATATTTAAAAATAATCTTAAAAACGATTCAATCAACTAATACGGACACATTCTGAATATAAAATGTGACCATTTTATGATAAATTAAGAAAAAGGCATCTCCTTATCGTTCAACTGAAGGTTGCTGATGGCTGGCACCATCTATCGGAATAAATATAAATTATTCGTTGATTTTCAATTATTCCAGAATTGGCCAAATACCCATTCTTGATTAATCAAGAAAAGCTAACCACGTTGCATTTCGGCTGTTGCCCTCGTTAGTGTGGGGCAAGCTGTACCTCAACAACCAACAAACTGGTCATTCAGGCATCCTGAAAAATCAAGAAACGGGTAGTTAAGGCCAGAATTGCGTGAGAACGCTAAACAAAGTGAAAAAATAGTACAAATGTGAAATTGTACTGGGATAAGGTGAATAAATTAAGAAAAAGACATCTCCTTATCGTGCAAATGAATGTTGCTGATGGCTGGCGCCATCTATCGGAATAAATATCAACTCTTCGTTTATTTTTAATTATTCCAGAATTGGCTTATTGTCCATTCTTGATTAATCAAGAAAAGCTAACCACGTACGCATTTCGGGCTGTTGGCTCTCGTCACATTTGATGATAATTTAACGAATTTTCAAATAAGGCCAATATTATTGTGATTTATATCATATTAATTATATATGTTAATAATTATAATTATATTTTATATTAATAGAATATATCCATTTTTTAAAAATTATTTAAAAGGTAATTTGTTAAAAGAATAATTTTAAGCAACCTTATTTATAAATATTTTTCCTGTTTTCAGATCAAGCAACAGAAGAAGAAGGTAATAATGAATAAATCGTTTTATTCTGTATCCGTCAATTAGGAGTATATGAAAAATTGTTATTGTTAATTAATATTGTTACAAAGATCTAATAATCTTTTGTTTATCATTCATAGTTTGTTCTTGCCTTAAAAAAAAGGTACGTGTCATCCTGAAGTTTGTCTTTCCTAATTTTCCAAGTGGGAATATATACCAGTATAGAAATATATATATAATAACTGAAAATTTATCAAATAGACAAATACTCAAATGGCCCAGCCACCTTGCCAGCAAAACGCCTCTTTGGTAGATTGTGAAGATTCCATTACATCCCGTGTGGATCTCATGGAATAAAGTCCGCCTTAGACTGACGAGGGCCATTAGCCCGAAACCGTGGTCTCTAGGTGGACGCTTCCCAGTTTGTCAAAGCTGGTGTTGTGGCTTTGTCACCGACCTGAGGCTGCTAGTTGCGGCGACGGTCAATAGATGGCGTCAAGTTTTGACATTTATTTTGACGGGAGAGGCGCCCTATGCTTCTATGGACAAATACTCAAGATAATAAAAAATAAACGAATTTAATTAAATCGATACGAAAACATATATTACACAAAATTTATATTTTACATGGAAAGGGTTACATATTCTCTAATTTTATTTTCATTTTAACAAACGTGAAAATTCTCTTATGAACTAACGTCACTAATTTCTGCTTTGCCTTTAGAATATTTAAGATGCATAAATATAAAGTTGAAATCTTTTATTTGAATCATAATATTTTGTTTTATTTACAAACCAAAAATCCTTGTAGAATTTCAATTTTTTTATTGAATTAGAAATGTAAATTTCAAATTCAAAATAATTTATATGCTATATAGTGAGATTTTTGTTGAGAGGAAATTGATATATAATCATCAAATTTAAATAAACTTAATCTATTAATTGTCGTTTCATGTAGACGCTTCTCAGTTTTCCAAAGCTGGTGTTGATGGATTTATCACAGACCCAAGGCTTCTAGTTTGCGGTAAAACTCAATAAATGGCGTCAGGTTTTGACATTTATTTCGACAAGAAAAGCAAAATACTTTGCTCTTATATATATTGCATATAGATATACTCGCATATAGCTGAAAATTGTGGAGTAATATCGTCTGCATAAGAAATAGTGACATGTGCAAATCAGAGCTTTAACTTAATTATAAATTCATCATTATCATATTAGCTTTATCATCATCATTTTTCAAGCTTAAAGACAGACAGAAAGAGGATAATAATGCTATTTATAACACTCTATTTTGTTTTTTTCCTTGTGTGTAAAGGAAATAGTGATATTAATATTTTAATATAATAATACAGAAAAAATTCATCGTAAACATAGAGGCTGCCTAGCCGGCATTCATATTTCTATGAAAAATAGACACTTCGGCCAGTTAGAGTTTTTTATTTTCTTAACGTTTCAACAAAAAATCTTCTGTTTAGGTTAGAAGAATTTTTATTTACTTCTGACAAAGACAAAAGATTTTTGTCAAAACGTTGAGAAAATAAAAACTCTAAAGGGCCAAAGTGTTTTTTTTTTTCATAGAAATAAAAAACCAATACTATAGAGTGAAATTTACCCATTGTGATTTTATTTATGAAGATGGTATATGATTCTAAATTTTCTTATTTTCTGAAAAAAAAAATTAAACTTCCAATTCATGTTAACCTCTTACAAAAATCATTTTATTGTACTTTGAATTAATTTACTACATTTTCAGACATGCTGAACATATACAACAAAGGCTATTGCCAGGATAGAAAATATTAGAAAGATTATGAATACCTGTTTCTTTCATCATCGTAAAGATAGAGGCTGCCTGACCGGCGTTCATATTTTTTAAAAATAAAGATAGTTATTAATATAATGATTTTTAACGCCTTGCTGAATGTTTCAATTTTTGTTTGCTCCTGATGAGAATAAAAGATTTTTGTTAAAACGTCGATGTAATAAAAAGATTTACTGGCCGAGTATCTTTATTATTATTTTTTAATGTTTCTTTCATTGTACTTCTTTAATTTCTCCAAGCGGTCAAATAAATAAATTAAGCCAATGTTACCAAAATATATTGTTAAAGATTACGGAAATAAATTAATTAATAAAGCAAAAAATTTAGTTCTAATACTGGCGGGTAGTTGGCGTTCTGCGCTCCAGGAATCTGGGTAATACATTTTTCTCGCTTCTAATACTTATATATTTAGAAGCATTGAATTGGTATTCGTAATATTCTATATATAATATATATCAGAATATATGTTTTATTTTCTAAAGCATATGGTATTTTTCAGGTTCGGAAAACCCTTCAGATGAAAGTAAAGGTAAGAATTTTTGCAATATTTGTATGAAAAAAATATTTAATTCTTGTATGAGCCCGCATATTTAACATATTATTTTTTACCTGTAAATATATGTATATATTTGTTATTCTAAGGGATATTTCTAATTATAAAGTCAAAGACAAAAAGTTTTATAATATAAAAAATAATATTATAAATATAAAAATAAAATTGCAAATTATAGTGCGAATTATTTATTGTTTTTAGTATTTTTATTATTATCATAAGATCGTATATATAATTATTCAAATTTGGAAAGAGATTAATACCATGTTGGGTCTCGTCAAAAGTTAAACCTTGCATCTGTTTCGACTCTAAACTTCAAAGTAAATCTAATAGATTTCTTCCCCCGTTTTACCCATTTTGATGTCCCCCCCCTCATCATATTATATATAATGAATTTTATACAATTAAGATATTTTTTATCATAAATCATTAATAAAATAAAAATTTTTAGAATGAAAACTCAAAATTATATATTTATAAATGTTGGGAGAATCTTAATAAATTACTCTCTATTAAAACATAAAACTTCTTTATTGAAAGCACAAATATAACAATGAATTTAAATTACTATGATAAATTTGAAGTAACTCTAAGAAAACTCATACGTCTCCACACATATTCTCTCCCACACTCACTCAAAGAAATACATATATCTATATACACACAACACCACAGAATAAATTAGATCACAGATTAATTAAATCACAGAATGAAAATGAATATTTTAAATAATAAACATCAACAAATCTCCCCTTCAAATTTTCAATTTTCATTCCTAAAAAATAACTCCACCACTTATGCAGTTCTTAAGCTTGACAGCATCCACAGTCTTGGTGAGATGGTCCGCTTTCATTTCTTCTGAATTCAGTGCTTCTTGGTAATCTTTCGGACGTTTAATTTCATAAGTTCTATCAGAAACATTTTCCTTATTCTTCATTAGTCTTAATCTTTCAGATCTCCTCACTCCCCTTTTTATAAGTTCTTCTTCCTCGGTTTCTCTCAAACGAAGATCTCGTTCTTTTCTCATTTCTCTCGTCATTCCTGGTTCTGGTCCTCTTCTACGTAGAGTAATTATTTCATCAGGAGGTATTTCATCTATTTCACTCAAATCTACATCATTATCATCTTGAGAAATATGCTCATCATCGATGTTAAAGTTTTCTACCTGGTCTTCTCCATTATAAATATCACCACGAGAGTCTTCATTCCCGTGAGAAATCAAATTTTTGTCTTCTCTACTAAAAAAGAAAAGTTCATTTTCATCGAGATTTCTTCCACTATTATTCATTAAATAATATCCTAGTTTAGTTTCATTAAAATTAACATCTGATACTTCATGTATTTCATCCATTTCTGGTAAATATATTCTATAGCCTTTTCTTATCATACTGTATCCCATCATGATCCCTTTATGAGCTTTTGGTTCCATCTTCTTTCTCTTTTCTTTTCTTATATGAACATAAGCTAGGCTTCCGAACCTTTTTAAGTAAACAATGTTTGGTTTCCATCCCTTGTATATCTCGAAAGGAGTTGTATTCGTTTCTTTAATTTTAATTCTGTTATTTATATGAACAGCCACTTTAACACTTTCGCTCCAAAATTTTATAGGTAATTTAGAATCAATTAGCATGGTTCTTGCTGACTCAACTATGGTTCTATTAAATCTTTCGGCTTTTCCATTACTTTCAGGAGTATAAGCAGTGGTGAATTCTTGCTTGATGCCTTTACTAGATAACCATCTCTTCAAATAATTTGAGACATATTCTCCTCCATTATCATTTCGAATCCTCTTTACCCTCTTTTCAGTCTGTCTTTCTTCTTGTGTAATCAAGTTTATTATTGAATCTGCAGTTTGAGATTTATTAGCAATTGGTATAACGAAAGTAAAATTACTATAGTCATCAACAATGGTAATGAAATACTTATATCCAAAAGAATCATTTAAAGGTCCAACTATGTCGGTATGCCATAGATCCAAAATATTTTCAGATTGTTTATATTGAATACTTTTGTAAGATTTTCTATGTAATTTTCCCAATGTACAAGACTCGCAATTCCCTTTGATATTATGTAAATTTTTCAATCCGAATACCGTTGAATTATCATACATTTCTTTCAATTTCTGAAAATTCACATGAGCAAGCCTTTGATGCCATAGCATATCATCTACTTCTGCTTTCCTTGCTATTTCCATAATTAGGAGTCCCTCTACTTCAAATTTAACACCATTTCTTTTTGCTTCATATAAAATCTCACCATTTTTGTCTATTATTTCAGCTTTATTTTTACTAAATGATAAATTAAAACCATGATCTATAATTTTTGTTACTGATAATAAATTTTCTCTCAAATTAGGTATATGTAAAACATTTTCAAATTTTATGAATCTTTCATTTACATTTGACTTCATTCTTATCGATCCAATTCCTGATGATTTCATTATTGCACCTTTTCAGCTGTCGCTATTATTCTTTCTTCCTCTTTATATTCTATAAATATCTCTTTCTTACTAACCATATGGCTAGAGGCTCCAGAATCCATATTCCAACTTATCTTGTCTACCCCTTGATCTTCTTCGTAATTAACTCCACTTGTCTCTATCACATGATTTGTGGATTCTCTATAATTTTGTCTGTTTATTCCTCTTTTAGGCCCATTATAATTATACTTTGCATGACTTTCATTTCTATACTTTTTACATATTGTCGATTCATGCCCAAATCCTCCACATTTAAAACATTTTATCTTATTTCTACATTCTTTAGAGATATGACCTCTATCTTTCCACAGTTATAACATTTAATAAATTTTCTTCTTTCCGACCAGCCTTCTCTAGCTTTAGATGCAATCTCCTGTTTTTCTACTTTTTCTAGTTTCCTATATTTTATTTTTTCTCAGTTTCCTTTAGGATTTGTCTTACTGAATTCATATTCTTTTCTTTATCTGATTTGATAATTTTTACGTCAAAATCAAATTCTACTCTCAAACCTTCTAAAACGAAGCCAATCAATTTTCTATCTCTTATTTCATCTCCTGCTTGTATGCTTTTGCTCTTTATAATTACTGCTCTATTCAAGTAGTCATCTACCGTTTCATCTTCCTTCATTTTTAATTTTTATAATTCTATTTTATTTTTCATTTGCATATCTTCATTCTTAGATGCCATTTCTGCTTTAATGCTATACCATAATCGTTTTGCACTTCTTTCACTCGAGTATTTTAACACTTGGGTGTCATTCATTGTTCGGTTCATCACATTTCTGGCAATTGCATTGTCGTCATCCCAGTCTTCCCAGATTTTCACTTTTTGTTCAAATTTTTCGTCTGTTTCTATAGGCTTTTCTATCTCTTTTCCTTCTATGATGCGTCTCCATAACTTCAATCCTCTCAATTCACTTTCAATTCTATTTGCCCAGATCAAGTAATTATTGTCTGATAATTTTTCCATTTGAGATATGTTAATAAAATTTTGCATGTTTTCGTCTTTCTTTACAATTATTCAAGTTCGATTTTAGTCAACCTCTCTCTGCTACCAATTGTTGGGAGAATCTTAATAAATTACTCTCTATTAAAACTTAAAACTTCTTTATTGAAGGCACAAATAACAATGAATTTAAATTACTATGATAAATTTGAAGAAACTCTAAAAAAACTCATACGTCTCTACACATATTCTCTTCCACACTCACTTAAAGAAATACATATATCTATATACACACAACACCACAGAATAAATTAGATCACTGATTAATTAAATCACAGAATGAAAATGAATATTTTAAATAATAAACATCAACAATAAATCCATTAACTTAAGTTTTAATTGTTTGATTTAACATTTTGATGGTTCTGTATTTAGCTCTTCTTTATTTTTCTTTATCTACACCTTTTGCATTTTTCTCTATGTTTTGCATATTAGATGCTTAATTGTCAAACTATTTTAAATTTATATTATATATTATTTATATATACATTTTTCATACCCTTTTTATTTATTCAATTGAAAAAAAATAATAATGGTTAACCGAGCTACTTGATTTATCTATTTATATATGTAATACATACAGATTATTATAATTTTATATATACAGTTAAACCTGACTATAGCGCCCCCTCTTGGGACTCACCAAAATAGGGTGTTATAGAAAGGGGGTGCTATAGACAGGTCACTTTTAATGTAAATCGCATCATAGTACGTATTTAAAATCAGGCACTATAGAGAGGGAGGCGCTATTTAGAGGGGGTGCTATAGACAGGTTCAACTGTATATAAATTTGTATGTAAAAATTTTATTATTTTGATTGATTAAAATATAATATTTTAAAATCTAGTTTATATATTTTAATGTTCTATAAATGCTTAATTTCTCTCTCTCAACTTTGTTTTTTAATATATGATTGATGCAGAAGTCGGGCAAAGTCCCTCTGGTAAGTTTTATTATCTCATATTTGTATTAATTTATTTATTTTTAATTTAATATCAATAAATAGAGAGTTAAAATGTTTAACATATATATTTACTGACAATGTTTTTTCATTTAAATAATATAATCAAATACTATTTAAAAGAAAAACATTGCCAGTAAATTTATGTTAGAAATTTTAACAATAGAGGTCAATTAAATTTATAAATTTAAAATAGAGAATATTATTTGATAATTAAATTGTCATCAATTTTTTGAATATATATATACGAATATTGTATATAATTTTCACATATTTTGTCAACTAAATTCATAAAATATCTTTTGAGAATTCTTTTGGAAATGTTTTAGCACGCGTTTTTGAAAACCACATATCTCAAGATGTAATAAATAATTAAACATCAAATATTTGCAGGACACATACTTGTTAAATATTTCAAAACCTTATGTAAAATGAAATGTATAAATTATTTCATTATATGACATATTCAATATTTATATAATTTTATAGAACAACAATTTTACCTCAAAGTTTTATTTAAACGAAAATTCGTAATTTTTTAAAGGAGAAATAACGACTATATCTATCATTAGAGGTGAAGTATTTCTGAACGAAAAATCGTAATTTATTTAAAGGAGAAATAACTTCATCCCTAAGGATGAAAATAGTCGTTATTTCGCCTTAAAATAAATTAAGAATTTTCTCTCAAAAGAAACATTTGCGTTAAAATTGTTAAACGTCGTTTTACAATCATAAAAGGCGCATTATATTCTATTATATAATTTTATATTACGAAACCTGGACAAAATATAATGAGAAGCATATATAGATAAATATATCAATAGAATATATTGCTATATAAATATATTGGATCTGTCTAATATTAAATTTTGTTGAATTTTTTTTTCACTAGCAACTGAACCTTGGGGTAAGTGATATCATTAAATATCTATTCAATTAACACTATTACATTTCACTTATATAAATGTTTGGTCCATAAGTCTACATAAGAGAACTGCTGTCGTTGGTTGGCTATACACCACATGACTGTCATACTTTGTCCCCTATGAATATAGTCTTTATTTCCTTGTATAATTATACAAAATGGAATAAAAACAACTTATATCAAGCATTTACTGATATTATGTGTTTTTATTATGATTTTACCATTAAGTAAGCGAGAATAAATAACATAGTTTTTATAAAATTGTCAAGTAGCTCTACAACCTCAGCCATAGGAAGCTCCATGGGACACCTGTCAATCATCACTGGACTCTGGAGGGACGACCACAGGTGTGAGGGGTTCTCGGAATCTTATTGGCAAATTAGGAAAACGGAACGCTTCGGTGACTGACCACTCTCATTATTATTATCTTTACCTTGGGATAAGTTGTTATCTCTCTCCCTATAAATACCTCTTGTATATAATTTTATTAGAGAAATAAAAGGTAAATACCCACCTTTATAATAAATTAATTATTTCCAAATTTGCCCTTGTTTTATTTATCTCCGCGACAATATTTTTACTCACTTTGTATAAACAAATGTATAGTCTAGCTTCAAGCCTGAAATCTGCTACAAGATCTAAAGAGGTTTGAATTCTTAGGTCTTCTATAGCAGTTCTGACTAGAAACCTGTCTACATATTTATTAGACAATAATAAATAATATTGCAATCCATTCCATTCTATAGTTTCACAAATCATTTTTAAGTTATAGTCTCATGGACAAAACTTGAAGAAGTTGTATTTTTAGCATGTATATCGGGATTCAGATAATAATTCTGAAAGATATTTGAATCTCAATGACCTCTTAATAAAATACACACGAAATAATCAAGTGAAAAAAATTGCCTCTGTCTTTTTCAAATAAAGAAATGACCAGAGATATCAAAATATGAAACTTACTTAAGGGTTGTCCATGTGAATGTATGTTTAACTTTAGATCACAATTAAAAATATATTAACTTCTTAAAATAAAAATGAAACCATCAATTTCGAATTATAAAAAATGTAATAGGAATTTATTTGCAAAGATTTTTTTATAATATTTCAAATATTTATTTTATATTAAAATATTCCTCCTTAAATAGATATACCTGTTAGGATATATGTTTACTTGATTGCATTCGAAATCAAGAGAAATCTTTTATTAAAATATATGTATTAAATGACAGATATTTACACGTATATGTTGCATACAAACTGTATACGTAGAAATGAAACAAAACAAAACATTCCAAATAGAGGTGGCAAGCATAAACAAATTCTTAACAAAAAAATAATAATTTTGCTGAAATCCAATGTCTCACAATCTATTCGAAGAAATATTTTCAAAGGTTTTTTTTAACAAGCTGAACAGAGGTTTCTGGTTGGATTCTAACATAATAATATGAATAGTATAAAAAAATGTTCGAATATTACAGAGAATATAGCAAAAGGAACAATTTTCAAAAAATAACTTAATAACACTTAAATTCGCAAAGTTTAATTGATATTTATGTTTCAAATCAACAAAAATCACAACAATTAATTTTTTATTATATTCATATATCGTGTTATTTTACATACATACACAACATAGGAACATCACTGTAATATATGTAATAGAGATGCATGGAGATATCTGAGGCTCTTCATTGGACATAACAATAACTGTATAATCTCTTCAAATTAAATTATTTCAACGTTGAAATTTCCATGTGCAGAAACTTTTGAGGAGTTTAATCAAACAGGTGGGTGAATATTTTCTATTACATATCAAATTGCAATATCGATATTAATTAATTATTTTTTATTTGATTGTCATCAATGATTGTATTTGTGTAAAATATAAAAAATATCACATATATATATTTAAATTACGTGAACGTCTATATTACCCTAAATAAATATGATAACTGATATTTTAAATATTATTTCAAATATTTTTTCGTCTATTATATTTATAAAAAATGAGAAATTGAACACACATTAAACAGATATTTTTGAATATAATAGAAAGTTGGATAATATAAACATATTTGATATTTTAAAATATTTTATATTTTAGAAACAACTAATGTGTATAACAGGATACAAACAAATGCTTCGACTGCTATGCGTCATAAATTCGGAACATAAAAAATAAAGAATGAACAAAGAACTAAAGACTGAGTCATTTAACGGTATACATATATATTATATGGCATCAACCGGAAGGAATTATTAACTGATATTAAATAGCAACATTATTCAGATACCTATTGAGAAAATACCCGCAAATATAAAGAATGTTTTTGATATTAAAAGAAAGTGTTTCACCTGAACGAAAAATCGAAATTGTTCCAAAAAGAAATAACGATTATTTATAACCTTGATGATGAAGTATGATTCCAGGATTCGCATCCCTGGACACTTTATTTTTCCGTTTATCATTACTATTCACAATTACTCCTATCATACTTCATCCCTAAGGTTAGAAATAATCGTTATTCATCTTTGGAATAAATTTCGAATTTTCGTTAAGGGGAAACATTAGCGGCTTCGTTCTACAATCATAAGCCGCATTTTATTGTAAAATAAAAGAAAGTTATTTAATAATTTTCAAAAATATGAAATTTCTAATATTAAACGGGATATTTTTTAAAAATTAATAAATGTCTCAAAATATAAATAATGTTCACAGAATTCAAACAATTGAAATATTAAAGTTTCCATAATTATGTATATTAAAGATATTTTTATTAAGGTATATCGCAATTTTCTTATATATGATTAAAGATATTCACAATTTTAATTAGAAAATTTGTTTAATTTTATTTATTTATGATTATCCTAATATTAATTATAAGGCAACATCTTGTGATCTATAATTAAGCATCAAGCCTGAATGTTTCTTTTTCAAAAAAGAAAAAAATTTGCTGTTCATATTTCTAATGAAAAATCTTTAGAAAGGCTTTACTCAGTATTTTTATTTTATTTTAAATCATTATACTTTATGAAGTGATATCTCGAATTAGATCATATAGTTTCATTGAAAATATCTCGTATGATTAATAGATAAATATTTCAAACACAATGGATTCTGGAGTTTAAATAGTGGAGAAAACAAAACTATTCAACTTTAGTCTTTTAAAAATAATTATTGAATATCTAAAACAAATGAACTTCTTAGATATTGTTGTATATATATATTAATTATTTGTTACCACAGAGTGTGTGTAAGCTCACAGGTAAATAGGCGCTAACCGAAGAAGAAAAAGTTTCTTTGTGTTAATATTAGTTTCCCTTTTATATTTTGTTCTCTCTCTTGTAAATCAATAAATATAATGTTTAATTAATAATTATTGGAATCAGTTCCATCAAAAATATTCTAAGCAAAGTCAACAGATATTTCAATGAAACCAGTTCCTAGAAAAAATATAGAAAATATTACTTTTATTAAGAGAAAAAACAAAAGAAGAACTTATAATTCATTATCAAAATTTTATGCACATACTCTGTCTGAACAAATTCCTTTGTTACACATGAAATATGTATATGGACAACAGAACTAAATATGAAAAATAGTTGGGATAGCTTGGGCTATCAATTCTGTACATCCAGAAAAACCTGGCCTATATTATTTACCTGATCCTAAAGCTATTGTTTAATAATTCTGAAAATTTAGTCTGCATTTTAAATTGCTCATAGCACACACAATGGTGTTTAATGAATATTGTGGAAATCTGTTTTTAGAATTGATGAAAGCTTACATATATTGAATATTTATATATGGATCTTTATTTTTTTCTTTCGTTTTTTAATATATGGATCTGTAAAAAAAAAATGTATTCAAAATATTTCGAGAGATTGCTCCCTGTTTATCAATTTATTGCACAGTAAACTTAATTTACAAATTCTTGTAGATCACATTGATCATTTTTGACCAATGACAAAGTTGTTTCACGTGATATACAAGAATTTGTTAATTAAGTTTACTCTGCAATAAATCGATAAAGAGGGAGCAATCTCTCGAAATATTTTGAGAAAAAAATGTTTTTTTTTTTCTTTACAGTTCGAGGTTCGTCCTTTTATATAAACCTAATTGATGGATCGCCTTTTGACTTAAAATATATTAAAATTCATTAAAAAATTGTATTTTCAAATATACATTAAAAATTCTATATAAAAACCCTTATTTTAATTTTTCTTTGTTTTTAAGGAACTCCACGGTGCATCAATGCTGGTAAGTATTAAATACTATTTTTGTAAAAACTCAATTCTCTCTTTATTTATAAAATGTTACAAATTTTAGGTATAAATAGGCAGGTAGAAACATTCAAAGTTTTTATATACTAACATTGATTTTCATGAAATTGTTTTGCAAGATAATTTTATTAGAATATATTTTCTAATCAATAATGTATGTCTAATATAAAAAAAATGTTTTAATATTCTGTAAATATTGATTTATATCATATTTTGAAGTTGTTATATCGAAAACCTTTGAATTTAACTTATATTTTCAAGAAACTTAATAACTATATTTGAATTTCAGAAAAATTCAAGAGATAATTAATCAAGATAAATTTGATATTTAATTTCAATATTATATTTAATTTATAAATATATTAAGTATTTATCATTTATTACAAATATATATATTTGTTCATAAAGGGCACATTTTGGATTCAATAGATAATCTTTTATTTCCGATATTTCAATGGGCTAAACGGCCATCTTTTTCAAGGATCTCATCCCCTCTCGCGGCAAGCCGATATATATATATATATATATTAAACATATTTACATAACATTTATGTGCAGATGGGGAAGAAAATTGTGGTAATTAATCTTTATAATCATTAGGTTACTCATATAATATATAACTTGAGAAATTCCACACACTAACAATTATGTTATTAAAATGAATTACATTTCAAATATTTAGAAATCTAATATAGATCTAATATTTAGAAATCTAATCAGGTTATTAAATTGTATAAAATGAATTGTATATAATCTACTAAAATGTATTTAGGCGCAAGTATCCCGAGCTGGGATATCGCGTCCGATATGTCAAATAAAATAATAATAATATAAATTTATTTTTATTAATTTTCTCTGTGTATTTCAAATTTGAATAATATACATTTTTAAAGCAAATTTCACGGTTTATCTATTATTTTATATAGAATCGATGAATACATGATGAATTAGATTCTCTATATTATATTGTGGCGAAGAAATATATTATTATTTAATTTAATATTATTCAATGAAAATATTCAACAGATTATAAAAATATATATTAATCTGTATTTGTGAAATCATCTCTAAAATATTTCTTTGTTTGCTTGCTTAAGATTCCCCAGCTGTATATAGTTTTGCTGACTTTTTAATAATTGTCGACTCGTCGCTGTGACGTCATCAATAAATACTTTTACATCTTAGGATATTTCAAGGCTTGATTTCTACGCTACAATATTGAACAAAATATTCTAGATTTTTTTTTCAATATGAATAAATGATAATAAATTCCAAAAAGATATAAAATTGGGAACGAAAATACTCTCATATATTTTAGGCGCCGTTCTAATAATTCAATTTTAATAAACAATAATAAATTTTTGATATATCAGTTTTCAAAATGTGAATTTTTTTTAAATATTATAAACGTTTTCAGTCAAAAAATCAGCAGCAATATAGTGAAATATAATTGTACTAATTTGGGATAGATTAAAAGCCATAGGTGTATATATATTTCCTAGCTGTCGTGGTCGAATGGAAGGGCGCAAGCGTTGTGCATGATTGCGTTGAAAAAGAACTTGTTCCACACTCGTGAGCGCACGCTGACTCCCCGTTTATTTTGTACAGATTTATAGATGAAATAATTTGTATTTACATTTTAACATTCTATTTATGGTGAAAATAAATTATATCTCTTGGGTATTATACAAATTATGACATATATATATTGCCAAACTTAACATATTTCAACTCTTAACATTTTCAATTTGCCCTTTATGTCAGTTTGGCAATCTGGAACTAATTAATGTAAATAAAAATATATAAACATCTAGTTTCTTCTGCTATAAGCCACTCAATATTAAAAACCTTCTAGTTAGATAGGAATTGAGAAGAGATTTCTCGTCTTAAAATACATCTCTTTATTTTTGTGGAAACTCTAAAGACATAAATTATATAAATTGTTAAAACTTGAATGTATATCAAATTATTATTTACTTATATTCATATCTCTAAGTGTATGAAGTATCTAAAAAAATAAAATTACTTTAAAAAAATAAATTCCTTTTAAAAGCAAAGATAATAATATTTATTATTTTATATTATATATTATTTTATTATTGTGTGATATTCTAAATAACTTGTGTTTTATTAAAATGCAGACAACCTGAATGGTATGTTTTTATAAGGTTGTATTTAAATTTTTATTATATAAATATATAGTTTTTGTATACATTTTTTATGTATCTTCCTCTTTTGTTAGTGAATTTTGAAAAATTATATTGAGATCTTACAAATATTTAAAGTATTATGTATACTATGATTTAAATATTAATTTATTATATATTTTATAAATATTTAATTTACTTCTATATGGGGGTCGATGGACTACGACCACTACGACCCGGGTTCGATTCCCGCATTGAGCACTTTTTTCTGTTAAAAAATGCTCCAATGGCCCCTGATTCTTGCAAAAGTCTAACTCCACCAGCGAGTACAAGTAATCAAACGGGGCTCTGACATATTTGTAAGTGCAAAGTCGAACTGCTTTTCACATGTGTAGACATGTGGTGCACTTACAGTAAAAGCAGTCGCTAACTACCCACCATGATTATCATGGCCTGTACGACGTTTTTTAGGGATAAGCAAAAACCAAAAAGAAACATCTGAAAAAATTAATATGCGTTAACACGATACTAACAAATATATGATTCCATTATATTTAATCGACATGTTTACGTTCACTGTGAGAAAGTATATTTTATAATAAATACTTGAAATACTGATTAATATAAATTAAATACTTACAACCTAAAATTGGTGAACTTCAATCATATTTATATATTATTATAATATAAACATATTAAATTGTTCATTCTCTCTTAAGATAGTTAAGCCATATCATTATTAAAATAAGATATAGAAGATTCTTCTTAGAAAAATATGTAGCGATTTAACAAAATGAAAGAAGACATGTTTCTTTAATTATTCCATGACGCAAGCTTTCGGGCAAAAACCCTTCAACAGGCAAGATAAAGTATAAATAGGACACTATACGCGTATAGTGTCGTATTTATACTTTATTGCCTGTTGAAGGGTTTTTCCCCGAAAGCTTGCTTCATCGAATAATTAAAGAAACTTGTCTTCTTTTATTTTGTTAATTCGCTACATATCATTATTATTATATGAAACTATTCATAAATTTACAATCTAATTAATAATTTATGATAAATATTCTCCTCTTTTATTAACATATAAATATATTTTATCTAACCTTGTTTTTATTGAATGTTTAAAGCGATAACAATGCCAAATGGTAAAAATATTTTTTTCTATTATATATATATAGAAATTATATTAATATATAAATTAAATATCTATAATAAATACTCATATTTAAATATATTAATATATTTAAAATTAAATACAAAAACCTGGAAGTTTTTATATCATCAAGTTTTTGAAATCTGATGATTCTGTTTGCGTGCGAAAAAGAAAAAAATAAAATCTTGTAATTTTATAGTTGCACATTTTTAAATAAGATTTCGGCATCATCATATATTTATAGAATTATTCATATATCTTGACTGTGATGTAAAAAAGTATACATAGATTATTTATATAAAGGCAAGCCTTTCAATTGATTTGATGTATTCAATTTCAATTGCCCCAATAAAAACCCGAATTATATAAGTGAAATGGAGAAAAGAATAAACGTCCCTGTACGAAAGTATGGGATATAGGGGAAGGTTTAGTTGTGATTTTAGATAAACTATAAAGCTTATATTTTTAAAATATTAGTTTGATTTTTGTAATTTCTAAAATAAATAACCTTCAACTTATTTTGGAGCAAATATATATTGCATAGAGGCTGCTTGTTAATTATATCTGATTTTTCAATTCCAATGTACATTTTCTAGTGAAGTTAATTGAAAATATTTTTTGAAATATTTTTGGTAATATGAGTTGATAGAATTCTGTTATACGCAAATATTTTGAAACATTTGATTTATCTTGCTATAATAATCTCTTCTTGTCTAAAATAACCGTATTTTATATATCTTAAATATTCCAATTAGTTATGTATAATCAAAAAATGATATATATTAAATTACACATCGAATTCTCTAAATATTTGCATTTTTTATGGCATCTTCCGAAATGAAAGCCGCCTTTCTTCATTAAGACTTCCCGTGACTATAGTTGGTTGTTAAAAGGAATCCTTTAGAATAATGTGAGCCTGATCATAGAGATCGATATTAATACAATGCTCTTTGCTAAAATTCAAGAAACATTAATATTCCATCGCGTAGAAAATTAGGGAAGACAAAAACTTCAGGAGGAGACAACAATTTATTTCAGGCAAGAACAAACTATGAATGGTAAACAAAAGATAAGCCACGAGGGAAATTCACAGAGTAGCAAAATATAAACATAAAAATGACCATTCTGTTAATAAAAATAATAAATTAATAAATACTTTGCTACAATATTCCACCAAGTAGAAAATGGCAGAAAAAAAAGATATTTTAAAATAATTAATCTCGTATTTTCCGCAAAGATTGCATCACTAATTTATTAGTATGCACAAGTTTTCGTGGTTAAAAATTCTTTCACAGGCATTTCTCCTTAGTAAAATAATTTTAAAATAGATATTTAGCATTACTGTAAACGCGACTGTAGTGATAATCAATGCTAGTCTGAAGGTCTCAAGTCTAGCCGCTCTTTTGAGCTATCTACAAATATCTATTTTGAAATGTTGATACTCAGAAGAAATCCCTGTGGAAGAGTATTTATATCAAAATTTTGAGAGAATAATAATTAATTGGTCAATAAATGTTTTGCGAAATACATAAATAATCATTTCAGAACAACATATCTTTTAAAAATTTAAATGTATCCATAGATTAACTAGGTATTTGTTAGTATAACTCTTTAAATTTCTGAAATCTATATAGATAATACCGTAACAGAGTTTTCCATTGTAAAGTCGTGAGCTATCTCCTCCGAAGATTCTGAACTACACATAACGATCTATATACCAAAATTTTCGTTATTTTTTTCTTCGTATGATAGGCCTGTTTTTATTTTCCTAATGTTAACAGTTATTTTTATTTTTTAATTTAATCTATTTTACAATCGTAGATTTTTTGCATTTATCATCATCAATTCTTTTGTTTACAATTGCGTACTTTTATAGAGAGAAATAAAGAAATACATAATTGATTAGATACAAAAGTGTGAACCAGAAAGTCGATTTTTAAAAATGTTATTATTTAATATAAACTTATTTTAATTTAATTTTTAAATGAAAAGGTAGTGTAAAAGTGTATATGAGGTTAGATTCAAATAGGTTAAATTATGTTAGTTTAATCGCTAAATAAGGTTAGTTTTAGATAAGTTGAATTAGGTTAGTTTCAGATAATTAAAAAAAATAATGTTCGTTTTTAAAAAATATTTCGAAATAGTAAGTATATATATTAATATAAAAGATCGAAATGTAAAAATCACTATGTCCAAAATCTTCGCTTTAACTCGTGTAAAACGGCTCGAAGGTACGGCGGTGTCAACGTACAGCGCCGCCTACCAAAGTTAACCTTTTCTGGGAACTCACCAGGTTATATTATTTTTCGAATTGTAGATTGAATTATTACTTTTAATCTATCTTTTATAGTGTCTTCAATAGTGTGTGACGTTTCAGCAACAGCATCAGACAGAAGAATAAATGAACTAAAGAATAAAATCTCATTTTTTCTTTTGTCTGATGATGGTGGCATTTGAATTAGGTCTTATTTTTTTTATTAATTTGTTATAGTTTTTCATTTGAATTTAGCTCCATTTTTGTGTCTTATTTCTTCTTTATATTAAAACTTAGAATTAAGCTTTGCTTTTTTATATACATGTTTATTACACATTTAGCAATACTTTTTCTTTATATTTGCTCTTATTTACTCATTTTTTTACTCTTTCACAATCAGATTTTGAAAATGGCTAAATGGCTTCACTTCTCCCTATTTGCTTTTGTAGCTTTTCTTATAAAAAAATATTAGAACTTAGAATTGAGCTTTGCTTTTTATATACATGTTTGTTACACATTTAGCAATATATATACCAAAATATTTTTTTGAATACTTACCTCTTTTAGTGAATTTTTGTCAGGGGGGCTACAAAAGTGCCGTACTTATGCAGTATTTTGATGCTTTTCCTGTGGAAAGGATAATGAAATTTAAAATTAAGCTTTGCTTTTTTATATACATGTTATTTACACATTTAGCAATATATACACAGAAATATTTTGGAATATTTAACTTTTTTGGTGAATTTTTGTCAGGGAAGCTATGGACTGCCGTAATCATGCATTATGTTGATGTTCTTCTCATAAAAAAAATATTTGGGTTTGGAATTGGGCTTTGCTTTTTTGTATACATGTTTTTTACATATTTAGCAATTTACACACAGAAATTTTTTTGAATATTTAACTTTCTTGGTGAATTTTTGTCAGGGAAGCTCTGGACTGCCGTAATCATGCGGCTGCAAAAGTGCCGTACTTATGCAGTATTTTGATGCTTTTCCTGTGGAAAGGATAATGAAATTTACAATTAAGCTTTGCTTTTTTATATACATTTTATTTACACATTTAGCAATATATACACAGAAATATTTTTGGAATATTTAACTTTTTTGGTGAATTTTTGTCAGGGAAGCTATGGACTGCCGTAATCATGCATTATGTTGATGTTCTTCTCATAAAAAAAATATTTGGGTTTGGAATTGGGCTTTGCTTTTTTGTATACATGTTTTTTACATATTTAGCAATTTACACACAGAAAATTTTTTGAATATTTAACTTTCTTGGTGAATTTTTGTCAGGGAAGCTATGGACTGCCGTAATCATGCGGCTGCAAAAGTGCCGTACTTATGCAGTATTTTGATGCTTTTCCTGTGGAAAGGATAATGAAATTTAAAATTAAGCTTTGCTTTTTTATATACATGTTATTTACACATTTAGCAATATATACACAGAAATATTTTTGGAATATTTAACTTTTTTGGTGAATTTTTGTCAGGGAAGCTATGGACTACCGTAATCATGCATTATGTTGATGTTCTTCTCATAAAAAAAATATTTGGGTTTGGAATTGGGCTTTGCTTTTTTGTATACATGTTTTTTACATATTTAGCAATTTACACACAGAAAAATTTTGGAATATTTAACTTTCTTGGTGAATTTTTGTCAGGGAAGCTATGGACTGCCGTAATCATGCGGCTGCAAAAGTGCCGTACTTATGCAGTATTTTGATGCTTTTCCTGTGGAAAGGATAATGAAATTTAAAATTAAGCTTTGCTTTTTTATATACATGTTATTTACACATTTAGCAATATATACACAGAAATATTTTTGGAATATTTAACTTTTTTGGTGAATTTTTGTCAGGGAAGCTATGGACTGCCGTAATCATGCATTATGTTGATGTTCTTCTCATAAAAAAAATATTTGGGTTTGGAATTGGGCTTTGCTTTTTTGTATACATGTTTTTTACATATTTAGCAATTTACACACAGAAAATTTTTTGAATATTTAACTTTCTTGGTGAATTTTTGTCAGGGAAGCTATGGACTGCCGTAATCATGCGGCTGCAAAAGTGCCGTACTTATGCAGTATTTTGATGCTTTTCCTGTGGAAAGGATAATGAAATTTAAAATTAAGCTTTGCTTTTTTATATACATGTTATTTACACATTTAGCAATATATACACAGAAATATTTTTGGAATATTTAACTTTTTTGGTGAATTTTTGTCAGGGAAGCTATGGACTTCCGTAATCATGCATTATGTTGATGTTCTTCTCATAAAAAAAATATTTGGGTTTGGAATTGGGCTTTGCTTTTTTGTATACATGTTTTTTACATATTTAGCAATTTACACACAGAAAAATTTTGGAATATTTAACTTTCTTGGTGAATTTTTGTCAGGGAAGCTATGGACTGCCGTAATCATGCGGCTGCAAAAGTGCCGTACTTATGCAGTATTTTGATGCTTTTCCTGTGGAAAGGATAATGAAATTTAAAATTAAGCTTTGCTTTTTTATATACATGTTATTTACACATTTAGCAATATATACACAGAAATATTTTTGGAATATTTAACTTTTTTGGTGAATTTTTGTCAGGGAAGCTATGGACTGCCGTAATCATGCATTATGTTGATGTTCTTCTCATAAAAAAAATATTTGGGTTTGGAATTGGGCTTTGCTTTTTTGTATACATGTTTTTTACATATTTAGCAATTTACACACAGAAAAATTTTGGAATATTTAACTTTCTTGGTGAATTTTTGTCAGGGAAGCTATGGACTGCCGTAATCATGCGACTGCAAAAGTGCCGTACTTATGCAGTATTTTGATGCTTTTCCTGTGGAAAGGATAATGAAATTTAGAATTAAGCTTTGCTTTTTTATATACATGTTTATTACACATTTAGCAATACTTTTTCTTTATATTTGCTCTTATTTACTCATTTTTTTACTCTTTCACAATCAGATTTTGAAAATGGCTAAATGGCTTCACTTCTCCCTATTTGCTTTTGTAGCTTTTCTTATAAAAAAAATATTAGAACTTAGAATTAAGCTTTGCTTTTTTATATACATGTTTGTTACACATTTAGCAATATATATACCAAAATATTTTTTTGAATACTTACCTCTTTTAGTGAATTTTTGTCAGGGGGGCTACAAAAGTGCCGTACTTATGCAGTATTTTGATGCTTTTCCTGTGAAAAGGATAATGAAATTTAAAATTAAGCTTTGCTTTTTTATATACATGTTATTTACACATTTAGCAATATATACACAGAAATATTTTTGGAATATTTAACTTTTTTGGTGAATTTTTGTCAGGGAAGCTATGGACTGCCGTAATCATGCATTATGTTGATGTTCTTCTCATAAAAAAAATATTTGGGTTTGGAATTGGGCTTTGCTTTTTGTATACATGTTTTTTACATATTTAGAAATTTACACACAGAAAATTTTTTGAATATTTAACTTTCTTGGTGAATTTTTGTCAGGGAAGCTATGGACTGCCGTAATCATGCGGCTGCAAAAGTGCCGTACTTATGCAGTATTTTGATGCTTTTTCTGTGGAAAGGATAATGAAATTTAAAATTAAGCTTTGCTTTTTTATATACATGTTATTTACACATTTAGCAATATATACACAGAAATATTTTTGGAATATTTAACTTTTTTGGTGAATTTTTGTCAGGGAAGCTATGGACTGCCGTAATCATGCATTATGTTGATGTTCTTCTCATAAAAAAAATATTTGGGTTTGGAATTGGGCTTTGCTTTTTTGTATACATGTTTTTTACATATTTAGCAATTTACACACAGAAAAATTTTGGAATATTTAACTTTCTTGGTGAATTTTTGTCAGGGAAGCTATGGACTGCCGTAATCATGCGGCTGCAAAAGTGCCGTACTTATGCAGTATTTTGATGCTTTTCCTGTGGAAAGGATAATGAAATTTAAAATTAAGCTTTGCTTTTTTATATACATGTTATTTACACATTTAGCAATATATACACAGAAATATTTTTGGAATATTTAACTTTTTTGGTGAATTTTTGTCAGGGAAGCTATGGACTGCCGTAATCATGCATTATGTTGATGTTCTTCTCATAAAAAAAAATATTTGGGTTTGGAATTGGGCTTTGCTTTTTTGTATACATGTTTTTTACATATTTAGCAATTTACACACAGAAAAATTTTGGAATATTTAACTTTCTTGGTGAATTTTTGTCAGGGAAGCTATGGACTGCCGTAATCATGCGGCTGCAAAAGTGCCGTACTTATGCAGTATTTTGATGCTTTTCCTGTGGAAAGGATAATGAAATTTAAAATTAAGCTTTGCTTTTTTATATACATGTTATTTACACATTTAGCAATATATACACAGAAATATTTTTGGAATATTTAACTTTTTTGGTGAATTTTTGTCAGGGAAGCTATGGACTGCCGTAATCATGCATTATGTTGATGTTCTTCTCATAAAAAAAATATTTGGGTTTGGAATTGGGCTTTGCTTTTTTGTATACATGTTTTTTACATATTTAGCAATTTACACACAGAAAAATTTTGGAATATTTAACTTTCTTGGTGAATTTTTGTCAGGGAAGCTATGGACTGCCGTAATCATGCGGCTGCAAAAGTGCCGTACTTATGCAGTATTTTGATGCTTTTCCTGTGGAAAGGATAATGAAATTTAAAATTAAGCTTTGCTTTTTTATATACATGTTATTTACACATTTAGCAATATATACACAGAAATATTTTTGGAATATTTAACTTTTTTGGTGAATTTTTGTCAGGGAAGCTATGGACTGCCGTAATCATGCATTATGTTGATGTTCTTCTCATAAAAAAAATATTTGGGTTTGGAATTGGGCTTTGCTTTTTTGTATACATGTTTTTTACATATTTAGCAATTTACACACAGAAAAATTTGGAATATTTAACTTTCTTGGTGAATTTTTGTCAGGGAAGCTATGGACTGCCGTAATCATGCGGCTGCAAAAGTGCCGTACTTATGCAGTATTTTGATGCTTTTCCTGTGGAAAGGATAATGAAATTTAAAATTAAGCTTTGCTTTTTTATATACATGTTATTTACACATTTAGCAAAATATACACAGAAATATTTTTGGAATATTTAACTTTTTTGGTGAATTTTTGTTAGGGAAGCTATGAACTGCCGTAATCATGCATTATGTTGATGTTCTTCTCATAAAAAAAATATTTGGGTTTGGAATTGGGCTTTGCTTTTTTGTATACATGTTTTTTACATATTTAGCAATTTACACACAAAAAAGTTTTGGAATATTTAACTTTCTTGGTGAATTTTTGTCAGGGAAGCTATGGACTGCCGTAATCATGCAATATGTTGATGTTCTTCTCATAAAAAAAAATATTTGGGTTTAGAATTGGGCTTTGCTTTTTTATATACATTACCCGAAGGACCCGCAGGTGAGAAACTATAGAAGAAAAATTTTAACAAATCAGAAAATGAAATTGCAAACAACAGAACTACACTTCTTTAAGGACATGAGAGCACATGCACTGTATCACCATGCGTGTACCATTTCCAAAGACCCTGCTTAGGATTAAAACTTCTCAGAAGCATAACAATAGTACCAACCTAGAGGTTAACTGGTGTGGATGCATTCCTCTGGGAGTAAGACTATTGAGAAATTCAGTAGGGAGTTATTTTGCTTCTCCGCATTCTAACACTCCAACTGTTAACACTGTGGAAACACTGACTCATGTTTGGTAAGCAATTTCAGGGAAGAAACTATAGACATTGGATTAAATAAATTATTAATTAAATTGCATTAAATAAAAATTATTAGATTTAAATAAATATTATTAGAGTGAAAAAAAAAGAAAAAATTAACAAATTAGAAAATAAAATTTCGAAAAATACAACTATATTGCAGATAAGATAAGAAGACCTTATTAAAAAATAAATAAACAAACTGTAATTCGACACTATCGATAATTCGACACTTTCGATAATTCGACACTTTCGATAATTCGACCATTTTAAAAATCAAATTTACAAGGTTGATTGTTGTTTAAATACAACTTTGATTTTGCATGCATAAACACAGGCTCTTGTAGCAAGAACCCAAATATTATTTATAGTCATAGCAAAAGCTAACTTTATTGAAAACTGATGCCTCTTCAGAATGAATGGAAGACTGAAATCTGAAGGAGCAGAAGATATGGGTCATCTTTACATGTATGCTATCCAATGTTCGCACACTTGAAAAAGCCACATATAAAGTTGTCCGTGCGTAAACACAGACTCTTGTAGCCAAGGTTTGGCCTTGAGCCTTATTTATAGTCATAGCAAAAGCCAACCTTAGTGAAAACTAACGCCTCTCTAGAATGAAGCGAAGGTTGGTATCCGAAGGGGCCAAAGATATTTCAGACACTATACAGTGTGTTCAACTTTGGGCACTGTCAGTATATGTGCTTCAAGGACATGAGAGCACATGCGCTGAAACACCATACGCGTTCCATCGCAAAGATCCTAAAGGCATTGGTGAAAGTATAAATGACCCATATCTTCTGCTCCTTCAGATTTCAGTCTTCCATTCATTCTGAAGAGGCATCAGTTTTCACTAAAGTTGGCTTTTGCTATGACTATAAATAATATTTGGGTTCTTGCTACAAGAGCCTGTGTTTATGCATGCAAAAGCAAAGTTGTATTTAAACAACAATCAACCTTGTACATTTGATTTTAAAATGGTCGAATTATCGAAAGTGTCGAATTATCGAAAGTGTCGAATTATCGAGTGTCGAATTACAGTTTGTTTATGTATTTTTTAATAAGGTCCTCTTATCTTATCTTCAATATAGTTGTATTTTTCGAAATTTTATTTTCTAATTTGTTAATTTCTTTCTTTTTTTTTTCACTCTAATAATATTTATTTAAATCTAATAATTTTTATTTAATGCAATTTAATTAATAATTTATTTAATCCAATGTCGATAGTTTCTTCCCTGAAATTGCTTACCAAACATGAGTCAGTGTTTCCGCAGTGTTAACAGTTGGAGTGTTAGAATGCGGAGAAGCAAAATAACTCCCTACTGAATTTCTCAATAGTCTCACTCCCAGAGGAATGCATCCACACCAGTTAACCTCTAGGTTGGTACTATTGTTATGCTTCTGAGAAGTTTTAATCCTAAGCAGGGTCTTTGAAAATGGTACACGTATGGTGATACAGTGCATGTGCTCTCATGTCCTTAAAGTAGTGTAGTTCTGTTGTTTGCAATTTCATTTTCTGATTTGTTAAAATTTTTCTTCTATAGTTTCTCACCTGTGGGTCCTTCGGGTAAACCCGGGGCGTTTCCCGGGTCACTCGGCTAGTATATAAATAAAAGTGTATATATATAACGGTTTGGGAGCTCAAACCCCGAATTTTGCTGCATGAAAAGTAGAAAATGCTTATTCTTTGAGTTCTACTTACTATTCATTCTATATGAAAAACAAAATTCAATTTGTTTTTTCTTCTATGATTTTCAATTGTTATTCCTATTTTTTTACCGATGAAATTATTTAATTCTCTAATTCAACTCTGTAATATTCCCTTTATTATGCATATATAAAATGTTAGATTTTTCATAAATGATTTCCAACTTATTCTTAATACACCATAGCTCGATAGTATTTAATGATTTTCAAATACTATTTTTATCAATATCAGATTTTTATTCCAGCATATCACTGATATATAATCCGCATAACAAATCAACTAATAATTGGGCACCTGAAAATCCATTAACGAAACATTCCACAAAATTGTCCATAAAAGTGGATAAACCACAGTGCGGAAATCCCTTAGTATTTGACTTTGAAGTTGTTCAATTGTCGTAATTGAAAGATATAATTCTGGAGTTTGAATATGATTGTGGATTTTAACAAATTTTTCTGGTAAATTATCTGAATCTATTCTATTGATGATCACTGGCCACCATGTATTGTCAAAAGCCCCCGATATATCTATTGTAACTAATGAAAACAATAATATTTAGTTTATGTTCCATTAATACCTCGATTATAGTATTCGAAGCAGTGATAATTGACTTAGACTTGATAAATCCTAGCTGCCTCAGACTTAACAGATTGTTATGAATATAAAATTTAAATTTCATGTTAACTATTATATTATAATATAATTATATGTACACTATTATATTATATTCGTTATATATATAATAAATATATTTTATTTATGAATATTTATATTTAAAGCATATATGTCAAATTTATGCTGATAATTATATATGTTTTTGCAGAAGAAAGTCAAGAATCTAAAGGATCTGCAGAAAGTAATAATTTTAAATAAATAATATCCATTTTTTATTTCTAATTAATATTGAATAAAATAAATTTCAATAATAGATATTTTAAAGACATTTGATTCTCCCTATCAGGAGTATTTATGCTATTCCTCAAGGAGCTTTAAGAGCTCTTATAATAGAAAAGTGTGTTGTGTGTGTGCAAAGCAGAAAACTTTAAAAACACTGATTGAATATACGTAAACACACAAAAATAAAAAGGAATATTCTAAACTTTACTAGTTATTATTACTATATATATATAATTTATCATTAAGTGCATTTTTTTTATCAATAGTATACTGAACATATATGAAAAAATAACCATTATTTATATAGTATGACGATAAAATCAAACTTTAATATATATATATTTTTATGTAAAATTAATATTTTATATTGCTTCAAATAATAAAAATGAATCTATAAAATGTGTGTGTGTATCTTTTTTATTATATTCACTTTCTATTTTATTTATTAATCATCAACAACAATGCACACACAATAGGAAGAGACTTTTGCACAAAACAAATGCTAATTTATATATAAATATATTTTGATAAATAATATATTATATATGAAACGTTTTTTCTTTTGGAACATTTATATTCTTTATTATTTTTTCCCAATATTTCAATCATGCCAATACTCTATCTCCTTCATGAATTGTACATTTTGAAACCTTCTATTTACTCAATTGTATAAGGACTGTAGTTTTAAACTAGAAAGATGCCAGTAATTGGCTATTATTTGAAAATATTGCCTCTTCTGATAATTAATTATGAGGCAAAGATAAAGCATTAATGTTTAAATAGTATAATAAGATGATATACCAAAAATATACCAACAGTTTGAAAACTATATATTAAATATTCGAAATATAGTATCCAAGGTTCATAAAAAATAAAAATAATATTATACAAAGAATGTATTAAAGCTAAAATGTTTCTTTTACACGTTGAAAAACTTTTTTCATCGTAGTAAGGAAAATTTAAGTTTGTTTTATGTGGAAAATAAAGACTCGTGCCTTAATAATTTCTTCTGATAATATTATTTGATGCATTTTTTGGACATTAAAGACTATCTTAAAAATGTATTAAGTGTTTACTAAACTGTATGTATATTTTTGTTATATCAATTTTCTGTTTGTATTATTTTGTCGTAATATCATGTTCAAATTTCCATGAATATTTTTGACTGTTTGACTTACACATGTAAAAGGATAGATAATTAGTAAACTTTTGAAATCCTTGGTAAATTATCTTGGTATCAATATATATGCCTGGATGACCAGAAATGATTGAGAACTGGTTAATTCGTTCTATCATGGTTATACCCCTTTCAAATATATTGGAAGATACCATTAGATCAAACAATACCAGAGGTTTCTGGAAATAAATATTTTTTATTATTCTAATCCCGTAGTCTCAAGCTTTCGGGCATCTCTTCCCTTTTACAGGATAACATAAATAAATTAATAAAACGCCGCCTGATTACAAACTATTATAATTATTTTTTCATACATTTCCGTAATAGTTTAACATCAGGCGGAGTTTTATTCGTTTATTTATGTTCTCCTGTAGAAAGGAAAAGGTGCCCGAAAAATATTAAGAATTCTATATACAGTTATCAGCGCCATGCGTTCTGTCACCGTTTGCTGCGCCACCACGTGGCGCGACGGTGACCTTGAGTGACGTAATGACAGGGTAGGAACAAGAAATCACTTGCTATCATTATCATATCATTTTATGTATATATCAGATTTAAAATATATTCATACAAACAATCTAAATAATACAATTTTCAAATATCGTTGTGAAAATTTACATTTTTATTTTTGTATTTTAAAAACACACAAATATTGAAGCGTGACGTTTCAAAAGAGTGCCATCCACGACGCCAAATTTTAATTGTAAAGAATAGTATTTTAATAAAACATTTAATCGGGTAAAACCCGGGCGTTGCCCAGGTCATTCGGCTAGTATGTTTATAAAATGAAAAGAAACTCATAAACAGAAACCTGTGGTATTGTTAGATTTATGAGATTTTAATCAATAGATACCATTAGAGAAAATTGATCCAAATATACGTTTCATCCATAATGAATTTCATAAGGATGTTTTACTTGAAATTTCGTAAAGCAAAAATATATGGAGAGCTAAGATAAAGGGATTTTATAGAAAATATAAGTTTCTGATGAAGTATTATTTAAATTTGAAAGGGGTTTCAAAACTTCATTTACTAACCCTCACACAACACCATTTTCTTAATTAATAAATTTTTAATTTATATTTATAATGTATATTAATGAAAACAAATAATTTAAATTTCTATAAATCCTATATTTACAGCTGGAGAAACAAATGAAAGTAAGTTTTTATAAATAAAAAAAAAACAATCTTTAGAATTTCATATTCGAATTGTATATAGATATAAATAATACCATTACAAAAATGTAAAAATGTTATATATTTGTTAGTGTATTTAAGCATAAGAGAGGTTTGTTTTATATATATATAATAAATAAATAGAATAATAAATAGAATTATATTTATGTTATATTAAAATATTATTTTATTTGATATTATATATCATCAATTCAAATACTGTTAAATTGACCGCCAGAGGTAGCGCTTTTACCTTTATATAACCCGTTGTTGTTGTTTCCCGCTGGCCGGCTCAAATCTTTGTACATTATGTAAATAATCTTTTGTTTTCTTTGTTCTACTCGCCTTAAGCCAGGCAGTACTTTAATCAAATTATGTTTTTTATATATTCTTTCAGTTCAATTAAATCAAGTTCAATTAAATTTAGTATTATACTTTCAAGATTTCAACCACGACTGCATTACCATAATCCTCAACATGATCAAAAATACAACGGAAAAAATATATTTTTTTATTTATATAATATATATATATATTAGGATAAAAAAAGAAAACTAGCAAAGCTTCGGCTGCTATGTCGTTATATATATCCTTCTATTTTTTCATTATATATATATAACAAACCTCTTATGATTAAATTAACTAACAAATATATTTAAAGTTTTAAATTTTCCTAATTATATTATTTAATCAGAATTAGTCTAGTATTTTATTATATTTATTAATATCGAAAAGTTTTCTAAACCTTCATTCACTAAGCTCTTCATCATACAATTTTCTCTAATTCATTAATAAGGTTTTTATATATTATATTTGTGTATAATATAGTATATTTTAAAGAAAATAAATAATTTATATTTCTATAAACATATATTTACAGGTGGAATTTCGGATGAAAGTAAGTGTCTATATATTCAATTTTTACAATTATTTTGTATTGTTTATATACGAATTTCATTATTCTGTAAGTTAGTATATAAGATTATTATATAACTAAATTCAATATTTATCTCTAGTACTGTTTATTCAACCTCTCCGCCTAACCCTATACTTATTGTTTATTGGATAAACATATTGTTGACTTTGCTTAGAATTTTTAATGAAACTGATTCCAATAATTATTAATTATACATTATTTTTATTGATTTACAAGAAAGAGAACAAAATATAAAAGGGAAACTAATATTAAAACAAAATAACTTTTTCTCTTTCAGTTAGCGCCTATTTACCTGTGAGCTTACACACACTCTGTGGTAACAATTAATTAATATATATACAACACATATAAATACTATATTGTTGTCTTGTCCAAAGAAGAGTCTCAGATGTCTCCATGCATCTCCATCACAGCAGCAGCACTGGTTCGTTTCCTAGGTGACTAACGTGTGAACGGCACCCATTTTCCAATAAAATTCAAAGAGAATGTGGCCTAGATCTACTCGAAAGCGCAGAAGACAATTAAAAACAATAAAATATATATATATATAAATACTATAAAAGAATGAAAACAAATCGAAAAAAAAAGCCTTTTTATATTAGACCACAATCGTACAAGCTTTTGCCCAAGATGTGTCTTGCCTGAAAGTTTGTACGGTCTTTATCTTATATAAAGAATTTTTTCTTTTCGAATTTTGTTTCTTATTCTATAGCTAATAGAGAGATTATCGTTGTAGAACGAAGTTTGACAATTTTACCGCAAATCTTTTCTTTAAACAAAATTCGTAAATTATTCCAAGGAAAAATGACGATTATTTCTTTTCTTAGTGTTGAAGTATGAAAGAATGAATTGTGAAGAGTAATGATAAACGAAAAAATAAAAGTGTCCAGGGATGGGAATTGAACCCAAAGGGGACACTGTGGGTTCTATTCCAATCCCTGGACACTTTATTTTTCCGTTTATCATTACTCTTCACAATTCATCCAATCATACATCATTATCCAGGTTAGAAATAAACGTTTTTTCTCCTTGAAATAAATTTTGATTTTTCGTTGAAAAGAAACTCATGCGGTGTAACTTTAAATGTCTTTTTACAATCACAGGTCGCAGTGTATTATATTGTATTATAAGTTACTTTATGTATCATTTACGAACGGAAAAATACGTCCAGGGTAGCCTAGTGGACATGGCATCTGCCCGGTAAGCGGAACACCGTGGGTTCGATTCCCATCCCTGGACCTTTTATTTTTCCGTTTATCATTACTCTTCACAATTCATCCTATTATACCTTATTCCTAAGAAAAGAAATAATCGTTATTTCTCCTTATTCATTCAAAGGAAACATTTGCGGTAAAATTGTCAAACTCGTTCTACAATCTTAATCCGCATTATATTGTATTAAAATTATCGTTGTATTAACATCAAATCTATTTAAATCTATTTGTTGTTTATAGAATTCATATTGGTACAACAAGATATAAAAATAATGGGTGTTGCTCTTCGGAAGTATTGTCCTAAAACAACCCCTTCACAGTTTGTATTCATCTGTTTACTTAAACCCAATCTCTTATAACTTGGAAACAGCGAAATTCCATCCAATTCTGTTCGAAATACTAGGTATGGTAATTAAAAATATCGAGTTTGACTCGAGTGTATTTATTCGCTATTACTCAATGGAAAAAAAAAGATATTTTCTGAATAAGCAATTCAAATGCGACGTTTCGGTAAAAGTATTTTAATCAGCTTCAGAATTAATTATTTAAAACAGGCTGTTTTAAACTATTGCCAGGTTCACTTCTGGTGATACCCAACCCATTACTAAATACTTCCCAGTCATATTTGCACTATATATTCTAATAAATATTTATAAATAAATCTTTAAAATAAAACAATTTAAAATCATTAAAAAACAACTTCAAATCTGACCTTATTAATTGTTATCAAAAATATTATATAGTGCTGTCATTTTTAGATAATAAAGTAATCATTATAATATGAAATTTTATAATGTACATATAACTTGCCATAGCATAGTTAAGTTTCATTTTGTATTAATTTTTCCTGTAGAAGGGCGTTATCCCGAAAGCTCGAAAAACGTTTAATTAAAAGATACTCATCCTTCGATGTTTACTTTATTATCTGAAATTGCTATCGAAGAATTATATCTAAATATTTATATAATAATATAAATATATCTATATCAAAATTGGTTTAAAATCTTATGAAACTTTGATATAGTGCTGTCTCTACCAACTGTCTTTCTAGACCAACTCTCTTCATTTTTCTGTTCCACATCAATGACGCCTCACTGACGAAGCTCTAAAGCTGCTACAGTATATTTTGTTTTTCCTTTAGAATTTTTATCTCTTAATAATATATCATTGTTTAAAGTATTTTCGCAAGTCAAAACTTTCTGTAACTTTTTAGATTAAAAAAATACTCGAGTATATTATACGAATCAAATAAAGCTTGCAATACTGATAGAGATTGTAAAGGCAAAAATATAATAAATTATCGACTTTTATGGATATCAATTTATATATTCTATTAAACCTCTAGACAGGCAAAATATAATTCGAAAAATCTTTCTATTAACGATTCATATATTTATTTTTATCTAACTATTATTAGATTATATTTGAGGTTTACCTAGCGTACACACCAATATATATATATGTATTAATTTTATGATGTTTAAATATTGAATGAAATTTCATTGATATTTTTCTAATTTTTCTTTTGTATTAACACAGGCAAAAATCACATTGATAGTAAGTTTCAATATATATAATTCATAATAATTTCATATGATATTTTTTAATATTATAGAAAATATTGCATTTATTATTTGAAGGTTTTAATATTACATTTATTATGTTTTCATGTTTAGCATATTACTGGATTTAATGTTCAGCATAGTTTTAATTTAATAATTCCCTAATATCTTGCATATTTTTCATTCTAAAATATTCCATAAAACTTTCTTCAATCTGTAAATTGTTTTCCTCGAATACACACAATACTTTACAATTTGATTTCATTTAACTAAATTTGCATACCAAACCTTATTACATATTTCAATTGTGTTGATATTTTTCCCTTTCCATCTAGCTAACTTGCATATTTCAAATATCTTTCTTTCTTTTATATCAATGTTTACTTTACCTTTTAAGTGCAATTTAAGTGCAAGTGTCCCTAGAGGGGACATAACGCTCTAAGTCAAAATAAAATAATATTAATTATATTTTATATGTTTCAGGTGCAAGTGATGAAGAAGGTGAGTTTATTTGAATTATTTCAATTTTCTAATATTAATTTATCTTAATATATATTAATAAATAATAATTAATCAAAATTAATACTAATAAAAGATATAGTGTTAAATTGGACAAGCACATGACGTCCTAAAGGCTGACTTAGAAGCTCAGTTCTGTTGATTCAATATCCCATTGTTATTATAAATATTGTCGCGGAGATGAATAAAGCAAGGGCAAATTTGGGAATGAATTAATTTATTATAAGGGGTATTTATAGGGAGAGAGAGAGAGAGTACAACTTACCCCAAGTTAAAAGATAATCCTAATGAACGGCGTCAGCCACCGTCCCGTTTTCCGTATTTTCAGATCAGCTTCCGAGAACCCCTCACACCTGTGGTCCCCCCGGGGTCCAGGGATGATTGATTAGGTGTCCCATCTGGATGGAGCTTCTTGACAATATTAATTCTAAAAGGAAAGGTTTACCTAAGAAAATATCTTCAATTAAACGTTTCCATCACATGTTATTTCAGATTTATATTAAATCAAACCAAATATATTTGATAACTATATATATTTTATGAAATTTTCACTCAAATTTCGCTTATTCCTTTTTTGCGTAATTGAAACTGTTAAAAATTATTAATCTTTATATAGAATCTATAGTCATATATATATAGTGAGATATTCATATTTAATATTGTAAACACAAAAGGAATAACATGCTTATTATATAAAAATAAATATACTATTTATTATTTAACTTCATTTCAAGCGTTTAAAAGCTAGATTTGATATCTATAATTTCCGGCAGTTGTATCGTCATTATAGGAATATTTAACATTTAAAATTGTCAATAACAATATGTATATATGTTGGGTATTGGAAGAGGCATACGTGAATCTGTGTATTAATATTAATTCGTTTGAAAAAAATACAATTCTAGTTGGGCCTCTTCTATCATCCTTTTATTTTAAAGATAAGCAATTAATTCACACCATTACTATACCGCTTCTTATATAGAAATAAGTAACTGTTATGTAATTAAAATAAATAAGAAGGATGAATCCGTAACCAATTTAACATTGCATATTATTTATTATTAATAGTAATTATATGAAACAAATCTTGGTATATATGTCTACATGAAAACAACAAAAGCGATACTTAAAAAACATTATGTACATACAAGTTCCTTTTCAAACTCAGTCTCATCTATAGCCATTGTTACTCTGTAATATTCCAACAGTAACTATTTCTGTTTATTAATGTAAATCGACACAATTATCCCTAGCCGGGATATCGCGTTTTGTGAGTTGAAATTTAAATATAAATATAGAAGCAGGTATTACACATTGAATCAATTTATAATACTATGATTATTAGTAATTTAATAATATATACATATTGACTATCCATAAAACTGTTAATAAAATTTGCATATGTGAATTATTTTGTAGCGATACTCGAAGAAGGATACCATTGTGAGTAATAATTTCCAAAATATTTACATATACCCTCTTATTTTAATTCTTAATATTATATTTATATTTAGGCTTTTTTAGAAGTTTAACATACATATCTACTAAATCTGTATACTGTTATTTTCAAAATAAAATTTGATATATGATCAAAAGGATTAGTTTTAAATGTGATATATATATATATATGATTCACATAGGAGTAAAAATTTGTAAATTATTTGTAAACAAATATATATATATTTTTATTTTTATTTAGAGTACAGCGATCTGGGAACACAAAGTCTCATTCAAAATTCTAAATTTTGAGTTTCTAGTCAAACCAAAAAAAATTCTTTATCCTAATAAATCATAATATTAATTTTTTACAAACTTCTAGTATTGGGGGATATAGATTTAGGGATTTGTGTGAAAACTGTAGCAATACCCGGGATATAATTTTACCTGGTGCTATGAAAGAAATTTTCCTTTATAGAAGATAATTTTAAAATAAAAATACAACCTTTCGCAATGAGTTTCTTTTCTCAAGAAACTCATTGCGAAAGGTTGTATTTTTATTTTAAAATTTTGTAGCGCAATTTTTTCGTTTACTTCTAATAGAAGATAATGAAAACGCAAAAGTGTATTTCCTAAAAAGATAAAGAATCACAATATGTATTTTTACAGTTTTCATTCTCCTGACAATACCCTGAGGATATAAACAATATACAGCCATGTCTCTTCAATCCTTTTTAAAAATTTGTAAAATTTATAAAATTCCTCATATTATTTCTTTTTTATTTTCCAAAATATTTATAGACTTCAAATAATATAAATGAATTTTATTATCACCCATAATATATTTTAGAATAATAATAACATATACATTGTCTTATATACTCTATAATCCTTTTAAAAAATAGTATTACGAGTATAAATAATATAGTATACTCGTATAAACAGCTATTTAGAGAATCATATGCATTATAGAAATAATTTAAACATATTAAGTAATTTTGAATTTTCTTATCAATAAAATATAACACGAGATATATTAAGGGATGGAATATGTAAATAAATAAATATATATATATATGTAGTAATCCCGAAGTGGAATGTGCTGGGCAGTCGTAGTCGTGGGTGCGTGATGGGATTCCCGCACTGGGACAGCAAGAGACAGAGGCAGGTCTAGATGGTAACTCCAAGAAGGTAGAGGTAGACCACGGACGAAGACAGTCGGACCACGGGCGTCACGGATGCCCTACATCGCGGATAGGGGTGAGAAACCCGACCGTATGACGGCGTCGCTCTGAAAACCAACTAACTAACTTTGTCCCATCTTGGGGGACCTTATATATTGGACGCTCGCAGATGGCGGCGAGTTCTGATTGGTTCCCATAAAATCACGCCACCTGTCAGGCGCCGGGTTATTAATTATGTCTGGCCACCAGTTGACGGGGGAATGAACTCATTAGCATAAACACCTGTTAGTCTGGGTTGTTTATCACGTCTGGCCTTTGTCGTCTGGACTACCTCTACTCCTTTTGTTTTATTTGTCGCTTCTATTATTACAAGTTTGATACATATTTTTATATAGATATGGGATTATGATAAATATTATAAGAAGGTTGTGATCTAACTAGTTAAAAATATACTACATATATATATTATATAATCTAAAACAACAAATTTATTCATAACATATATATATATATATATATATTGGTAATAAAGAAATCGTACATGGATTAATGTAAACATATTTCTGAAGAATCCTATATATTTAATTATAGCATATATTTTTAAATTTTTTAAAATATAAATCACAATATAGTCTCACTCATGTTTATTATATATTTTTAATATATTAATACGAATAAATCTTTAAAAATATATATATATAATATATTAGAAAATTTATTAATGATTTAATGTAATATTTTTTTTTTCATTTTTTAATAATAATATCGGTGCCAATCATCTGCTGTTTCTAGACACATATGGACCAGATGGAAAGCGAGTAACAAGATCAACTGGTAAGTTCAGTTTTTATTATTTAACATTATATATTTTTCAATATTGAATATTTTTCTTCAAATATTACTTATTTGAAAAATATATATTGATATAGTGTAAGCAATGAAAAAATACAAAATATTAGTTCACAAAAATGTTATTGAAAGAAATTAAATGTAATTATAGGCCTTATATATATATATTCAAAAGGATTCCTTAAAATATTTTTAGTTCATAAATTCTTCAATACTCCTATGACCTAGTCAAAAACTTTCATCTGTTATGCAAATTTAATTAATATCTTTTGGCCGAAATAGCGACTTAAAAATTATCGGATTAACTTCCAAATTCTTTGTATTATGAGTTATAACATTAGAGCAATTTTGCATTTACATTTATCTTATAAAAACCTTAGGTTTATTATTTTCAATTTGATTGTTATCTTAAAATGAAAAAAAAAACATTTAAAGCACTTCAGATTTTATTATTTATAAAGAAAAATTTAGAAGATTCATTAAAATGTTTCTATTTATATCAGTAGAAAGTTGGATTACAAGGTAAATATATAGCAGGTTTATTACAGTATGTAAGAAAGGATGGCGGCATCTAGGTATTTTTCAAAAATTAGAGTGGATAATAAAATATAATAGAATATTAATATTTTAAAATATAATAAAATGACAAAGTTCTTACCGTATGTAAACGTATATGGGTAAAGTGAATTATAGATCATTTTGTATAGAAATATATAGTTTCTTTTTCGAACAAAATAAATTTCTAGTGTTTGATAATAGTTCTTTATTGATATGTGAATATTTAGATAATATATTTTAACATATAACTTATTTATCACTGAAATATTCATATTTAATAATCTGTTGCCCTTTAAATGATTCTAAAACATCTAGAATCTTACTGTTTTGCATTTCTTTGGGTTTTTTTTTGGTAAATTATTGTGATTTGCATTTCTTTCATATTCGAATTGTATTAGAATCGTCAACAACGGCAACAGATTATTAAAAATCGATAATTCAGTTATAAATAAATTAAATGTGACATTCCACGGTACTAACCATAATTGCATATTATATTTTTGACTGTGTTTGGAGATGCAATAGATAAACAAATATTGTCTTCTTTCTTATATCCACTCAATCATATTAGGGTATCAAGTTGTGACCCTTGATGGTGTCTGTTTGACAACCACCATGACTGGGTGAAGTAGAATGTGTCTGCCTTTGTCATTAAGACTGGGAACACTACTCAGTGGCAGGCCGACTTAGCTCCAAAAGAAATGGCCGCCTATGACATGAGGAACAGATGCTATGTGCAGCCACTCCTAATATGGAGTACAAACGCTGCTTATCCTGTATCCCTGGATTAGGAGCCCTTACAGGGTATTATTAGACGGGCCAGCTGAGAACAAATATTGTAAATGTGAATATTAATTAAACGGAATTCACAATAGATTTTTTTATATACTTTGTTTAACCTATAACCTGTATTTAACCTATATATATAATGTTTTTCAGTATCGCCACTCACAGGTAAGATATGATAATTCAAATAATTGCTTATATTTCATATATATCAATATAATTATATAAAATAAATTTTATAGATAATATTTGAAATAATTTTTGAATTATGAATAATAATTGGTGGTTAAATTAAAAGAGAAAAGCGGAATTCAAAAATTCTAATTCTCAATTCTATAAAATAAAAATATTATCATAGACATTTTATATATCACAATACCTTATTTACTTAATAATATATAAATTATAAAATAATAATATAAATATTAAAAATATTAAACTCCCAAAATCATTTATGATGATATTATGATGTAAAATATTGGTATTTCAAGGATACCAAGGCAATGTATTTTCATCAGAACAATTAATAATTATTTTGTATAAGAATATAAATATTTATATTTTTGAACAATATATAAGTTATATTTAATCAAAAAGGCTTATATTGGATCAGAATATCATTTATTTTGCAATATTTCAGTTGGCTAAATGCCAACCTTTATCAAGGTATTATAGCATATTAATGTATGTCACACAGGTTGTTGACACACTTTAATATGTTATAATACCTTGATAATGGTTAGTGTTCAGCCAACTGAAATATTAATGAAATAAATGATATTTTGTTCCAATATATGTCTTTTAATAAAAGATTTATTTTTAGATTGTTCTATTTTCGAAAAGAAAATATAAGTATCAGTGAAATGAAAAAAAAACATTTTCAGAGAATAGTTAGAGTAATTTATCTATTTCTGAATTTTTGAACATAGTTTTTCTACCTTATCTCGTTCGTAGAAGACTAACACAACCTTTATCCTACCTACAATTAATTCTCCTCTCTGTATAAATTCTAGAAAATCTTGTTATTTTTCAAATGGAAAAATGTTGAAATTGTACAAAGGAAGTTTCTTCCATCGCATTTATTCTACACATAAATCAAATAGGTAAATATAACTTCTTGAAAGAATGTAATATCATTTAAATAGAGAATTACTATCAGAATTAGTAGGTTTTAGTGAGGAATGAGATCAAAATGCAAATTTCAGATGAAAAAAGGGAAAATCATGAGATAATAAAGAAAAGTATGTATTTATGAAAAAAAAGTACAAAGTGAAATTTTAGGATTAGGAGGATAAATGAAGATAGCATGATCAAAAGCTGCCCTTTTCTTAATATTTAGTCATGTGTCAATAACTGCATAAATCACACAAAATTTGGACAGCACTAAGACATTTAGGGTACCGTAACACCCAATTTTCCTGATAAAAAAAAAACTATATACAGAGCAGAATGCCACAGTAAATACTGTATATTCAAACAATAGTTAAAACCACAAAATGAAATTCAGCAAGAATGTATACTATCATTATATCTTAGCAATATCACACTGAATATTTGATGTAATTGCTGATCTCTATACAATAGAAATAGGAGTACACATTGGAGGAATGGAAATACAACAACAAGTCTTTTATTGGGAACCTCTGCCCTAAATAGGATTCCCGCCCAGGTGATAACCGCAATGAAAATAAACAACCATCACCATGTTGATTACACCAGACTGTTAGAAAATGAGAAATTTGGTTTAAAGTTGAATATCAACAACAACAACAACAAAAAGCCTTTATTTAGGGCCTCTCGCCCTATACAGGATTCGCCAGTTCACAATGGACGGAGAGAACACTGTGTGGCCTTTTTCCGGGATATAGACTTGTGGAATCCAAATATCGCCATCGCTATATACCTATTTTTTTATATAAAGTTGAATATCAACAACACTCACAATATAATGACCTATAATATAAATATCTTTGAATTTCGAAAAGAAAAATATTATATTGAGTAAAATCAATCATTCCTCCAGGGAAAAGTGTCTTTTCAAAAACATTTTTATTCTCTAGCTTTCGGGCACGGACGTCCTTCTACAGGAGAAAACATGGTATTAATACCATGCTATAATACCATGTTTTCTCCTGTAGAAGGGCTTACGTACCCGAAAGCTAGAGAACAATAAAAATGTTTTTGAAAAGACACTTTTCTCTGGAGGAATGATTGATTTCACTCAATATTTATGCAAGGGATTATTTTATAGAAAATATATATATATATATTATTTAATCTAAAATGCAAATATTTTATTTTTTAAAAACATTTATTTTATTTTTATCATTGACTACTCTTTTATTTTCGACCATAGATTTTAAATAATTTTGACTATTGTTGTGAATATGTATAGTTAACTTATCTATTTTTTAATTCACGAATATAGGATTCAATTTATAAATTCTATGTTGCTGTGAAGAATATTTGATGTGTAATTCTTTTCAAGTAATTGAAAATTAAAACTACTTGATAAGTAAATAACTACCTTTCCTTTTTCATGATTGTACCTCCAATTCTTTATCATTCCAACATCAAAACATTATAATCATAACATTTATATAGTTGATCACTTCATATTTATAGGTTCCAGGATTGATAAGTTGGGAGGTTGATAAGGGAAGTAAAGAGAAGAGCACTAGGAAAGGAAGCAATGATAATATTGAACAAGGTTATGAAAGTTAGAGGCATTTCATTCAATACGACGAAGAGTATTTGGAGGAATTGGTATTCCCTGTGGCAACTTATGGATATGAGAGTGTCCTCTCAGTAAAGAAGAACGAAAAATAATTGGACATGAATAAAGCTTCTCAGAATTCAACGAACCGATAAAAGGACAAATATTTCAAGCTAAAATGGTATTAATCTTGCTTGAGCCTCAGAATCACAAATATACAAACAAAGACTTGCCTCGGAGATAAAATGGTTTATAAAAGACGATGTTGAAAAATATTAAAGGAAGAGAGGAAGATCAACAATAAGATGGCTAGAAGTGGTTAATAAAGCTACCAGAAGATCGCTAGATGATGGTTACTAACAGATAAATTGGAGAATATTTGTCCTTATAGATGCCAAAATTTGAATTTGACGCGATAGACTTTAACAATAACAACAACAAGAGGTAATAAAAAGATTTATACTGGCCGAGGTGTCTTTTTTCAAGAAATATGAATGCCGGCCAGGCAGCCTCTATCTTCACGAACAACAATGGTGAACTCTGCAAAATAATTTGATATTTTTAATATCACTTTTTATAAAATGTTGATTGGCTATATATATGATTATAAAATATTTATAAATAATGCGCTCTCTCTTAAATATATATATTTTTTGTTTTCTAGAAGAAGAATTACCAGAAGGTAAAGAATATTCAAAATAATTCATTTTTATATAGGTTTATATGTTATTTATTATATATATATATTATTTATATCTCTATATATATAAAAATGAATGTTTGTATGTCTGTCTGTATGTCCGGTATACAAATTCGCAGTAGTTCACTAATTCAAACCAAAATTTCCATACATAGGTAAAAAATACGGGGAAGACGATAGGCTATTTTAAAAAAATATATAAATCAATTATTAAAACTATATATTTTTATTCAGAAAATGATGATGGCGATATTGCTGTATCATGTTTTATTATCAGCTACAAAATTATATCGGGAAAAATTCCAAAAAGCAGAGACCACGGGTGAAACCAGTTCATTATTTTGTACGAAGGAATAAAATTCTAACAGAAAAACATTCATTCGAGCACAAAACAAAAGCTAGATCATCTTTCTATAAAAATATCGCTTCTCAGACACAAAGTTTGGAGCGGGACGTTTCACAAGAGTGACATCCACGACGCCAATTTATAATTGTAACGAATAGTATTTGAATAAAAACATTTAATCGGGTAAAACCCGGGCGTTGCCCGGGTCATTCGGCTAGTACCATATATATATTATTAGAAAGTCAATGTATAATTGTTTTAATAGATACCTAACTATATATTTTAGATTTTTAAAATAAATATGTAATTAAATGTATGCCTTTCAAAAAAATAAAATTCAAAGAGCATTTCTCTATAAATATTTTGGAATAAATTTTACTGATAGCTTTCAGAAAATTCGAACTGAGTATTTGAGAACAATTCAATTATTTCAGAAAATTTTGATATGTTTATAAAATTTATGTTTGGAATTCTATTTTTGATACGGAATGATCAAAATTGAAATTTCTTTTATATACATTTATTTTTAAAATTATAAGAATAAAAAAATATATATAAATGATATATATTATTTGGTAAATATATAATAAAATTGATTCAAATATAATTTTAAATTAGAATAATACATTTTATTGTTTGAAATATAGTCAGTAAATATTGAAATATTTTATTTTCAGGATGTATTAAAATATGTCAAGAAAATTGTCACATGCATTGTCACAACTATTGCCATGGTAAGTAGATATTTTATGACTCTCATAATCCACAGAATATTTGTCAATAATTATTTCACAAATAATGTTTACTATGTTTGTAGGTGATATCAAATGCACTCCACATTGTCATCGACTATGCCATGATCATTGTGCTATTGATTGCTGTAAGTACTGTTACACTTTCCACTCTATAAAATTAACTTTTAATATAATCTATTTATACAAAGCAATAACGCGCCATCTATACATATAAAATGAAAGGATTTAAAAGCACGAATGTTTCTTTTATACATAATACAAACTTCTACTGCCCTTACTGCAATGAATGTAATTCTACTGTCCTATAAGCTTATGTCCATAGTTTTCTTGAAAACCATTTCTGAGATTCCATCCTTCAGTGTAGCATATATAAGCAGAATCGTCCAATACAGTATTAGAGCTCTTAGAAGCGGTCTGGTGGATTAAATTAGCGAAACCGCTAGGAGGGTTCACCACTGATGAGCCAACCCTCCCAATATATTTTTTCATCGCAGTAAGGACAGTAGAAGTTTATATTATGTATAAAAGAAACATTCATGCTTTTAAATCCTTTCATTTTATATGTATAGATGGCGCGTTATTGATTTGTGTTAATAATTTAATTGTAACAGATCCAAGTATTTTCAATTCCAGTAAATAAATGTATATTAAATTTAATACCTTTTGTAGATATATATTTCAAATTATATAGCAACAAATATATTTAAAGAAACTGATAATTTTTTATTTTGTTTGTAGATGTATTACCAGATATTCATTTCTTTTCTACAAAGTTCTCTGTTCTCGTTTTTTTTTCCTCTCTCTCTCTCTCCTTGTTAATATCATATGACTATTCTTTGCGAGTTACAATTATTGTAAATATATATGTATAGACAATTGTAAAGACATACATTAATGACAGCGCAAGTGTCACTAGGGGGACATAGCGCTTTAAATTGAAATAAATAAATAAATATAATATAACGATTTTATATATAAAGATATGTAATTTAAAACATTGGTAAATTTTAGTTAAATCGGTATGTTTATTGACTATAGATATACTACAAATCACTAACATTTATCTATTAAAAAAAAAAAAGAATGACTTATTCATATTTATTATATAATATTCAATTTTATTTTTAAATTTGTAGTTTTTATTACGCTAAAAACAAAATTTAGATAAAAATTAATATAATTCAACTATTTATATCTTTCTTTTTTACACAGTTATTTTTTCTCGTTTTTTTTTTCTCTTTTTCTTATTGTTAATATCATATGATCATTCTATTCACGGGCCTAAAATTAGAGTGTGTATATATATATGTATAGACAAATGTAAAGACATACATGTATGACAGCGTAAGTGTCCCTAGGGGGACATAGCACTTTAAATTGAAATAAAATAAAATCTACCTTTTTATCTACTTAAATTTATATTTTAAATTATATTAGGCATATAAATAATCTTCTATAGATCATTCTCTATTCTTCTAAAGAATACTTCAATTATATAATAATATATAATGTAATATGATAATTATTATTTCGAAACGTCTGATACTTTTATAAAAGTATGAAAATTTCGGTATTTAAAATTTTGCTAATTCCATTTTTACATATATAGATACACTTTGATATACTAAACTATTTATTGGGCGTTTGTAACATGTAAGTTTTATTTATTGCTTAAATTCATGTTAATATTTTTTCCGATTATATATCTTTGAAGATATGTTCATTTTGTAACCAAGACGAGAAGTCATTGGATAGAACTTAAAAATAAGTAATAATAAAGTACCAATAAATAAAATTATTGAAATTTTGTAATGCGAAATATTAGGTTCGCGTTTCTCAAAGAATTTTCCAGTTTCCTCTTTAGAAAAGAATCAACATATTTACATATTTAACATATTTTATATAAGCAATGTTTGTAGATTTGGAATAAAATGTATGTATATATCATTCAAATATTTATATTTAAAAAAATGTAATTTCAGCTGTTTCCCCAACGTCATCGGGAAGTTCCGAAACAGGTAAATAAAATATAATTCATTATGGTACATAAAAATTTATAATATGATATATAAATTAAATATATACTAAGCAATAACGCGATATCTATACATATAAAATGAAATGAATCAAAAGCACGAATGTTTCTTTTATACACAATACAAATTATAAGCTCCTTTAAGCTTATGTCCATAGTTTTCTTGAAAACCATTTCTGAGATTGCATCCTTCAGTGCTGCATATATAAGCAGAATCGTCCAATACAGTATTAGAGCTCTGAGAAGCGGTCTGGTGGATTGATTGGCGAAACCGCTGGGAAGGTTCACCACTGATGAACCAAGCCCTCCCAATATATATTTTTTCATCGCAGTAGGGACAGTAGAATTTGTATTGTGTATAAAAGAAACATTCGTGCTTTTAAACCCTTTCATTTTATAAATTAAATATACAATAATATATAATATAATGAATATATATTATTTTTTAATTAAAAAGGCATATATTGCATTCATAATATTTCAATTTGCTGAACGTCAATTCTTTTTAACGTATAACAACGTACAGGGTGATCCAAAAGTCTTGCACAAAATTTAAAAATTAATAACTCCGCGTTAAATTAATAGTTCTTAAATTAAGAAGGCATATATTGGATTAAAAACACATTTATTTACATATATTCCAGTTGGCTGAACGCCTACCTTTTTCAATATTTATCTCAATGTGGCGCTGAGTTTGTTGTTGACTTAAATACAGGGTGATCCAAAAGTCTTGCAAAACTTTAAAAATTAATAATTCCGCGAATATATGCGCTAGAGCAATGCGGTAAATAACATTGTGTTAAGGATGCAATGGATATGTTTAGAGCAAATAATGAAAATTGGAAATTGATTTTAGTTACAATTTTATTCGCTAGATGGCGCTCTACCAGAATCAGAAATTCAGTGGCAAAATTGTTTGATAAAATGAAAAATATAACTGATCGATTGAAAAACACGATTATTATTATTAAATACACGATTTTTTGAAATGTTAATATAATACCAAAAATTATGATGGCACTACAAATAGGATTTCTTGCTATAAGAAATGTATAGTTGCTTGCCAAATTTGCGTCACTTAACTATTTAACTAGAAATTTGTCATGAACCAACAAATAAAATAAAGAAGAGGGTGACAAAATCTATTTGTCATACTTTATTCGAAATATCCTATGGGCTTGTCAAATGTGTGCATTGCTTATTATATTGTACAAAATTTTTAAAATGTGTCCCCTCGAAAAAAAATAATTTTTAGATCAACCTTTTGCGTTGAATGACGTGTTGGTAAAATCATTTTGTATTTTCTTTTCTTAAAGTCTCTAAAGGTAGGGGTGTAGAGAGAATATTCCTTATGCTATTTCTCCCAATGAGCGAAAAGCGATAAACTAAACATAAGGGGTAAAATTGTGTGCACCATTGTTATTCGAGAAGTTATAATGCTTTGGTCTGCACGACATAATATAAGATGTGAGCAAATGACAGGAAAAAAGATTACTGTTCACAAAAACGAAAGAGTCAAGATGTAACGACAGCATTTATTATTCCCATAACTCAACACAAAGAGCTGTAAAATATTGGTAGATAATATAATACATGACAGCTTATATAACACATGAGGTAACTTGTCTTTTCTCTTGTATTAGGTCACAATCCTTGCACAATGTGGCGTCCTTCACTTTCAAACACCGCCTGCAGACGATAGATGACAGATTGGACAGCTTTAAATAACATATCTGTTGAAATTGATAAAACGAAATACACTCCATCGAATTTTGTCAGAACAGTGTTATCCACTATAATGCTATATTTCTCTTTCTCTCTCTATTATATTTATATCTATTTATTCATATATTTACACTAGCCGAATGACCCGGGCAACGCCCGTGTTTTACCCGATTGAATGTTTTGATTCAAATACTATTGTATATATTATTCCTGTAGAAGGGCAGCTTGCGCCCGAAAGCTCGAATTGATTTTTCAAATAAAGAAACTTATCCTTCTTGAATCTATTCGTTAATATCAAATACTATTTGTTACAATTATAAATTGGCGCCTTAAATAAATGCATATATTAGTTAATAACTATAGCCTATGTGCTTTATCTGTCTATGTACTGTTGGCTTCCGTAGGTGTCTCTTACTGGGAAAAGGAAAGAGAGGATTCCATTTAGTTATTAACTAATATATGCCTTTATTTAAAGAGCGACCCGCTCCAACACAATAGTTACAAAAACGAAACAGAGTGGGGGAGTCATGATGGGGGGGGCAAAGGTGGCATGATCGTAGCCAACCAATAGGAGGGCGCCATTCCAAAAAAAAAAAGCAAACGGTGACAGAGTTGATTGATTAGGAGATTAGGAGATGAGGAATGACGCGCTCGTAACTGTATATAGAATTATATATAATCTTATTTATTGATATTTATATTTATTCTGTATTTAATCTTATATGGCCATTGTAATAAATCAGTTTCCATTTCAATCTCTCTCTCTCTTGGTTTTATATATTAAGTAAGAATTTTCCTCCTTAAGTTCCGATTATTTTTATTTGTTTGTGATCGAAGAATTGATGAATGCAGACTTTTATTTCTTAAAAAAAAACTATACATTATAAAGCAAAGACGAAATTCTATATAGTAATACACTAATATTGATATTTTGGTATTTAAATATTTAATTTTATATGGTTTCTTATTAAAAAATATATTTTATTATTTTTATATTTATTAATTATTTTTTAATATAAATAGAGGATAGACCAGATATATTTATATATATATCAAATGAAATATATATTTTCAAAATAAACTTTTATTAAAAATGTGGGTGATATTTATAATAAAAAACAATCAAACTTTTTGTTTATAGAGAAATGAATGGAAAAGGAATATACATACCACCATAATATTACATGTTGTGATAAAAATAAATAATTATCTTTAAAATTATTGCTGAAAAATAATTTATTATTTATTCATTATTTTATAATTTGATTATATAAAAATGTAGTCCTATATATCGAAATAATATAATAGGTTTAGGGAGATGAGTTTAATTTTATTAATGTTATCTTAAGCTTTTGGGTATCCTTACCTTTTTGATCTACGAGGTGCGTTCAAAAAGTATCGCGACTTTTGTGTTTTTTTAAAAATTATTTATTTATTCATGAATACTTATTTTGTCTCCTTCAAAGTAATCCCCATGAGATATTATACACTTGTGCCAACGGTTTTTCCAATCTTCGAAGCACTTCAAAAGATCATTTTTTAAAATCTTTTTCAGCTCCTCCTTCTATGCCGTCTTTATCTCGTCAAGCGTAGCGTAACGTCGTCCTTTCATGGGCCTCTTCAGTTTAGGGAACAAGAAAAAGTCACAGGGGGCCAGATCTAGGGAATATGGTGGCTGCGGCATCATTAGTGTGTTGTTTTTGGCCAAAAAGTCGCGCACAAGCAACGATGTGTGAGCAGGGGCGTTATCGTGGTGCAAAAGCCAATTTTCGTTCTTCCACAAATCCGGGCGTTTCTGGCGGATAACTTGCAGGTAATATTCCTTATTGACCGTCTACCCTGTGGCAAGAACTCATGATGCACCACGCCTCTGCAATCGAAGAAAACTGTCAGCAAAACTTTCACATTCGACCGAACTTGGCGCGCTTTTTTCGGTCTTGGTTCGTGCGGCAGATTCCATTGAGATGATTGAGCTTTGGTTTCCACGTCATAACCATAAACCCACGCTTCGTCACCAGTTATGACCCTCTGGAGCAAATTTGGATCGTCGCGGACAGAGTCCAACATCTCATTAGCAATGTTCATGCGATGCTGTTTTTGGTCGCAATTGAGCAATTTTGGTACGAATTTCGCGGCGACCCGTCTCATGCCCAAATCATTGATAAAAATCGAATGGCACGAGCCAATCGATATGTTTAGGTCCTCAGCAACTTCTCTAACGGTGATTCGACGATTGGCCAATATCATTTTCTCCACTTCATTAATTTTTTCGTCTGTTGTTGTAAGTGCTCGGGTGTCCGGCACGCTCTTCGTCGTTCACATTTTATCGGCCTTCTGAGAACATTTTGTACCACCGATAAATGTTGCTTCGGTCCAAGGTAGCTTCTCCGTATGCCATGATTTCTCAAGAAGCCATTGGGACCAAAAATATTTTTTGGTCGCAGTGGTTACAGCCTTCTCCACGCTGACGAGCGCCAACAGCGCGAAACGCGTTCGTGGATGGCTTTTCTTGATAAATCAAGAAATTGGGTTGGCCAAATATCACGGAGCAAGCTAAATAAACGTTTAGTTTATTTTTGCTCCACTAGATGGCGATCTGCCATCTAAAAAGCACATGTGCTCGTGGTCAGGAGATGCCTTTTTTTATTTTTAATATCAACACCTGACCCACTTATCTTTTTTTTCTATTGTTTTTTCATATATCGTTCTATTATGTTCATTTCTTAAAATTATACTTTCTCAAAATTATTTAAATAAAATGGTAGAGCAATACAATAGAATTTCACACTATGTCATAGTTATTGTGCAAATGGAATAAACCACATATCTTGTTAATAAGTGTAGTAATTCATAACTCATATTCATATACATATCATATAAATATTACGTAATATATTAGTATTTTTATTAGTTTCCTAATAAAAATGATTATGTTTTATAAATTTGAAGTGTGTTTCAGTGTTAATATTAATATCTATGTTTCAAATTGTCTATCTTGATTATTATATATTTTTTTGTTTCTCAGAACTAACATGCACATCTCCCATGTCTTCAGGTAAATTCTTTCTTTATTATCAACATACGAGAAATATATGGTAGTAATTCAAACCTATAAATACGTATATGTTACATATAAGTCATAATATGTATATATTTCTCATTAAAAATGTATAAGGTTAGTTATAACTATTGTGATATCTGTTTAATTTCTCTCAACCAAAATTTAAAATTTAAATAGCATGTTGATTTCACGTAATAACTGAAATAGATGAGAATTTTAAAATTTTATGAGAAATCTTAAAGAAGAGGATTATATAATATCAAAAGTTGGAATATCTATAAAGATCGTCAATTTAATCATTCAGAGAAAATATTAATATATAGGATTATATAATACAATATAATGCTGCTTGTGTTTGTAAAACGACATTTGGAAATTATCCCGCATGTGTTTCTTTTGAACGAAAAATCAATATTTATTTTGAGGAGAAATAACTATTATTTCTAACCTTAAGTAATTTATAGGAATACCTTAAAAATTTCAATATTTCTTTGAATAATATTAATGTTGCTCCTCTTTTTCATCTAAATTCCATCTATTTCTAAAATAAATTAGCATTTTTGGAAATTGTGTTAATCACTTTCTGATTATACAATTCGTAACGCATTATTTTTCGGAGGAAAGGGTAGTGTAACTATGTTTTATAGGTTTTCTCTAGTATAAAATTGAATGAATATTTAAATTTTAATGATGATTAATGTTCAATATATCAAATATTATATAAATTACAACTATATTTATGTAAAAAACAATAGAAAAATAAAGAAAAGGTCAGGTGTTGATAATAAAAATAAAGAAGGCATATCCTGAACACGAGTACAAGGTTTAGTTGATTTCTTTTTCACTAGATGGCGCTCTGCCTTTTAAAAAGCACATGTTATCATGGTCAGGATATGCCTTCTTTATTTGAAACTATATATAATATATAGTATATATACTATATAATAAAACTATATTTATTTATAAATTTTAAAGTGCTTTTTAAATCATTTATTATTATTAATATTATTATAAAATTTAAATACTTATAAACAGTATGACTATAAATTATAAAATATTTAAATGAGAATTCATCATTAAAGGTTTAATTAATCAAAGAATTTTTATAGCATATTTTTGACACTAAGAGTCCATATTTTCTGTTGATTCAGAATTCACGCCAACAGGTATGTACATTCAGCCTGATTATATGCCGAAGTTATGGATATTATTATCCTTAAAATTAATATCCCATTATATATTTTTTATTTTAATATATTAAAGTTGAGATATTAATAGTCAAATTTCTGAATGAATGAGAATATATTGAAGGAATATAAATGTATGATTTATAAAAAATACCTTATTATATGAAGTATTGTAAGAAAAAAGTATTGTGGTTTATTTTATTTTAATGAACACAATTTTTACTATATGATTAAAATTAATAGAAGCACTTTTTGTTTGACTTTATTCTTTAGAAATTTTGTTCTTCTAAATATTTGTAACTATATTTATATTTTTCTAAAGATTGTGTTAAGTTCAATTTAGCATGTTTATTTGACAAATTCATATTACTTGTATAGCTTATTATTTTTAACCCATAATTAATTTAAAGTATTACCATAATTTTTTTGAGGTAAACTATTCAATAATAATTTTAAATAAACATCAAATAAAATAAGTTTATATATGTCATAAAAGAACGTTACCTTTCATGCAGTCGCGGATAAAAAAAAGAAGAATAACCTTTTATGTTTTCCTTAAAATATATTTAATTTTATTATTTCTCAAAGCAAACAGTTTTTTCATACCAAGACAATTAACAATGCTTCTAAATAATTGCAAATTTAGTTATATTATTTTTGTTTGGCATTCCTTTACATTTTAAAAATTAACTCTGTGTTTAGTTCTTATTTTTAATTTGATTATTTAAATTATAATTTTAGTTATATTAGGAAAACAATTTTATTAAATATTATGGTTATGTAATTATTTTGTTTTAGAATTTTAATTATATTATGAATGATAAAAATCATATTTTTATTATGTCATATATTACTCCAAAATTAATATATTAACTATTATATAATTTTCAGGATCTATAAAAACTAGCCCTTTCTCACCCTCCAATAATACAATAGGTGAGATTTATCATCGTATTAAATATATATTATATATTTATATACTAATATTACGTAAATATTTATTAATATAAAATAAAAATTTTGGCTTAAAAAAAATATATGCATGTCGAATCCTCTCGTTGTGGAATCCAGTTGATTTAAACTATGGTGTGAGTCCCTGTCAACTCTCGCTATACTGTGTTAACCGAGAGGAACAGTCAGGGTGTGGAGAGTTTTCCAGTACCTCTCTGCACCTTGGAAGACCTTTAACAGTTCTCACAGAGTACAGGCAGTCGTTGTCGAGGCAGAGTGAAAAGCTTGGGAATGTCCATACACAAAAAAACGAAAAGACACAGTTGTAGTAGGAAAGTTCTATTAAAAGATAAAAGTCGAACTAAGAGCAAGATGGAGATAGAAGAGTTCGTAATGTTCTACATGGTCGATGAGGTGGACCTTGGGTACAACCGATTAGGGCTTCCGCTGATGGTGAAGTGACTGTATTTTCGGCTAGGTCGGAGGTCTTATATATCTTTGCCAAGAGAGGAAGTATTGAATTTCAGCGGATGTGTGCAACAATAGTGTGGACCGAAAGCGAAATTGTACACTCTGGCAACGCCCTGTGATCTTGCTATCTTTAGGCCTCGTTGGACTTCTACATCTCGATTTTAAACCCTTTTGGAGTACTATCTCAATCTCTTGCTTCAGCTCAACTCTTAATCTATTACAGAGTTTTATTTATTTATCCTCAGTTCGTACAAAGTACATTACATGTGATGATTTAATGACACATGTCAATCATGTGTATAATCATTTACAGATGTGTTTTTATTATACAACATGAAAATCTTGTTATAAGTATTATACAATATAAGGTTGCTGGTTTAAATTACCATATGCACTTATTGACAAACCTTGAGAGTGTAAAGTCTTTTATGTCACCAGTTGTCTGTTTTTATAAAAATATTGAAATTAGATGCCGTGTGGATCTCATGGAATAAAATCCGCCCTAGGCTGACGGGGGCCATTAGCCCGAAACCATGGTCTCTAGGTGGACGTTTTCAGTTTTCCAAAGCTGTTGTTGTGGCTTTGTTACCGACCCGAGACCGCTAGTTTGAGGCGACGTTAAATACGAGGCGAAGTAACAACACCAAACCAATTAAGCAACCAATGAGCGTTCTGCATTTTTTTTTCAAGTTGATTGCGTACTTCTTTTTTAAATATCTTTTTATTCGAGTGTTACGAGAGTTTTAGAAAAGCATTGAGTATTGAAGGAGAAATTTCTATAACTAAGTTACGGTAATTGCACACAATGCAATTTTAAATAAACTTTACAAAATAGCCTTTTTTTGAAAATTCGTTTAAAATGCAGTCGCAGTCATTAGTAAAAACATATGTTCGCCTAATTTCCATATGCTCTTTTTTTACAGAAAATATTTACATGCAGTATTTTGATTAATTTTTTTATAAACCTATTTTTTCTTATTCTTACTGAGAAGTTGGCCATTGCAGTCACTCACTCAACTCAGGCAATATAAAGGGTTAATGCACTGGGGTGGGTACCTCGGGGGTTTGGTGGAAAAGCTGCCATCTATTTTAACTATATTGATTTTGAAACAACTAAATGGATTGCAAAAAAATAATTAAATCAAATAACCAAACACTAATATAATACAATTTTGGCCATCACACACACTTTTGCCTGTAGTTTATGTGTTACTTCTGTATTGATATTCAATGTCACTTCTACTATTTATTATTGATGTACTTTCAGAATGAAGGAAATTGCACTCGGGGGAATTCTCGAGCGAAGCCGGGTCATTCATCTAGTATTATATAAAATTTAATATATAAATTAATAGATAACTCTGTTTTTCTATATTTTCTACACTTAATTATTTGAAATATATTATTATATCCCTTTGAAAATATTTTTTCTAGTTATTTGGAACGACTGATATTAAAGGATAAAACTAATTATAAATTATAACCATATACGAAATATCGCCTGGAAATTCGTAAAAATAATTACTAATATTATATTATTTTAAGGTTCAACTGAAGTTTCAACAACAGAACAACCTACAAGTAAGTATATATCATTATAAATATTTTATTTAAAAATAATTAAAGTTATTATATGTGATAATCTGTATATAGGAATATGTAATCCCACCACAATTCATGCAATGTATCGTCAAAAGATTTAATAAAAGTTAGGCTTCGCGAAAGGGAAAAAACAATTAACAGGATTGCATCATCCAGGAAGTAAGGGTCACTGCCCTGGACCCCCATTAAACTTAAGTTCAAAGACCTTCTTCTTCCTGGAGGATTGCAATCATGGCGACAATGGAGGTACTAAGCCAATCACAGTTAAGCATAACAAATCAACGACCAATCACCTTTAAGAATGACCATTTGATACCGAATCATCAGAGAGCACGTGGAAGGATCTCCACCAATGAGAAGTCGAGAGAGTTAATGACGATGATCTCGGACAAGAAGTGAAAAGGAACGTAGTTCACCATGCTACGAGCTTGGTGTGCTCAACATAGGCTCCAACCAAGGTAGTGTCCGCTCCATCATGTGATGGCCAAATACCTCCAGTCAGTCTCATCATTCTCCCTTTCGCAAGGTCTTATTTTCTATCCCATTCAGGTGTGCTGATTCTTCCCCTGTGGAAAACCATCATTCGACCAAGACTGCGCCATCAATCACCAATCCAATCAAATCCACCCAACTACACAATTCACCAGGATTCAACAGGATCCTACATAGAGTCAACAGGATCTGACAAGGATAGACACAATCCTAAAAAGAGTCGACAGGATTCAGACAACCCAACAGAGAGTCGACAGGATTCAACAGGATTGCGACAGAGAGTCGACAGGATTCAGACACAACCCAACAGAGAGTCGACAGGATTCAACAGGATTGCAACAGAGAGTCGACAGGATAAACACAATCCGTAAGAGAGTCGACAGGATTTCTACAGAGAGTCGACAGGATTGCTCCCCGATCCTTACAGAGAATCGACAGGATTCGACATAGGATAAACACAATCCAACATAGAGTCGACAGGATATGATGGAAAACGAGCGAGAAAGAAGTGAAAGAGGAGAACGGAGAGGCAGCTTCCGTGGCCGAAATAGAACCTCCACGCATCCTAGCGGAGGTTCTACTACAGGTTACCGCGATCCTGGCAGAGTTGCGGCCGACCCAACACGCGGAAGTGGACACCCCTCCCTTCGATGGAACCTACGCCGCCCACCAATTCTTCCAGGCCTACGACCGGAAGATGGACGGAGCCCTCGGGACCACCCCCGAAAAGTTGCTCAGGTTGCCTAGCTACCTGACGCGCCATCCCCTGGAGCTTTTCAGGAAACTCCGGTTGTCCACCCAGACCTACTTCCAGGTGAGACAAACCTTCCTGGACCACTACCCGGAATCAAACGAGGCGTCCTTCGCCAAGTATTTCGCCCTGAAGCTTGCTGGGCAGGCAAGCCTGGAGGAGTACTAGCGAGGGAAGACAGCACTGGACATGCAACTGGGTCTCCTACAGGAGGTAATCCTCGAGACGCTGACGGAGGGATTGCCGCTCTCCGACCAGCGCCTTGTCCGCGTGGTACCTCCTGAGAACCTGGGAGAGTGGTACCAACTGGTGCAACGGATCCGCGGAACTAGTGCACCATCTCCGCGTCACCATGAGGAACAACCGCCCAACATGTCGGGCACAAACAGTAGCACACCAAAAAGAACAGGTGCGTGGACTGCACCTGCACCGCCGTCGAACTGCAAATTCTGCGGTGCCCATCACTGGCACTCTGAGTGCCGCCACAAATCCGCTCCACACGCGAGCGCGCGGACAGTGCGCCCCGCCCAACATCCACCACAAGACCAAGCCCAAGCCGCCCGAGACGCCCCAGCCTTTCGTCAGCCAGGTAGGAAGGCACCGACACCGAATATATAAAAACTAGAATTTGATAAAGTACTGCCTCACTTATTGCGAGTAGAATAAGGAAAACAAAAATACTTATTTACATATCTACAAAAGGTTTGAGCCGGCCAATGGGAAACAACAATGGGTTTATATAGAGAAAGCCGCGACATCTGGTGATGTAATTTACAGAGTAATTTGATCTGGGAATTATATTTTTAAAATAGAATATAATTTTATATAACATACATAATCTCGAAAAGAAAATAAAATCCAAATATGAATAAAATAATGAATATTGTTAAAATTTAGCCATGAAAAGGGCGATAGTTATTCGTTGAAAAGATGAGAAAAATGACTTTTAAATTATTTTTATATTCAATAAAAAATACCTAATATATCTCTATAATGTTTTATATATAATGAATATAAACCTTAAAATATAGCATAAATGCTTAGAATATGGAATAAAGCAATTAAATATTATGATAATATATAAATTTAAAATGAAATTTCTATTTACTATATTTATTATATTTAATTAAAAGAGGATTTATATCGTATTAAATTGAACACATGTATTCGATATTTATTTGTAATAAAATATATTTAACGATAAAAGTAATAATAATCAACCAATAAATTGTCTATAAATTTATAACGAAATAATTACTAATATTATAATATTTTATTGTCCAGCTACAGTTCCAACAACCGAATTTGTTTCAAGTAAATATATTTTATTATTAATAATTGATTTGATAAAATACACAATGGGCAAAATTTAAGAAAGTATACAGGAATTTATATCAGGATTCAGATAAAGATATTTAATACACAGTCTCCATAATTGAAGACACACGAGATAACCAAGTGGGAACATTTTTTTTCTGTCTCCATAAAAGAAAAGACAGATGACTGGTGATATCAATGACACTTCCCTTTTTCATTTTTGTCCATGGGTGTGATGATAATATAATGTAATATATTTGATTAGAGAGCAAAATCATTATATGTAATTTCGATCCTGTTTTTCTCATGAAATATGAAATTTTATAAATAGAGCTCATTGCGTCCATCACCAAATTAAAATCTATTATATTAAACTGATTTTGTATCTATTTGAGAGGTTAAATTTGATCCCATGTAGTTTATTGTCATCATTCATAATCTAAGAATTATAATTATCATAAAATTATATAGATGCTGATTATGTCAGAATATCAAACTATTTCAATAGTTATAATTGATTATCAAGACAGAAAATGATGAATTTTGTTCAAGATATCCATTATTAATATTGTGGCGAAGAAATATTTTATTATTTAATTTAATTAATTAATGAAATGTGTGAAACAGATTTTTAATGAATAATATTAGTAAAATCATCATTTACTTGCCTAGCTTGCTTGCTCGATATTCTCTAGCTGTAGATAGTTTGTTAATTTGTTAATATTTGTCGACTAGTCGGCGTGATGTTATCAATAAATACTTTCACATCTCCAGATATACAAAGACTTAATTTATTCGCCACAATATTTTACACAGATTAGTTAATATAGAAATAATTATTTTTATATTATGACAATAATATTTTAATAATAAATGTTTATATTTGTTATTTTGCTATTTAAATAATTTTCTAGAAATTTATATCAAACAAAAGATGTCTGCACTTATAAAAGAAAAAAAAGTTTATTTCTCTTCCTTAAGAATATTTACATGCAAGCCAAGCAAAACTAAAATTAAAATTAAAATTGAACGAACAAAATTTACATATCTCTTGACAGAATGAATTTACCTTTTCTTGGTCAAAAAACAATAGAAAAATAAATTAATTAATATTCAATTATTATCTAATATTCAATCACTCATATTTAATTATTTTTATAAGTTCATCCACATCAACTCCCCCTTTTTTAAGATAGCAATACTCATTAAGGTACATATCTATCCGGTGGTCTCCTCTCTCGTAGTGGATATCTCCGGGAAGGTGTAGATTCAGTCGATGGTCCAGGTGTAGATTCTGCTACTATTGTAGCAGGAGTCAGGGGACTTGACGTCTGAGGCCTTGGGTAGCTTATTCCTTCTTCTGATGACGAAACATCCTTTCTCTCCATACTTCTCCTCATATAGTTAGTGTGTACTTTCCTTTCTATTCCATCAGTTTCTATGATACAGCTGTTGCTTCCCACTATTCTCTTTACAATCCCAAACATCCATTTCGGTTTTCCTCTTTCCATCCATCTGTATCTTACTCTATCATTTATTTTGTAGCTATTGTTCTGTTTTTTATTTTTCAATCTCCCCACTCTTACTGATTTCTTGCTCAACATGGAAATCTTCGTTCTAATCTCGCGATTTAAAAATATTCCAGCAGGGGATTTTTCCGTTCTAGTCAAAGGACTCAATCTATATGCATATAAAGCCTTAATCAAAGCAAACTCAAGGGGTAATTCTCTTTCCTCCGAAATAATTCTTTTCATAGCTTTTTTTTATCTCTCTTACAGACACTTCCGCTAGTCCGTTGCTCTCCGGATGGCAAGCGGGGCTAAACATCGCATGTATGCCATTTCTTTCGAAAAATGTCTTTATTTCATAACTTCTAAACGGGGGCCCATTATCCATTACCGCCACCTCCGGGATACCATATCTCGCTAAACATTCTCTCAAAAAGTCTATGCAGAATCCCGCCGATGTATTTGGAACCATTTGACATTCTATCCAATTAGAATGCGCATCCACCAATATCAAAAAGGTTTTTCCCGCAAAATAGAAATAGTCAAGATGAATTCTCTTCCAAACTTTGTTTGGTGGAGTCCACTCGGTAAATTCCTGTTTTGGCAGCTTTGATGTGTTTTCCATACAAGTGCTACAGCTTTTAGACAGTTTCTCAATTTGCTCATCCATTCCCGGCCAATAGACAGAACTTCTGGCCAGAGTTTTCATTTTATTTACTCCAATATGATTTTCATGGATGATTTTCAAAACATATTCTCTTAAGGAATCGGGGATGATCATTCTATTTCCGAAAAATAGGCAATTTCTTACTATTGTTATCTCGTTTTTAATTCTATTATAAGGTTTTATATCTACCTCTGAGTCAACATCATACTTATCGTACTTGACTAATTTATATAGTTTTCTAAGAGTTGGATCTTCTTGTGTTTTGTACGATACCAAGACGTAATCTAATATCGAATTTTCTATTAATAATATTTCTCCTATTTCCTCTTCCTTCTCCCCTTTCTCAGGATTTGGAAATCTTGAAAGAAAATCCGCAAGAGGTATTTCAGTTCCCTTAGTATATTTAATTTCAAAATTAAAATTTGATATTGAGAGTGACCATCTATGTAATCTATTTGCCACTAAGGCTGGTAAATTATTTTTATCGCCAAAAATGGCTAGTAATGGTTTGTGATCTGTATTAATAATAAATTTTCTTCCGTAAAGGAATTATTTTAGCCTGTTTAAGGTAAAGAATATTGATAACCCTTCTTTTTCTATCTGGGAATATTTCTTTTCTGTGTCATTTAGTGTTCTTGAAACAAAAGTAATTGGTTTCTCAATGTCGTTTACAATATGGGAAATATATCCTCCAATACCATAATTTGATGCATCACAAGTAACATAAAGAGGTAAATCTTGCGAATAATGCGTCAAACAAGTTTTTGTGCTAATCAAATTTTTACATTTTTCGAAAGCCTGATCATGTTCTTTTTTCCAATTCCAATTATAACTTTTTTTCAATAGAGAGAATAAAGGATTTGCATGTATGGATAAATTTTTAACGAATTTACTGTAGAATGACAACATGCCCAAGAAAGATTTCAATTCTGAAATGTTACTCGGTTTAGGACATTTTTTTATACTGTCCAATTTATCCTCAAGGGGATAGATTCCATTTTTATTTATTCTATGTCCCAAATAATTGATTTCATCAACAAAAAACAAAGATTTTTCTTTATTAATTGAAAAATTAAAATCAGATAATTTATTCATGACTGTCTCAATATCTGAAATATGCTCATTTACATCAGACGATGCTATAAGAATATCGTCTAAATATATTATTACATTTTTAAGACCGGAAAAAATATTGTCCATAGTTCTTTGGAAAATAGTCGCTCCGGACTTGATACCGAAGGGCAGCCTTTTATATTTAAAAAGGCCTTTATGGGTAGAAATAACTGTCAATTTTTGAGATTCCTCGTCTAGAAGTATCTGATGATATGCGCTTGAAAGATCAATTTTGCTAAAGATACTTTTACCAAAAAAAGAATGTAAAACATTATCGATGTTCGGTATCGGATATTTAACATCTTCGATAAATGGATTTAAGGTTCTCTTAAAGTCTGCACAAATTCTAATTTTGCCGTTTTTCTTAGGGACGCATACTAGCGGTGAAGCTATTGGGCTATCCACTATATTTTCAATAATATCATTATTCAATAAAAATAATAGTTCTTCTTCAATTAAATTTCTAATAGCAAAGGGAGCAGGTCTAAATTTATAAAATTTTGGTGCAAAATTATTTTTTACATTAATGTGTACGGAAATATCTTTTATTGGCAAGACTATATCTTCTAAAAGTTTATAATATTTATTAAAAATAAAATTAGTATCAAAATTATTATTTTGTTGGACATTAATTTGTACCATATCAAAATATACTATCCAGTCTTTTCCTATGAGAAATTTATTATTTTCAATATTTGTTACTATTAAGTTTAAATGGCCTATTTTATTTTTATATCTTACTTTTACTTTACATTCTCCAATAGAGGAAATGCCCTTTCCTTGATAATCGGTTAAATAACATTTAGACGGAAATAATTTAACATGTTCAAAATATTTTAAAAATAGATCTTTTGACATAGTTGTTAAAGCCGCACCAGTGTCAATTTCTGCTAAGAATTTTATGTCGAAGACATACAAAATACTCTCAAATTTATTAGTCAGATATTCTATATTATTGATGGACTCACCATTCTTTCCCGAAAATGATTCTCCGTGGGCAGACGCTTCACTAGACACTCCTCTCTTTCTTGGTTGAAAATATCCATTCTTAGATTTTGAATGACAAACAGTCGATATATGTCCCAATTGTTTACAAGAATAGCAGAAAGAATTTCTAAAAAAAACATCTGTCCGAATGATGATTCATCTTTCCACAATGCTTGCATTTAGAATGTAATTTGTTTATTTCTTTAGTTTCAGCATAAGACTTCATTTTCAACACATTACAATCTACCGATTCTATTGTGGTAGCAATATTTACTGCCATATTAAAAGTGAGCTCAGGCTCTTGCAGTAATCTTTTCAAAATAACTTGATTAGAAACTCCTGCAATGAATTTATCCCTTAGGTGTTCTTCAATATTTAAGCCAAAATTACATTTATTAGCTTGTTTTTTTAATTTAAGGACATATTCTTCTATTTTTTCGCCATGTTCCTGAATTAATTGGCTGAACTCATATCTTTCAAAAATGATATTTAGCTTAGGTGTAAAATGAGTAAGTAAAACACTAACAATTTCTTCGAATTCTAATGCACAAACATCTCTAGGTGAGATCAATTCTTTCAGAATACCATAAGTATTTGGTCCAATAGACATAATAAAAAAAGGAACAATCTTCTTACCTTCAATTTCATTCACAAAAATGTACTGTTTGAATCGTTGAATATAATTTTCAAAAGGTTCTTCTTTCATTACATAAGGTTCGAACGAAAGTCTCGTCGCCATTGTTATTTTGCTATTTAAATAATTTTCTAGAAATTTATATCAAACAAAAGATGTCTGCACTTATAAAAGAAAAAAAAGTTTATTTCTCTTCCTTAAGAATATTTACATGCAAGCCAAGCAAAACTAAAATTAAAATTAAAATTGAACGAACAAAATTTACATATCTCTTGACAGAATGAATTTACCTTTTCTTGGTCAAAAAACAATAGAAAAATAAATTAATTAAAAAAAAAAAAAAAAAAAAATATTCAATTTTTATCTAATATTCAATCACTCATATTTAATTATTTTTATAAGTTCATCCACATCAATATTCTTATTTATAATCATTTGATAACAATTTAATAGAAATTGACACTAAAACATGAACCACCGTCTACAATCAATATATTTTTGCTTTTAAATTTTTAATGACTATTTTTATTGTTCATTTTTAAGTGCACTTTATATTTCAAGCCTTATATATTTTAAAATTTGAAATTGATTTTATAAATATTTTACCCTTATATTTCAATGATACCTAAGTTTGTTCATTCAGGTTTTATACATATTTTTAATATTCAAAATATTCACACCCTTGTTTTACAAAAATTATTTTGTCCATAATATAATATATATATATATCAATTTGTTTCTCCCCATTGAAAATAAGCAAAATTATTTTTTAAACTTAATTCTATTGACGTTATGTGGCGCTGAGTTTGTTGTTGACACACATTAATATGTTATGATTATTTGATCAAGGTTGGCGTTCAGCCAACTGAAATATTGGTAAAATAAATAATATTCTGATCCAATATATGCCTTTTTATTTAAAGTTTTTATAAGTATGATGGTTTACTTATTAAAGATGCTAGATCAATTTACCACCAAACATTGACTCTAACTTTCTTCTGATTAATTTATTGCTTTGGGAAATATTCCAGAATTACATATTGGTCCAAATCCTTCTAGATAGTGTTATTAGTTGTCCCAGTGGAATAACCAAAATATATTATTGAGAAATAACTCGATATTGTTGAGTAACACTATAGTTAAAGACACTCCAAAGACGGTCAATAGATAGCGTCTGGTTTGACATCTTAATTGACGGGAGAGTCGACCCATGTCTCTTTAGATCAATATCTTCCCGGCAAAATTTCCATCTATAAAACTAATCATGATCATACGAGAAAATGTTTATATATAAATATAGAAATAATTACTAATATTTCCATATATTGATGTCCAGAAACATGTTCAATGAAAACATCTATTTCAAGTAAATATGGGTTTTGAAAAAAAACGAGAAAATGTTTAGAATATATTCATCATTATTATAAACAAATCCTAATAGCTATAATGTTTGTCTTTAATAAATATAAACATCATACATATATTTAATAATTCAAAATATAAATGAAGATATATATTTAAATATATTTATTTTATCTAATTCTTGATTAATCTATTTTATTACTTTGGATATAAATTTGATATTTTAATTTGTATGTATAGATATTCAATGATAAAACTATTAATGACCATATGAGAAATATTGTTTATAATTATTCAGAATAATTACTAATATAATAATATATTACCGCTACAACTTCAACAAAAGAACCAGCTTTAAGTAGATATTAACATGAATCATGAAAATTTCTCTTATAAAATTGTATAGCCCATGCATTTTAATAAAAAAAATTTCTCTTCGTTTTATAACTATTTAAGTAGATATAGTTCATTATAAATAATTTATTTGAAATTTTAGGGAAGTTGTTTATTTTAGCATATATATTGGGATTCAAACATTTACTTTGAAAGTTTTTGTTGACTTTGCTTAGAATTTTTGATGACATGATTCCAATAATTATTAATTAAGCATTATAATTATTATTTTACAATAGAAAGAACAAAATATAAAAGGGAAACTAATATTAAACAAATAATTTTTTTTTCGGTTAGCGCCTATTTACCTGTGCGCTTACACACACTCTGTGTGGTAGCAATTATTTAATATATATACAACAGGTTTTCCATAAACAGTGTCCCCCCCTTTATTAAAGACATACGAGATACCAAAATAATTTAATAGTGGTTAATATTTAATATCGCGCCTGGTTTATTAATAATTTTCTTAAAATGTTAATACACTTTATTATTTATTTATTTATTTGACATATCCCAACTTGGGATACTTGCACTTAAATACATTTTAGCAGTTTATATACAATTCACTTTATATACAGATCAATAAACAAGACTAAACACAAAATTAAAACTGAAAGGTTGCTTTTCTCAACAGAAAATGAAATCTGAAATAAATCTACAAAACCATTGAACTTTACAAATTTGTCTTTGTTATATAAAAATTCGCACATTTCTTCGAATGGGATAAAAATGTTTACTATTGTAGATGTGAAAGATTGAGAATTCTATCAATAAATGTATTGCGTTTTGAGTTATTATGATAAACTTAGGTTTATTTTTACTTTTGTATGACTAGATGCATATTATGAATATCTGTATTTAGACCTTTTTATAAATCAACAAAACTTAGATTCTTGGTTAAATTTTGCATTGTAGAGGCGACAGTAGGTTGTTGAAAAGAGGATAAAATGTTGAATATTGAAATTTCTTATTCTTAAAAAAAATGAACAAATGCTCAATAAATGGCTATGATGTTTTTCTATGATATATAAACATCGAATGGATCTGAAGCAATTTAACCTAAATTAGGATATATGATTTCAAATATAACTACATTTTATTATATATGTTATTGTATTGAATTTATATTTGATATTGTATTGTATAAGTTGGATATAAAATAATAGATATTAAGAAATAAAATTAATCATGATCAATTGAGAAATTGCCTATAAAATTAAAACAAAATATTTACTAATTTTTCAATTTTTTATGTCCAGCTGCAGCTTCAACATCAGAACCAGCTTCAGGTAAATATATTTTATTTGATATAATTGATTATATTGAATAACTTTTTTAAGCGGAGAAAATGCGTGATGAAGTTACAACACCAGGCCAATTAAGCGACCAATGAGCGTTCTGCATTTTTTTTCAAGTTGCTTGCGTACTTTTTTTCAAATATCTTTTATACGAGTGTTACTTTTTTACAAAGGTATTGAGTATTGAGAGAGAAAGAAATTCATATAACTAACTCAGTTACGGTAAGTGCACACAATGCAATTTTTAAAAAACCTTTACAAAATTAGCGTTACTGTAAGTGAATAATGGCTTTCGTAATTTTTATATATTTTTGTTCTGGCCTTTGTTTTTTTTTTAAATCGTTTAAAATGCAGTCGTGGTCATTAGCAAACACATATGTTTGTCTAATTCCCATGTGCTCTTTTATTTTTTTAGAAAAATATTTACGTGTCTGTATTTTGGATAATTTTTTTTATAAACCTATTTTTTCTTATTCTTACTGAGAAGATGGACATCTCAGTTAATCACTCAACTCAGGCAATTTCAAGGGTTAATGCGCTGAGGCGGGTACCTCGAGGGTTTGGTGGAAAAGCTGTCACCTATTTAAACTATATTGATTTTGAAACAACTAAAAGGTTTGCAAAAAATAATTAAATCAAATACCTAAACACTAATATAATACAATTTTAGCCATCACACACACTTTTTGTCTGTAGTTTATGTGTTACATCTGTATTTCTATTCTATGGCACTTCTACTATTTATTATTGATGTATCCCAAGTCCGGATGAAAAAGGAGGAGGGGGAGCAGTAAAAAGCTCGCTAAAAAACCTGGGTTCAGCTGGCCCGGCTGATAGTACCCTGTAAGGGCTCCTAATCTAGGAATACAGGATAAGCAGCGTTTATACTCCATGTTAGGAGCGGCTGTACATGGCGTCTGTTCCTCATGTCAGAGGCGGCCATTTCTTTTGGAGCTAAGTCGGCCTGCCACTGAGTAGTGCTCCCAGTCTTAATGACAAAGGCAGACGCATTCTACTTCACCCAGTACCATCAAGGGTCACAACTTAATACCCTAATGATTGAGTGGAGATAAGAAAGAAGAAGAAGATTATTGATGTATTTTCAGTATGAAGGAAATTGCACTCGGGGGAATTCTCAAGCGAAGCCGGGTCATTTATATATCTTGTATAATATATAATTTAATATATAAATTAATATTAAAAATAAAGAAAGTATATCCTAACCAGGAGCTCATATGCTTTACAGAGGGCAGAGCACCATCTGGTGGAACAGAAATCATCTAAACATTGATTTAGCCTGTTCCCTGATATTTGGCCAACCCAATTTCTTGATAAATCAAGAAAAGCCATCCTTTATTTTTAATAACACCTGACCCACTTATTTTTCATTTTTTTCTATTTTTTTCATAAATTAATATATATATGTTAATAGATAACTCTGTTTATCTATATCTTCTACACTTAATTATTTGAAAATCTATTATATCACGTTGGAAATATATTTAATAGTTATTTAGAATGATTGATATTATAAGGATAAAAGTAATTATAACCATATACTAAATCGCCTGGAAATTCATAAAAATAATTACTAATATTAAATTGTTTAAAGGTTCAACTGAAGTTTCAACAACTGAACAACCTACAAGTAAGTATATATCATTATAAAAATTTTATTTGAAAATAAATATATTCATTAGATTATAAAATTCAAGCTTTATAAATATAGCTAACACAAATATTCAGACTAAATAAATGATTTATTTTAAAGGATTCACTATTACACCTTATAATTGGTTTTCCATTAATTAAGTTAAAGAAAGCATGTAATATAATATATTATCATGGGGGGGGGGGTAGAAGTAGACGACTGCTTTTACTGTAACTGCACCACATGTCTACACATGTTAAAAGCAGTTTGACTTTGAATTACAAATGTGACAGAGCCCCTTTTGGTTACTTGCCCTCGCTGATGAGGTTGGACCTTTGAAAGAATCAGGGGGCCATTGAAGCATTTTTTTTTTATTCAGAAAAAAGTGCCCAATGCGGGAATCGATCACAAGTCGTAGCGGTCAAAAACCAACGGTTTAGACTATCCTCCCACCCCTCATATATTATCAAATATATAAAATATCAAAGTTATTATTATTCATAAATAACGGTTTATAACTTAATCCTATTGATCTTATAGTATCCGAAACTTTATAAATATTTTTTAATTTATGATTTCAGCCTAAATTCATTCGAGCAAATTTTTTATTAATATTTTTGAGTGAAAAAATAGTACGAATATGATATTGCACTGCTATAAGGTCATAAATTAAAAAATATGATTTATTTTTTAATTTCTTAATTATTATTAAGGTTTGTTTATTCAGGTTATATTACATTTATGTGTTTGATGGTTTAATCATAATGAAAGCTATAATCACTAGCACTAACCTTACACCAACAATTAATGTTTTGGGTATTGTATTGAGGCTACGTTAGGGTCTGAATATTGATGTCAACACGACTTCAGAAACAGGTTGTTCTTGATGGCTCGAAGTAGAGGGGACAAAACTTCAAAATGGCGAAATTTTCAAAATATCATTCAATTTTTGTACAGAACGCATTTTATAAAAAAAAAATCGACTTACAAATCTGATCAACATGGCAAAATTGGTAAATATTTAGTTATTTTTTAATCGAATTTGACCACAAAAACTATGTATATACATAAAGATCAAATCTGAAAGTCTTGTTTTAAAAGGATAGAAGACCTTCAACCCAAAATATTTTGAAAAGTTATGATGGATTTCGCATCATAGTACAACAAACCTATAGATAATATTATGAAAAGGATTTTCTGCTGTTTTTTTAAAAATATTATTGAGATGGGTTTTTATTTTCTTGTAAAAGAATTATTGGTCATTTGCTTGATCTTGGAATCCATGAATATGTGATATTGCAGTCGTGATAATGATAATAAAAATAGTTTAGATCAGAATTATCTTAAATTGAACTTAAAGAATAGATAAAAACCACAAATTGATAAAGTACTACCTGATTATTTACATAATTACAAAGGTTTGAGCCGGCCAATGAGAAACAACAACAATAGGAAAAGCCGAGACATCTGGTGGTGAACTTTACACAGTCATTTGATCTAGGAATTATAAATTTAAAATATAATATAATTTTATATAACATACATAATTTCAAAAAGAAAAGAAAAACCAAAGACTAAAATACTTTAATTTGATTCATTTATGTTTATCTTCACTTTTATATTGAATCGATGCCCATTCTGCATATCTGCATTCAAACCTTTATAAATGAAATAATGAATATTGTAAAATTTAGCCTTGAAAAGGGCGATAGTTATTCGTTGAAAATACTAGAAAAATGGACTATTAAATTATGTTTATATTCAATATAAAAATTTCTAATATAGCTCTATAATATTTTGTATATTGAATATAAACCTAAATTATATATAAATCAATTAAATACGTATATAATGATAATAAATAAATTCATAATTAAACTTCTATATATATTTTTACTATATTTATTATATTTAATAGATTTAATAATTCTCAACCAGCCAGTCCTGAACATCTATTGGATCTTATCAAATCCTCCAAAAAAGAACTCTGAGAAAACCCCAGGACTATAATAGAAAAGCTGAGACAATGGAACCTAATGGAGATCGTTTAAACGACTTGCTTATTAGCAACAACAACATTATTTAATTATAAGAGGATTCATATCGTATTAAATTGACCATATAAATTTGATATTTATTTGAAAAGAAATATATTTAACGATAAAAGTAATAATGATCACAATCAAGATATTGCCTATAAATTTATAATGAAATAATTACTAATATTATAATAATTTATTGTCCAGCTGCAGATACAACAACAGAATTTGTTTCAAGTAAATATATTTTATTATAAATCATTGATTTATAACATAACATATAACATAAAGGCAGGATCTCAAAAAATATTGAAATACTTTGATTCTGTAATATATAATATGTATATATGGTTTTAACCAAGGACCTGGTTGTTGTTGTGTGATGTAATCAATATATAGCGTGAGATATTCATGTTTTTAGTTCTTATGATAATTCTGTAATAGTAAAATATTATACAAATATATAGATTTTCAGTAGCATACAATCTTTTCTAATGAAAACTACACTACCTAAGATTATTCAATATTAGGTAGAAGAGTACATAACAGATTCATTCATGTTTAATTTTACTTCGTATAGAATCTATGTACTTGTGCACATTCTGCTTATCTGTAGTTATAAATTTATAAATCAACGAAATTTGAAATATTTATTTAAATTTATCTTGTGTGCGAGTGCATTTTGAAAATACGAGAAAATCTCAAATATTAAAGTATTTTTAACTTCAATATAAGCATATCCTAATAACTCTAATGTTTGTCTGAATAAATATATAAACATCGAGCATATATAAACAATATAATATAAATGAATATATAAATTCACAAATTTAAATATAGTTTTACTCTATTTTTCATATACAATTCTTGGATACTCTATTATATTACTTTGTATTTAAATTTGATTTTATTTAATTTGGATGTATATATATGTAATATTGTTTCAAATGTTCCTGCCGATGTATGGATAAACTGGCAGTCGTGTACGTGAGGCGATTCTTGATGTTCTTCCCACATGCGGACAATAAGAAGCAATGGCAGGGCTAGATGTTAGCACCGAGAGTGATCGGGGACAGCCCACGGGACAGAGATAGAGGCTATGACACAGACTTGGATGCCTATCACCGAGACATGGAGAGAGAGACCGAGAGAGACAGAAGCGGTCTGTTGATCGACACACTCTAGAACATACTGACGCTGACCCCCTGCTCAAAACCTGTTGTCCTGTTTACAGGAATTGTCTATATAAATCCCTGGAGGGCGCCCCCCCCCCCCCCCATCTGTACTGGACGTTAGCTTTTTTCCTCCTCTGTCCCCAGCTGCACGACCACCCTTTGGATATTTATTTTGACGTCACTATTCTTAGTTCAAATACAAATAGGGGGTTAAAAAAAGTTTATATACCAAATATGGGGTGGTAGTAAATAGAACGTTTATGTTTTAATAGAAGGGTAGGATCTTATAAGGTATCGTCTTTACCAATTGGTCTCATTATTATAGAGTTTAAAATATATGATATATATATATATATATGATAAAACTAATCATCTAAAGAGACAAGGGTCGCCTCTCCCGTCAAAATAGACGTCTCTTTAGATCAATTTCCTCCCGGAAAAATTTCCATCTATATTTTAGCCATAGATATGGCCCAACCACTTTGCCAGCTAAACACCTCTTTGACAGATTGTCAAGTCTCCATTAGATCCCGTGTGAATCTCATGGAATAAAGTCCGCCCTAGTCTGACGAGGGCCATTAGCCCGAAACCATGGTCTCTAGGTGGACGCTTCTCAGTTTGCCAAAGCTGGTGTTGTGGCTTTGTCACCGACCCGAGGCCGCTAGTTGCGGCGACAGTTAATAGATAGCGTCTGGTTTCGACGATTATTTTGATGGGAGAGACGACCTTTGTCTCTTTAGATCAATATCGTCCCGGGAAAATTCCCATCTATAAAACTAATCATGATCATACGAGAAAATGTTTTTATATAAATATAGAAATAATTACTAATATTTCCATATATTGATTTTCAGAAACATGTTCAATGAAAACTTCAAGTAAATATGGTTTTGAAAAAATGATAAAATGTTAAGAATATTAAAATATATTCATCATTATTATAAACAAATCCTAATAGCTATAATGTTTATCTATAATAAATATAAACATCAAATATATATAAAATAATTCAATATAAATGAAGATATAAATTTAAAATTAAACCTCATTTAACTTTATTTTATATGTAATTCTTGAATAATCTATTTTATTACTTTGGATGAAAATTTGATATTTTAGTTTGAATGTATAGATATTCAAAGATAAAATTATTTTTTAATGATCATATGATAAAAATTGTAGGTTGTTGAAAAGAGGATAAAATTTTGAATATTGAAGTTTCTTATTCTTTAAAATGAAAAAATACCAATTAAGTAGCTATAATGTTTTTATATGATCTATAAAATTGAATGGATCTGAGGCAATTTAACCTAAATTAGTATATATAAATTCAAATTAAAACTAATTTTTACTATATTTGTTATTATATTTAATTTGTATCTGATATTGTGTATTGTATATTTAGATATATAATTGAAATAGATATAAAATGATAGATATTGTAAAATAAAAATAATGATCAATTGAGAAATATCTTATAAAATTATGAAAAAATATTTACTAATATTTCAATTTTTTATGTCCAGCTGCAGCTTATACATCAGAACCAGCTTCAGGTAATTATATTTTATTAAAAATAATTGATTCTTAAATACATTGATGGAAAAAAACTGAGGAAGTTGTACTTTTCAGCATGTATATTGGGATTTAGACAATAATTCTGAAAGATATATAATATGTCATTCTTTTTTTTAAGTTAAACTATCATCAAAGGCAGTTCATAAGGCGATTTCCTTTTTAAATATCTATTCTATTTTAATGGAAGGCATTTATCAAATCTTTACCCTCTTTACTTAAAATAGTGAGCGTAGTTGAATTTCTATTAGAAGTTCAATTGTTAGAATTCATTTCAATTTCAAATAGGTCTATTGAAGATTTATTAAATTTACAAAATATTTACTCACAATGAGTTTATTTTTATTTTATTATTTATAAAATATTTAATATAAAAAATGAAATGAATAAAAATAAAAAAGAAACTCATTGTGAGCAAATATTTTGTTATTTTAAAAGTTTTCACAATTTCATCATGAATACAGATCCATATTGGCCACAAATATTATATAGAGGAATTAAAATCAAACCTGAGGGTCTTGTTTTTTTTTTTAATTATATATAATAATTATTTAATATTTTAATGTCTAACTGCAGGCTCAACAACAGAACAGATTTCATGTAAATATTTATTTTTATATATATTATAAATATTTTATTTTAATTTATATATATTTATAATAACATTTATTTATTTAATTTAATTTTACAATATAAACATATGAATTTATTTATATCTGTGTGGGTTTGTTGTTTGTGCTCGGAAATAAAATATAAATTTTAAAATAGAGAGAGAGAGGAATTTTTACTCCTTTTACTATTTCGAAATTATTCGTTCTATTATTTTGTATGAATTTAAAAGGTTAAATATTAATATCATGTTTATCATTTTCATTATTCATGGTTATTATATTATAGGCAATATAGATGCGAATTTCTGAGAATTTCAAACTATATAAATAATTACATTTATCATACTTCCAAGATTTTTCCGTCCAAATTTTTATAATATCCAATTCATTACAGATCATGGCAATTTTGGGAAATTTTTGGCAACTATCGGCGCCGTGAAGGAACCAGGATGCTTCTGCGGAGGTGAAATTCAAGACGCGAGACATCTACTTCTGGAGTGCCCAATTTTCCGGGATTTTAGGGAAAATAGATTTGGTCGTATTGGACAGCTTGATGAATTTGTAGACAAAAAAGAAAAGTATAAAAATTTTGATCAATTTTGTAAATACATATACAACTTTCTCTTGAATTGGAAAAAAGAGAAGGAATCTTAGAAAAAAAAAAAGAACTGCGATGCTTGCTCTGTGTGTTTTGCTTTGTTGTTTGTTTTTCTCTTTGGACAATTTTCTTTAGTTAATTTATGTAAAATAATGAATTGAACAGGATTGTATATAGCCGAATTGCTGTAATGCAGTGAAATGTATTGGCGCAAATATCCCTGAGTTTGGGATATCGCGTTTCATGATGTTAATAAAGTTAATTAATACTAATTTGAAAATTATATATTTTAAAGGATTTATTACTATATAATAATATTATTCTGATTAGTCAAGCTATAACAATCAATCATATATTATTGATATAAAATTATAAGATATATTCTTATTTTCATTTATAGTAAATATTAAATTCTAATTAATTCCTAATCATAATGATATAATAATTTTCACACGCATAACTTAAATATTTATTTATGCTGTCGCAGCATAAAAGAAATTCACTCGTGCGAGTTTCTTTTTATTGATATTATTATTAAGGTTTGTTTATATTCAGGTTATCTGACTAAACCATTGTTTTGTGACTAAACCATCAAAGATCAATAGCACTGGACATATATCGCCAAACATTGATTGCCTTATTTTTTCTGATGAAATTATGGTTTTGGATATTGTAACCAAAGCTGCCTTAAGGTTCAAATATTGATCTGAAGGTATTTTTGGTTATCACAGAAAATACAGAATCATATTGAACATTTCAATACAACTTAAGAAAGAAATCATTCTTGATGGATTAAGGTAACGGGGACGACATTTCTAAATAGCAATTTTTACAATATCATTCAATTTGTACAGAAAGCATTTTCTAAAACTGTTCATCTTTCAAATTTTGATCAACATAGAAATATGGTTGATATGGAGTTATTTTTATATAAATTAACCATAAAACTTTATATATGTATCAAAATAAAATCGGAAAGTCTTGTTTTTGAAGGGATAGGAGACTATTCAACCAAAAAAAAAGCAGTTCAAAGTAATAGTGAATTTGGCAGAAGAGTAAAAATACCTTTTTGAGAAAATAATACAACATACTGAAATCTCAGAAAAGGAATAAAAAAATCAAATAAAAAATACTTTGATTCATCTTTATCTTTATTGTTATATATATTATCATCAGTATTGACTGGATGCTTATTCTGTGCATATTTGAATATAAACCTTCATTAATACAAATATTTCGAATATTGATAAAATTTTGTATTGAAAAGGGCGATAGTTATTCGTTTAAAAGAGGTTAAAATATTTAATATTGAGGTATTTTAATATTCAATTTATAAATTCCCTAAAAATGGCTATAATTATTTCTATAATAAATAAAAACATAAAATAGATATAAATCAATTTAATATAAATTAGAATATATTTATTCAAAATAAAACTTTGATTCACTATATTTGTTAAATTTTATTTTTAGATCGTATTTTTTATCGTTTTATATTGGACTCATTTATTTAATATTTTTTTGTAATTCAAGATACAGTCGAACTTGGATAATTCGAACCCCAAGGGACCATAAAAAAATTCGAATTACCCAAAAATTCGAATTAAAAACGGAAATTCTATTTATTGGAAATTCTAGGGACCAAGATAAATATTCGAATTAAAGAGGTTTTCGAATTAAAGAAGTTCGAATTATCCAAGTTCTACTGTATTTAATGATAAAAGTAATAATAATCAATCGAGAATTTTTTTCACAAATTTACAACTAAATAATAACTAATATTGTGATATTATATTTTTTCAGCTGCAGTTCCAACAACAGAAGAAGTTTCAAGTAAATATATTTATTATAAATAATTATAATTTGATGAGATAAAAATGGACAATATACTTAAGAAGGTATATAAGAATGTATTTCGGGATTCAGATAGAGAGAGAGAGAGAGAGAGATTTAATGCACAATTTCCGTAATTGAAAACAATAGAGATAACCAAGTGAAAACAAGATTGACTTTGTCCTCTTGTAAAAAAAGAAACAGACGATAGACGATATTAAAAACGTTTCTTCTGGTGTAAATATGTCAATGGGTGTGATGATAATACAATTTAATGTTTTTAATTGAAAAACAAAATCAATATTTGGAATTATTCGATTCTGTTCTTTGCATGAAAAAAAAAAAACAAATCCTAATAGCCATATTGTTTGTCTATAATAAATATAAACATCGAATATATTCAAATCAATTTAATATAAATGAATATATGAATTCAAATTTGAATCTTGTGTTCTTCTATTTGTTATATCTAATTCTTGGATAATCTATTTTATTAATATGAAATTAAATTTGCTATTAATATTAAGATAACTAGATATTTTATCATAAAACTAATCATGATCATATCAGAAATATTTTATAAATATATAAAATTAATTAATAATATTACAATATATTAATGTCCAATTACAAGTTCAATGATAGAAACAACTTCAAGTTAATATGTGTTTTGAAAAAAAGATAAAATATTGAATATTAAAATATATTCATGATTAATATAAAAATATTCCAATAGCTATAATGATTGTCTATAATAAAATAAATATCAAATTTATATAAAATAACTTGATATAAACTGATGGCCAACCGTAAATGCAACACCCTGAAAGAAGCATGTAAATAACATGAAATTTACAACATGCATTAGCGGAGATATGCAAATGATTAGAATTTCAGCGCAAACGCACATCACACGCCTCTGTGACTCCACTTTAAAGCACAATTTAAGGCTTGGAGATTTCGTCGATTTCAAGTTCGGCAATTGTGTTTTTCTCTCTCTTCTCTCTCTTCTGTTTTATATATATAAAAAAAACAATTAATTATGCCTCGTGAAAAAAAAGCGATCATCTTTTGATCAAGTATCCGAGTTCAACAGAGGAAGGATAGTGGCCTACCAAGATTGTGGATTGCCTTTCAGGGAAATCGGTAGTCGTGTTGGACGAAACCAAACAACTGTAATGCGGATATGTGATCGTTGGATGCAGGAAGGTACGACGGACCAACGTGTTCGCATCCACCTCAGTGCACCACTTCACGTGCTGACAGTCAAATTGTACGCATGGCAATGACAGATTGCTCAGTCACATCACGAACCGTAGCACAGCACATTCAGTCTGTAACGCATCATCCAGTGTCTGCGCTACCATTCGATGCTGTTTATAGCAGAGTGGTCTGTCCGCAAGACGTAATTTCTTCGTCTACCCTTGACGCAGAACGACAGACGTCTCCGCCGCCTATGGTGCGACGAAAGAAAGATAGTAATAAGATACATAGCTATTATAATTTCATATTTGTTTATCTTTGATGTTTATTTGAAAAAATATAGATATTAAAAGACAAAACTAATCCATATAATATGAGAAATTGTTTATATATAAAAATAAAATCTAATATCAAAATATTTTAATGTGCAGCTGAAGTTCCTACAACAGAACCAGCTACGAGTAAATATATTTTATTATAAATAATTGATTTTGAAAAATAAACTTGAAGACAAAATTTGAGAATTTATACCTTTTAGCATTTATTACAGGATTCAGATAATATATCTGAGAAATATTTGAGACACAGTGTTCTTTATCGAAGACATATCGAAGACATTTTCCAAAAATATATGCCTGGCAACTTCAAAATATATTCTCTTTCCTGAAGTTTTGTCAACGAGTTTATATATAAAGATAAAAAATATTATATTCAATTATATTACAAAATAATATACAATTATAGATTCTGTTTTTCGCATAAAATGTGAAATTTAAAAAATGGAGATATTTCTAACATTTCGATTTGGAAATTCTTCCTATTATTTTTTTATTTAAACTTAATACAAAGGACAACTTTTATCGTAAACCTTCTCAAGCTCACTATTTGATTTCAATGCTTATTATTATTTGAAATTGTGATATTATAAATTGAACAATTATATATATACTTATCAGTAAATCTTTTTTTACTGGCCTAAGTATTTTTAATTTGAAGAAATATGAATGCATTTACATTCTTGGGGTTGATGGTTGTTGATATCAAAAATCAAAGACACTATAAAAAACCCGCATTTTTTAAATTTACGCTCAATTCTCATAGAAAGCAATTTTAAAGAATTTTCACCACTTGGAATTTTCACCACCAATTGGATTAAAATGTATAGAATATTTTGACGGATTTGAGTACTTATGTAGATCTAAATGGTGAAAACATACAGAGCCATTAGATATCGACTAGAAAATGTTGAACATTAAAGTTCCTTCATCAAAATTCCTTTAAAATTTAATGCCTATAATTATATTACATTTAAAAAAATTAAATATAATATAAAGCAATTTAATATAAATAGAGATATATAAATTCAAAATATAACTTCGTTTTACTATATTTGATTTATATACAAGGGGGGGGATCAATAAATAAGGTGAATTATCTTATTTCTTAAAAATTAAAAAAGCAAAATAATTTAAACCACAGAATATTAAAATATAACATCGAGAGACTATTTAAGGTGTTCTGTTCTTTTTTCCCACGCGCGGCGCGAGACTTATAAATAAACTAAAATGGAAGCTCCCTTGAAGGATTGCACCACGCTTGAACAACGTGCAGTTATTCGTTTTTTGAATGCAGAAGGTATTCAAACATCTCAAATATGCCAAAGAATGAAAAATATCTATGGTGAGTCTTGTTTGTTTATAAAGGAAACATTTATAAATGGGTTAACGAGTTCAAAAATGGACGAATTACATGTACCTCAGGTCTCAACGTTCGGCCGGTAAAGTTTTGTTGAAAATTTTTTGGGATGTTGATGGACCAATCTGTCTTGATTATTCATCCTCACGGCAACGTATGAACAGCGACCACCTTTATTGTGACATTCTTGTAAATAGGCTAAAGCCCGGTATAAGAAACAAAAGAAGAGGGAAGTTTACTAAAGGTGTTCTCTTCCTTCATGATAATGCAAGGCCGCATACATCATGTAAAACTGTATCTCTAATCATTAAATTAGGTTTTGAAGTTTTAGAACATCCTGCATATAGTCCAGACCTAGCCCCCTCTGACTATTTCCTTTTTGGACTAATTAAGAAGGAGTTAAAGGGAAAGTGATTTGACTCGGATGAAGATGTCCAGAAAGTGGTGCAAGATTTTTTTCACACGCTTCCTAAGAGTGCCTATAAAGAGGGTATTTACAAGTTGCCAGAACGATGGAGACGATGTATAGAAAGCCAAAGTGATTAATTTGAATGAATCAAGTCCTAAATTTTAATATCGTTCTTATTTTTTTAATAGATTATAATTCACCTTATTTATTGATCCCACCTTGTATTCATGGTATAATATAATGTATTATATAGGACATACACACACACACACACACACACAAATTGCTTTTGATTTTAAATATTCAACAATAAACCTGATCATAATTATATGATATACTAGCGGATGTACCCGGCTTCGCCCGGGTTTTACCCTAGTGAAAGTTTACCTAACGAACATTAGTTAAAACAATTTTAGAAAACATCCAATCCCTACTGAATCTATACTTGGCAAGATAACTTTATGTTTGACGAATGGCCCGGGCAACGCCCGGGTTTTACCCGAGTGCGTATATATTTTAAAAACGTTTTAATTCAAATACTATTCGTTACAATTATAAATTTGAACGATAGGCTCATTATTTCTTTATACCGTTATTATACCGTTATATTATATATATTATCTATATATATAAAAATGAATGTATGTCTGTTTGTTTGTCCTTTATGCCTGACCAAACCACTCATTGGATCGCCATGAAACTTTGGGAAGTTATTTAGTATAGTACTGGGAAGGTTTCTAGCAAATAAAATTTTTGAAATAACTTTTCGCCTAGAAATAATCAAGATAAATATTCTAATTTATCTGTTATAATTCAACAATCTGCTCTAAATATTATCATGATGATACGATGATTTTGTAATGTAGAAAATTAGGAAAGACAAAATTCAGGATGACACGGCAATTTATTTGAGACAAGAATAATGATACAATTCAAAGGCAAGATACTATTCCTTTAACTTCCAATTACCGAGGGAACCAATTAATATTGATTTTATTCAACTTATCGAGTATTTTTTCAAGGGACCGGGAAAAAATGTTCACTTTATCGAGAGATTCGTTAAACAAACCTTTACTCGGGTAAAACCCGGGCGAAGCCGGGTACATCCATACAAGAATAATGATACAATTCCAAGGCAAGATACTATTCCTTTAACTTCCAATTACCGAGGGAACCAATTAATATTGATTTTATTCAACTTATCGAGTATTTTTCAAGGGACAGGGAAAAAATGTTCACTTTATCGAGATATTCGTTAAACAAACCTTTACTCGGGTAAAACCCGGGCGAAGCCGGGTACATCCATACAAGAATAATGATACAATTCCAAAGCAAGATACTATTCCTTTAACTTCCAATTACCGAGGGAACCAATTAATATTGATTTTATTAAACTTATCGAGTATTTTCAAGGGACCGGGAAAAAAAATGTTCACTTTATCGAGAGATTCGTTAGACAAACTTTTACTCGGGTAAAACCCGGGCGAATCCGGGCGGGTCCGCTAGTATTATATATATATTACACGTTATTTGTTTTCTTGGCCGACTGTTTTACATATGGTGTTATCTTAAAATTGCTTGTTTTGAATATTTTTTAGATTGAGATTATTAGCTAGTATGTAAAAAAATTAACTCTGTTGAAATTTAATATTGTATTTATATATAAATAAAATTAACTCTGTTGATTTTTTTTATTTAATCGATAACAGCGAAGTTACGCATGTTAATGTTAGGGAAAAATATTTTGATGTTAAGCAAAACCTGCTACATCTCGTTTTACATAAATGTTGAAAATTTGGTCGAAATTGATGCATTGTAACGAAAGTTTTTAGCGAACACCACTTATGAAATTTGCATTTTATTAATATAGATTGCCTACAAATAAAAATACACAATTAATTACAAATATATAAATATCTTGTTGTCCAGCTGAAGGTGAAACAACAGAACCAGCTACAAGTAAATATATTTATTAAAAATTATGGATTTTGAAAATTACACTCATGAAAAAACTTCTGAAATATTGTACCTTTTAGCATGTATAACAGTATTCAGGTAATAGTTCTGAAATATATTTGAGTTAAAGTGCTTTTAATAAAAAGATACAAGATGACCAAGTGGGAAGAAAAATTACATCTGTCTTTGCCAAAAAATACATGGCCGACGATTTCAAAGCCTTTCTTCTTTTATCAAGTTTAATTATTGAGTATGATGATGATAAAATAATGATATTCAATTAGATTAAAAATTATATAAATATTTGATTTTTTTTGCATTAAATATAAGATATTAACCTTTAGGAATTCAGGTGTTTTTAATATTTTGCCATTTTTTATTGTCATTATTTCAGCCTAGATGTGGACAAGTTAATATTGAATATTTAAAAGTATATAATATTCAATATAAACAAATTATAAAATGGTTATATTGTTTTCTATAAAAATAACATCAAATATACATAAAAAATTTTGATATGAATAAGGATTTATATATATATGTAATATTGTTGCAATATGCCGACGTATGGATGAACTGGCAGTCGTGTACGTGAGGCGAGTGTTGATGATCTTCCCACACGCGGACAACAAGAAGCAGAGGCAGGGCGAGATGCTAGCACATAGGGGGATCGGGGACAGTCCACGGGTAGAGGCCATGACACCAACTTCGATGCTTATCACCGAGACATGGAGAGCGAGTGAGTGTGAGAGAGAAAAGCTGAAGCGGACTGCCGAGCAACACCTCTAGAACCATCTGCTGCTGACCCCCTGCCTAAATCTGCCCTGTTTACAGGGGTTGTCTATAAAGAATCCCTGGGGGCCCCACATGGGCTGGGCGTTGCCATTTTCCTCCTCTCTCCCCAGCTGTCCCCAGCTGACCGCTCTTTGGATTTTTATTTAGACGTCACCATTTTTAGTTTAAATACAAATAAGGGTGTACAGGTTATATTAATAAAGATATAGCATATATACAAAATATGGGGGTGGTAGCTGTTGGAATAATCAATTTCAACATTTCACTCTTCTTTTATTTTTGTTGACCAATTGACCGCTATATATATAAATTATTTCTACCATTGTTGTGGTGGAATATGTAAAGCAAGCTGCTTTAAGTTTATGTAAAATTTGAGCATAACTAATTAAACTTTCTTTCTTTTAAAAGCCATTTCCCGGCCTTCTCCTTCCTTTTTTTCAACAGGTTATGGGCCCAGGACTGATTGTCTGAGAAATTAAGAATCAAGAATGTCCAGTCTATATCAAATTGAGAAGTTGAATAAGCAAAACTTTGAGACATGGAGGCTTCAAATGCAAATGATTCTTATTCACTCTGATCTGTGGAATTATGTTAATGAAGCCAATATCTAACCTGAACCCGGTAACCAAGAGTTTACTAATTGGCAAAATAAGGATCAGAAGGCTCTCGCTACAATTGTATTGAGCTTGAATCCATCAGAACTAATACATGTTAAGAACTGCAAGACTGCCGAGGAGGCCTGGAAAAAGATAGAAGAAGTTTATCGACCAAAAGGACCTGCGACGAGAGTTTCCCTGACCAAAAGGCTAATACAGATGAAAATGAGGCCTAGTGATGATTTGAAAGATTACCTGAGTAAATTTACTTCATTGGTGGACAATCTAGGTGAAATTGGGGCTTAAGTACCCGAAGACCTTTTAGTTATACTCTTGTTGTGTAGTCTTCCAGAATCGTACGAAGGATTCAGGACTGCAATAGAAACCAGAGATGAGCTCCCAAAACTTGAAACTTTAAAGGTGAAGATTATAGAAGAAATGGAGGGAACTTCGTCTGGAGAACAAAATGCCTTTTTTTGGAAATCCAGAAAGAAAAACTACTAATTCCACTAAACCACCAAATCGAAAGGATTTTAAATTTAACTGCTATTACTGTGGCAAGAAAGGCCACAAAGCGGCTGACTGCTGGTCAAAAAGGAACACTAAAAGGAATAATACTCGAATGGCTGCTTCTCTGGAAATTAGAGATGAAAATATTCTTGATGTCGACGAGTGGTGCCTGGATAGCGGCGCAACTGCACACATGTGCTGCTTAAGAAAAGCATTTTCAAATTTAAGAGAAACAGAGCCAATAGCCGTTAAATTAGCGAACGACCAAAGCATAGAAGCTTTAGGTACAGGAACGGTAGAATTGGAAGTTTTCGAACATGGTGAACCATTTTTATTAAAATTAGAAAATGTGTTGTTTGTCCCAGGACTGAAGGGAAATTTGTTTTCAGTCAGCACCTGTACAGAAAAATCATTCTTTGTAAAATTTATGAGAGGAAAAGCGGAAATTGTGAATCTATTGAGGAAAATTTGCATAGAAGCTTACAAAAGAAACGGACTTTATATATTGCGTCAAACTAAATATGCAAAAACACAATTTACCAGAATGTGTATAGACAGAAATAACAGTGAAATTTGGCATAGTAGGTTTGGTCATCTCAATTTTGATGACCTTAAGAAAAATCAGAGAGAAAATTTAGTCAATGGATTACCCAAGGGTGAATTTAAAAGTATAACAAGTTGTGAAACTTGTATTAGGGGTAAACAGACTCGATTGCCATTCCCAGAAGTCTCTCTGACAAAGTCAACAGAGCCACTGCAACTTATTCATTCTGACATATGTGGACCGATGAGAACAAAGTCATATGGCGGTGCATTGTACTTCGCAACTTTTATTGACGATTTCTCACGAATGATATTCACTTTTGTTATGAAACGAAAAAATGAAGTTTTCAAAGGATTTAAAGTCTTTAAAATATTTTCTGAGAAACAAACTGGCAAGAAAATTAAAGCAATCAGAAGTGACAATGCAGCAGAGTATTTGAGTACAGATTTTAAAGAATATTTATTGGAGGAAGGAATTAGACATCAGCACTCAGTTGAATATTCTCCGCAACAAATTGAGTTGCTGAAAGAGCGAACAGAACTCTGGTAGAAATGACTAGATGTTTCATAATTCAAGCGAACCTCCCAGATCCACTTTGGGCTGAACTTGTGCATACATCTACATACATTAGAAACAGATGCCCAAGAACAAATGAAAGTCGAACTCCGCATGAAATATTTACAGGAAGAAAACCAACCGTTTCTCATTTAAGAATGATTGGATGTAAATGTTTCGCTGTTGACAACCGTCCGAGAAGAGGAAAATTCGCTCCTCGTAGTGAAGAATACCGACTGGTTGGCTATTCTCCCGAATCAAAGGCGTACAGATTATGGAAGCCTGGAACAAACATGATGATAAAAAGTCGAGATGTACGTTTCCTTGAATCTGAAAACTCTACCTCAAGGAATGACGTGGTGCAAATTGAGGCTGTGCCACAGAAAGGGAAAGATATATCATTGGAGGAGGAAAGTCTTCAGGATGATGAAAAAACTTTGCCCGGAACTGATTCGGAGTTTTTAAGCGAACCATCAGAAACAATGGAAGTCATCTCGCAGAGAGGAAGAGGAAGACCAAGAATTTTACGTGCTGGAAAACCGGGAAGACCACGAAAGGAATACGTTGAAGCTAATTTGTCTAAGGATTTTAGACAGAACACCAGTTTGCCAGATCCAAAGGATTTAGATCAGGCCTTGTCTAGTGAAGATTCGCATCTATGGAAAAGGGCAATGAAGGAAGAGTACAGTTCCCTTTTGAAGAATGGAACTTGGGAACTTGTCGATCCTCCTAAAAACAAAAACATAATAGGAAATAAATGGGTCTTCCGAAAGAAATTTAGAGCCGACGGCTCTATTGAACGGTATAAGGCTCGACTTGTAGCAAAAGGTTATTCCCAAAAATACGGTATTGATTATGAGGAAACCTTTGCACCAGTTGTACGCCACAGTACGATCAGAACAGTTTTAGCCTTGGCCGTTGAATATGATTTGCTGGTCCATCAAATGGATGTTCAGTCTGCCTTCTTGAATGGTGATGTCAAAGAAGAAATTTACATGACACAACCAGAAAATTTCGAGTCAAAGAAATATCCAAGAAGGGTATGTAAACTAAAGAAGGCTATATATGGTCTGAAACAGGCTGGAATGACTTGGCATGCAAAGCTCGATTCAGTATTAAAAGAAATGGGCCTAGAACAGATGAAAACTGATAACTGTGTCTACATTAAAAGAGAAGAAGGAGTTCTTCTGGTTGCAATATATGTTGATGATATGATTGTTGCTGCAGAAGAAGAGAACACGCTGATTTGCTTCAAAGAAAGTATGAAGAAGTTGTTTAAGATAAATGATCTTGGAGCATTGAATTATTGTCTTGGGATACGGGTACAGAGAGGAGTGGATGGATCTATATCTCTCGATCAGGAAAGATACATTGAAGAACTTCTAGAGAAATATGAGATGAAAGAATCAAAACCGATCTCTACGCCCATGGACCCTAATTACAAAGTGACAAAAATATCACCTATAGATGGTGAGAATGAGCCAGTGGATAAGGTGGAGTATCAATCTTTGATAGGATCACTGATCTACCTATCTGTCTCAACAAGGCCTGATATTGCCTATACGATCAGTACTTTAGGACAATTTAGCAACGATCCTAGAAGACAACATTGGAATATTGCAAAGCGTGTTCTCCGCTACTTGAGAAAAACATCGGGCCTAAAGATTACTTTCAAAAAATCGACGAAGGAACTTTATGGTTATGTAGACGCGGATTGGGGCGGAAACCTCATGGACAGAGAGTCTCATTCAGGATTTGTGTTTTACTTGGCGGGCGGTCCAATAGCGTGGGAATCCAAAAACAACAAACTGTTTCCCTTTCAAGCACTGAATCGGAGTACATCGCACTTTGTGAAGCTGGTAAGGAGGCTGTTCACATAAGGATGCTTTTGGATGAATTAGGATTTGGTGAAATATTGGAAGGACCTACAGTTTTGAAGACTGACAATTAGGGAGCTCGGCAATTGACAAGGAATCCTGTGTACCATGCGCGAACAAAGCACATTGACATCAAATGGCATTACATCAGAGATATTTATAATGAAGGTCTTGTCGAGGTCGTCCATAAACCAACCCAGGAGAATGTAGCGGATATCTTCACCAAGAGTCTGACAAAGGTCTCTCATGAGAGATGTATTCGTGAATTGGGAATGTAGAAATTGAGGAAGGGTGTTGGAATAATCAATTTCAACATTTTACTCTTCTTTTATTTTTGTTGACCAATTGACCGCTATATATATAAATTATTTCTACCATTGTTGTGGTGGAGTATGTAAAGCAAGCTGCTTTAAATTTATGTAAAATTTGAGCATAACTAATTAAACTTTCTTTCTTTTAAAAGCCATTTCCCGGCCTTCTCCTTCCTTTTTTTCAACAGTAGCAAATAGAAACTATACATTTTAATAGAAGGTAGAATATTTTAAGGCATCGGCTCTAACTAAGTGGGAGATATGTGGCATATACTAAAAGTGTCATTATTATACAGTTTTAAAATATACGATATATATATGAATTGAAACTCTGTTTACTATATTTTTTATACTTGGATAAGTAGGTGAATATATAATTTATAGAAATTATTGAAATTTAATGAATTCACGATATGATTGATTGTTATATTATGTGAAATTATATATACATTTATAAATAAATGACTAATATTATAATACTTTAATGTATATTTCCAGGTCCTACAACAGAACCACCTACAAGTAAATATATTTTATTATAAATAATTGATTTTTAAAATTACAATCATGGACAAATTTTGAGAAAATTGTACTTTTTTTAATTTATAAAGAAAGTATTTTGTTGTGTAGCTGAAGGCGAAACAACAGAACCAGCTACAAGTAAATATATTTATATATGAATAATTGATTTTGAAAATCACATTCTTGGACAAAATTTTAAAAAGGTTGTACCATTTAGCGTATATAACAGGATTCAGATAATAGCTCTTTATGATATTTGATGCTCAGAGCCTTTTATTGAATTTAATTTAAAAAAACAAGTGGGAACATATGCCTCTGTCTTTTGCAAAAATAAATTACTTGCCACTTTCCTCTTTCCTTAGTTTTGTCAATGAGTGTTTAAAGATAAACAAATTATTATATTTTATTTTATATTACAAAAAGAATGAGTGAATATTTGACTTTATTGTTCGAATTCAATCTAAAATTTTATAAATGAAAATATTGCCAACATCTTGATTTAGGAATTCTTCATTTAAGCTAATATTTGTAGGTATTGAAGAGATTAAATTTTTGTCGCTATATTTTTAAAATATCATTATCGTAAAAAATACATGCTGAATTTGAGAGAATCTATATATATAAAATTGAATGTCTGTCTGTCTGTTTGTCTGTTTGTCTGTTTGTCTGTGTGTCCTCTATGGATTCAAAAACCATACATCCAATCGCCGTGAAAATTTGGGATATTATTAGGCATATCCCCGGAAAGGTTTACGAAAAATAATATCTTGAATATCTTTAATATCCTTAGAGTTATTTGCAGATTTGTAGCTTTAACTCGCAAGCAGCGCCACCATTGAGACGGAGATAGGCTTAAGTTTGCTACTCCTGATGACCTTGGGTCTGCCCCACCCCGTGAGAGAATGGATTCGCCCGGCCGACAGTCCAAGTAGCCACCAACCAATCAGGGCAGAGTTGGTGACACAGCTATGCCAAGTAGACAGAAAAAAAGCCTCGCGGGAGCTTGCCCAAGATGACCTCCGGGAACTTCGTCCATCTTCCATAAACGACCATGAATTTATTCAACCTTATCGAGTATTTTTCAAGGGACCGGGAAAAAATTTTCACTAGATAAAACGATGATTTTGTAATGTAGAAAATTAGGAAAGACAAAATTCAGAATGACACGGCACACAGGGACCGGGAAAAAATGATCACTTTATCAGTTTCAAATTATCAAAATATATCTATTTCTTTTTATAAGTTTATAGAGAATTGTTTTAACAAATGTTCGTTAGACAGACCTTTACTCGGGTACCGATTAATATTGATTTTATTCAACTTATCGAGTATTTTTCAAGGGACCGGGAAAAAATGTTCACCATATCGAGAGATTCGTTAGACAAACCTTTACTCGGGTAAAACACGGGCGAAGCCGGGTACATCCGCTAGTATCAAATAATTAAATGACTATAGTAGAATTTAAAGACCAAATTGATGAGAATATCAAAAACAACAACAATTAATTTTGTAGAATTAAACTATCGTAAAAGACACTTAAATTAATTTTCAAAATATCAATTAAATCACACAGAAGGCATATATAAGCAATAACTGAGAAACGTGTCTTTCTTCTATATTTAAAACTAGACGAATGACCCGGGCAACGCCCGGGTTTTACCCTATTAAATGTACCCTGTTTCGCCCGTGGTCTCTGTTTTTTGGAATTTTTCCCGATATAATTTTGTATCTGATAATCAAACTAAACCCAGTATTCTTTTACCTATGTATGGAAATTTTGGTTTGAATTAGTGAACTACTGCGAATTTGTAGACGAATGACCCGGGCAACGCCCGGGTTTACACGATTAAATGTATATTACATATGGAAGATGGACGTAGTTCCCGGAGGGCACCCGCGAGGTCACTCTGCCCCCGCGCAACTGTCCAACTGGGAGCGCCCCGCGCCGTCAAAATCGTCACGCGTTCTAGAGGGCGCTGCTCGGCCGGCCGTCACCCGGGAGATCTCATTTACTCGGCGGGGGGGGGGGGGGGCAGGGCAGTCACGTGCTGCGCCGGCAGCCAATCGTCGCGCGCCACCGTCGCCCGCCTGAGTGTTCTAGAGGGCGCTGCTCGTGAGCTAAGTTGAATAATTTGAATATATAGTTTTAATAAATGATTTATATATATTTTAAAATAGCCTATCGTCAACCTCGTTATTTTTTACCTATGTATGGAAATTTTGGTTTGAATTAGTGAACTACTGCGAATTTGTATACCGGACATACAAACCAACCAACCAACAGACAAACATACAAACATTCATTTTTATATATATAGATATCATCGAAGATACTTCCAAACCACAATTTCTTCAAATTTGCATCCAATTCCCACAAATTGCATTTATTAAGATTTTTCACTTCTCTAATTTGATTTAAATTGTAATAATGGACGAAGTTGAGTACCTATATAGATCTAAATGGTGAATACATATTTAATGGAAGAATGAGATATTGACGAAAAAATGTTTAAAATAAAAGTGCCTTCATCAACATTCTTAACAAATATTATAGCTATATAAAATATACAAATAAATATATATATATGTTATATTAAAATATTATTTTATTTAAAATTATATTTAATAGATTCAAATACTCTGTTAAATCGACCGCCAAAGGTCACGCTTACCCTATAAAAACTCATTGTTGTTGTTATTTCTCGCTAGCCGGCTCAAAACTTTTGTACATTATGTTAATAATCTTTTGTTTTCCTTATTCTACTCGCCTTTAGCCAAACATTACTTTTATCAATTTGTTTTTTATATATATTCCATGGGTTCAATTAAAGCAATATCTGATCAAGACTATTTTTATTATTATATTTTCAAGATTTTTGCCACGACTCCACCACCATTACCATAATCCTCATCATGATCTAAATTCACAAGCAGAAAATCTCTCAATATTTTTTCTTTATAACATATAAAAAAACTTCGCTTTACTATATTTGTAATATTTATTTATTGGATATTATAAAATGTACATATATTATATGGAGACATACATTTTTTATAAGAGATATTAAAAAATAAAAATAATAATAATAATATGAGGTATATTGATTATAAATAATTACAATTAATTACAAATATTTTAATGCCCAGCTGAAGGTGAAACAACAGAACCAGATACAAGTAAATATATTTTATTATATATAATAGATTTTGAAAATTACATTCGTGAACAAAACTTTGAAAGAGTGAACCTTTTTAGCATGTATGACGTTATTCAGGTAATAGTTCTGAAATATATTTGAGGCAAAGTATATTTTAATAAAGAGACACGAGATGACAAAGTGGGAAGAAAAATTACTTCTGTCTTTGCCAAAAAATGCATGGCCAACGAGCTCAAAGACTTTCTTCTTTTATAAAGTTTAGTTTTTGCATCTATATATATATAAATGAATGTATGTGTGTCTGTCTGTCCTTTATGCCTGACCAAACCACTCATTGGAACGCCATGAAACTTTGGGAAGTTATTTAGTATAGTACTGGGAAGGTTTCTAGCAAATAAAAATTTTGAAATAACTTTTCGCCTAAAAATAATCAAGATAAATATTCTAATTTATCTGTTACTAACGGACGTACCCGGCTTCGCTCGGGTTTTACCCGAGTAAAGGTTTGTATAACGAATTTCTCGATAAAGTGAACATTTTTCCCGGTCCCTTTAAAAATACTCGATAAGTTAAATGAAATCAATATTAATTGGTTCCCTCGTTAATTGGAAGTTGAAGGAATAGTATCTTGCCTTGGAATTGTATCATTATTCTTGTCTCAAATAAATTGCCGTGTCATCCTGAATTTTGTCTTTCCTAATTTTCTACGCTAAAAAAATTCATCGTATAATCATGATAATATTTAGAGCAGATTGGTGAATTATAACAGGTAAATTAGAATATTTATCTTGATTATTTTTAGGCGAAATGTTATTTTGAAAATTTTATTTGCTAGAAACCTTCCCAGTACTATACTAAATAACTTCCCAAAGTTTCATGGCGTTCCAATGAGTGGTTTGGTCAGGCATAAAGGACAGACAGACACACATACATTCATTTTTATATATATATATAAATAATTCAACAATTAGCTCTAAATATTATCATGATGATACGATGATATTGTAATGTAGAAAATTAGGAAAGACAAAATTCATGATGACACGGTAATTTATTTGAGACAAGAATATTGATACAATTCCAAGGCAAGATACTATTCCTTTAACTTCCAATTACCGAGGGAACCAATTAATATTGATTTTATTCAACTTATCGAGTATTTTTCAAGGGACCGGGAAAAAATGTTCACTTTATCGAGAGATTCGTTAGACAAACCTTTACTCGGGTAAAACCCGGGCGAAGCCGGGTACGTCCGCTAGTAAAATACCAAAAATGGACCTCTAGGAAATCAGTTTTTTTAATATTTATCCATTTTTATTTCCATTATATCAGTCTAGATGTTGACAAGGAAATATTGAATATTAAAAAGTATCTTCATATCCAATCTAAACAAATTCTAAAATGTTATTTTGTTTTCTATCATAAATATTAACATTAAAAATAGACATACCTTTTTTTATTATTAATGAAGATTTATATATTTATATTGAAACTCTGTTTACTATTTTCTCTGTTTACTATCACGCTGAACATATATATATTTATTTTTTTGAAATTAAATAAATTTAATAATTCAACTGTATATAATATTATGTAAAATTTTCTATACTTTTATAAATAAATCATTAATATTATAATACTTTTATGTACATTCACAGGTCCCACAACAGAACCCCTCACAAGTAAATATATTATTTTAAGAATAATTGATTTTTAAATTTAAATCATGGACAATATTTGAGAAGATTGTACCTTTTATAAATTATAAATAATGTATTTTGTTGTATAGCTGAAGGCGAAACAACAGAATCAGCTACAAGTAAATATATTTATATATGAATTTAGATATGATTTTGAAAATTACATTCTTGGACAAAAATTAAAATGGTTGTACCTTTTAGAGTGTATAACAGGATTCAGATGATAACTCTTTATGATATTTGAGGCTTAGAGCCTTTTATTGAATTTAATATTTAAAAAAAACAAGTGGGAACATATTCCTCTGTCTTTTGCAAAAATAAATGACTTGAGACTTTCCAATTTCCTTAGTTTTGTCAATGAGTGTTTAAAGATAAACAAATTATTATATTTTATTTTATATTACAAAAAGAATGAGTGAATATTTGACTTTTATTCTTTGAATTTAATCTAAAATTTTAGAAATGGAAATATTGCCAAAATCTTGATTTAAAATTTCTTCATTTAAGCTAATATTTGTAGGTATTGAAGAGATTAAAATCTTGTCGCTATTTATTTTAATATCATTATCGTCTAAATATCATGCTGTTCATGAGAGAATAACAAATATTCAATAATTAGATTAGATCCTAAAGACCAAATTGATGAGAATATTTCTAAATATTAATAATATTATGATGCATTAGCGCGCAATCTGTTATCAAAATTCGAAACTATTAAATACACGTATGATTTTCTTCTAAAAATAAAATAATTTCTACTGACATTACTGCAATGGTCTATTTGCAGTAAGGACAGTAGAAATTGTTTTATTTTTAAAATAATCATACATGTATTTAATAGTTTCGAATTTTCACATAATAATATGTTACTATTAAAGGTAAATACTCTTCTAGTAATTTATATCAATTAAGGAGGATCAGAAGATGAGTTTCTTTTATTGAATTAATGAATACTACGAGCTTTCGGGCAAAAGCCCTTCGACCGGCAAAAATACAACTATACAAAGAAAGATAATGATTTATGTATGTTAATCTTAACTGAAAACCGATTTTTGAATAAAGTAAATATTAAATCTGCTGTCTGAGACCACGAGACGGCGCATGGTTTGGGCTATTGAAATAAACATGTGGGAGGTTTAAATGTAGTTTGTGTAGGCTGCGGGGATGTCTATTTTTCTATTTATGCTGTGTAGCTTGGATGAAACTTAATTGATATAATATGTTACTGTTTAGTTAATATAGGAAACCTCATATTGATATAAAGAAGATGAATTTGAAAATTTCCACGTTAATATTTATTAATATTTGATCAATGTTAATTATATTATTCATATTCTTATATCATGAATATTTTGTATCAAATCGTTAGAAATTGACTCTGATACATGAAACATCGACAACAAATTATATTTTGTTTAAATTTAATAGTAATGAACAATTTCATCATTAACTCTCCAGAGCAGTATATAAAACAACCATTAGTATTTCTCAAGAAATGACTCTCCAGAGCAGTATTTTATTTCAAACCTAATTATTATTCTTAATTAATATAATAAATTGAACAATTAATTTATCAATGAAAAGGTTTGCTTATTAAGTGTATACATTTATGGGTTTGATGGTTTAACCGATAAGTAATTATTGCCACGTGGAAAATTAGGAAAGACAGACTTCAGGATGACACAACGATTTATTTAAGGCAAGAACAAACTATGACTGATAAAAAAGGATAAACAATGAAGAAGGTTTCACATTAGCAAAATCAAAACATTATAAATAGCAATAAATTAATAATCTTTACATAAAATATAATAAATACTTTGCTACAATATTATTATTTTAATGTCTAGCTGAAGGTGAAACAACAGAACCAGCTACAAGTAAATATATTTTATTATTTATTAATAATTTATTTTTATTTCAATATTCATGACTATTGAATCATTGTTTAATATTGTTCATATCATACTCATCATACCTTCATGAATATTTTTTTCAAGTTGGTAGAATTTGACTCTGAAACATAAACCTAAGATTACAAATTATAATCAATTTTTATAATTAAATAAATCAGAAATATTTTTATCATGAATCTTTGAGTTCTCTATTTTATCGCAAGCATACTTTTTCATTTGAATTGGTATTTTAAATTTGACCATTATTTATAATTTTAAAAACAAGTTTGTTTATTCAAGTTTATAAGTTTATGGACTTTTGATAGTTTACTTATTAGAATAGGTTTTGATTAATTGAAAACCCAGAATTGACCCTTACCTTTCTTTGGTATAATTATTACCTTAGAAATGATGGTTCCAAGATTTGTTATCGTCCGAAAGGTCTTATAAATTGTCAATGGTTGCTTTGGTGATAATAAAAATACGACTGATAAATGGTCGTTCTTGTAAAGTTAAACTATTATCAAAAACACTTCAAAACTGAAATATTTCAATATTTTAAATCAATTAGCACGAAGGTATCTATCAAGATTTCACACATTTCCTGTTTGAATAGATTTATTAGAGTATTCGAAGTTACTATGTATATCTAAACGGTGAACAAATACATATAGAGGCATTAAATGTTGGCAAGAAAAAGTTGAACATTGAAGTGTCTTATTTTCAATATAAACAAATCCTAATAGATATATTTTTATGATAGAAATGTATATCAAATACATATATTCATGATGAAATTGTGTAAATTCTGATATAACAAAATATTTCCTTACAATATTTTCCATAACATCGTTAAATTACATATCATTTTCAAAATTTCTGTTGTAAATATCCACGCTGCGCGCGTTTGTATTTGTAAATATTTATTGTTAGATATAGTCAATATTTTAAAGCCCGTTGAAGAGCTATTATCGTTTGAAAATTAGCAATTTCAAATAAACTCATTGTGAGGAAATATTTTGTATTTAAAAAAATAAATATATATAAATATTCATAATAGAAATTTCACTATATTTGTTATATTTAATTCTTGGATATTAAATTGTATTACGCTGGACATAAATTTATATTTTTGTCGAATCAGAGATATTTAATGATAAAACTAATCTTGATAATATGAGAAAGTGCCTAATAATTTTTATAAAAATAATTACTAATATTATAATTATTTAATATTCAGCTCCAAGTGAAACAACAGAACCATCTACAAGTAAATATATTTTATTATAAATTAATATATAATTAATATATAATATATATTTTTGCAATTTAGAAAGGCTGTACCTTTTATAATCTGTATCGGGATTGAGGCAATAATAATAAAAATATTCATTGTCCATATTAAAGACGCTCGATAAATCAAGTGGAAGCAAAATTGCCTCTATTTTTCAAAAATATATGACCGGCAACCTCACTGAATTTTAGTCCATGAGTGTTATGATAAAGAAATTTAGTATATTTATTTAGATTACAAATTAAAAAGATAATTATTGATTTCTGTTTCTTGAATTAAATTGGAAAATTTGAAAACTAAGCTATCTCTACCAATTCGAATATGAAATTCTACTTGCAAGAAATTATTTTGTAGCTATTCAAGAAGTTGAATTTATGTCGCATGCTTATTATTGCCATCATTCCTAGTATATAAACGTATGTTTCATAAGACTATAAATGTTGATTATGTCGGAATTGCAAACTAATTCTAAAGTTATAATAGATATCCTAGACCATACACAAATTATAATTTAATAAATATATAATAAATAACATTTTAAAATATCATTTATATATTTATATTCAATTCAAATATATTCAATTCTATATTTATATTTTATAAATTATTTATACCCTAATTATCATAACTTCATAAATATTTTGTATCAAGTCGGTATATATTGACTCTAAAACATAACCAACTACTACACAATATATCTATTTTGTTTTAATATTATGAATAAAAACAATATTTATCTTACACCTCTCTCACGCATTAGTTTATTTCTAACCTAATTTTATTGGGCGAAATTGGAATAATAAATTTCACACCTATTTATCAATGACAAACAAGTTTGTAGCTGTGCTCATGTGTGTGGATATGCCTTGCATATCAGCACTATTATTTGTTAATTTTATTTCAAGTTTAATTCGATTTTTGGAGATTAAACGGATTATATATTCTCAAATTTAATCTGGTCGATATCAATTTCTTTAAAATTAAAATGTTATATTTTAAGTAACTCGAGTTTTCTTCAAGCCTCATCATTTAAGTCATCCATAGTTTTATAATTAAGATAAGAGAAATCAATTTACATTAAAAAAATTTCACATTCAAACTATGCATATAGAAACATTTTAATGAAAAAGGTATGCGTTGAGAAAGAAAAAAGAAGCCAAAACAACTTCAATTACATGTTACTATATAACTGATGTGAAAAATGCCTTAAATGAATAAAATATATAGCTTATTACTCAATAAATTATTTTTAAAGGCATTTCTAGAATTTAGAATAATTTTATAACTAAATTTCTATTCTTATATATTAGATTCAGGTAGTATAATTAGGAAATTTAAAATAACGATTAAAGGTAAAGACTCTTCTAGTAAGGTATATCAAATAAGGAGGATCAGAAGATGAGTTTCTTTTATTGTATGAATGTTACGAGCTTTCGGGCAAAAGCCCTTCGACAGGCAAAAACATAACTATACAAAGAAAGACAACGATTTTTATATGTTAATCTTAACTGAAAACCGATTTTTGAATAAAGTAAATATTAAATCTGCTGTCTGAGACCACGAGACGGCGCATGGTTTGGGCTATTGAAATAAACATGTGGGAGGTTTAAATGTAGTTTGTGTAGGCTGCGGGGATGTCTATTTTTCTATTTATGCTGTGTAGCTTGGATGAAACTATGGATTCTAGAACCAATCTCTGGTGTAGGTTGGAGATATTTTTGTAGTGAATGGTTGGGTTAGCAGTGTCAAAGGAATGGCCAGAAGATGCAATGTGTTGGAAAATAAGGGAACGGGTATCTCGGTTGGTGATGTTGCGTGTGTGTTCGGTCATTCTGATGGCGATGGTTCTACTGGTCTCCCCCACATAGGTGGCAGGACATTGTTGGCACGAGACCGAGTAGACTGCTCCAGAAGATGTTAGAGGATCAGTGGAGGAGTCGGTTTTTGTGATGGGATGCCTAAGGAGTGAGTGGAGGTTAGGTGTGTTAGTAAAAAAGGTACGGATGCCAAAGGGTTTGAGGAAACGGGAGAGGTTAACTGAGAGGGGAGAGAATGGGATCACACATGTGGATTTGTAAGTTGCAGGAGGGTTGAGAGGAACAGGTGAATAGGTGTGTTTTTCTATGAAGGATAGAGGGAAACCTGAAATTGTAAGATGGGAGATGATGCGGTTCTTTTCAATAGTTTTGAAGATGGGGAGTGAGCAGTGGGTTAATAGGCGGCGGGTGAGGGCTTTAACTATATTGATTTTGTGGGAGGTTGGACAGTGCGACCTATAATGGGTGTATCTGGGGGGGGGTGGTTTTTCTTGTAGTAGACTGTTTTTCTTGTAGTAGAAGGGATGCAAGGGCTTGTTTATGCCTATATCGTCCCTGGCTCAGTCTTTGATTGAGCCAAATTTCTATTCTATTCTGTAGTAGACTGTGGTATGGTAGGTGTTTGGGGTGCGTATGACTAGGACGTCCAGGAAAGGAATAACAAGCTCATGTTCTCTCTCAAGAGTGAATGTGATGTTGGGATTGTAAGTGTGGAGGTCGGTGAAAATGGTATTCTTTTTTTGCCTGTCGAAGGGCTTTTGCCCGAAAGCTCGTAACATTCATACAATAAAAGAAACTCATCTTCTGATCCTCCTTATTTGATATAAAAATTTAAAATAGTTTTGTGTTTCAGAAGAAAGCACTACAGTTGAAACAACACCAGGTAATGAAATATATTGTGAATATTCAAAATGTTTTCTTTTACCACTATTATGATATATTGCTAATTAAATGCATTAGAATAATTGTAAACAAGGTATTGTTATATATTTTAGTTTCAAGTAGGTATAATTAGGGCATTTAAAATAGTGTTAGTGTTTCAGGAGAAAGCACTACAGTTGAAACAACACCAGGTATTGAAATATATTGTGAATAACATAGCTGTTTTCTATTACCACTAGTACGATTTATTGCTAATTATATTCATTTCTGATATGTTAAAATAATTATAAACAAGGTATTATTATATATTTTAGTTTCAAATAGTATAATTGGGACATTTAAAATAGAGTTAGTGTTTCAGGAGAAAGCACTACAGTTGAAACAACACCAGGTAATGAAATATATTGTGAATAACATAGATGTTTTCTTCTGCCACTAGTATCATATATTGCTAATTAAATGCATTAGAATAATTATAAACAAGGAATTATCATATATTTTAGTTTCAAATAGAATAATTAGGACATTTAAAATAGAGTTAGTGTTTCAGGAGAAAGCACTACTGTTGAAACAACACCAGGTAATGAAATATATTGTGAATATCATAGATGTTTTCTTTTACCACTAGTATGAACGTTTTTGTTTTCCCGTTGTATAGCCATACAATATCTTAGATTTTGGAATCATGGTGTAAATTTAAAACTTAGGAGGGTTTGAATATAGGTCTAGTCTTGAGGGTCCCAAACATTCCAAAAGGTGGTCCGAAAAGGCCTTTTTTGTCCTTCAGGTGATGCCTTGTGGGATGGTCTTTATATCATTCTGGATTTTGGTTTAAGTACCAATGATGGTACAATGATTGTTTAACGATTATACAATGTGACAAACCCAAGATAGCTTAAAATATGAATACATTTATTTATTTTATTTTACATATTGGACGCGATATCCGAGCTCGGGGTACTTAGCCTAAATAAATTTTCGAAACCTATATACAATTCATTATATACAACTCAATAACCGGACTAAAAAAATAATTAAAACTGAAACGATGGTTTTCTCAAACAGAAGAGAAAATCTAAAATGAATTATTTTAGCAAAATATGAATACATAAAATATGAACATGTTAATTATCAAATATACACTGCGTGACATTGAAAATGGAACACCAAGAAATAGTGGCCAGAAAATTATGCAAATTTCAGGGTAGACGCGCCTAACCGAGTTATGCAAATGATGTAAAATGCGCAGCTCTCGTGCGCACATGGAGTAAGATATAAGGGAAGGAACTTGCAGAAAGGACAGTATTCGTGTCGTTATTTCTTCATGGAAAATCATTGTAGAAATTTTTTCTTGTGTCAAAAGACACGTGTAATAACAGAGAATGCCAGGTCATCGTAAACGGAGGCAGTTCAAGCAGACAGACGCTTTTACGAGGGGCATGGTGATCGGACTGAAAAGGGCAGGTTGGTCCGTGCGTCAAATCGCAGCTGATACACACCTTGGTGCGTCCACGGTGCACCGACTGTGGAGAAGATGGTTGGAACAAGGAAATGTGGCAATTTATAGGAATGCCGGTGCAACCAGAGTGACGTCAGCACGTGTGGATCGGCGTATCCTTCGACAAGCAGTGGCGGCCCCACAAGCCACTTGTACCGCCATCCTGCAACATGTGCAAGGCACCCTAGATCATTCCATCTCGACCAGAACCATTTCCCGTCGATTGTTTGCTAATGGCTTGCACTCATGCCGTCCGCTAAGAAGACTGCCATTGACCCCACCGAATAGGCGCCAACGTTTGGAATGGTGCCGGGCTAGATCGACGTGGATGACGGAATGGCACAGGGTCGTGTTCTCAGATGAGTTGCGTTTCTGCTTGTCCAGTGATAGTCGCCGTGTACGCGTGTGGCGTCGACGTGGAGAAAGGTCCAATCCGGCAGCAATTGTGGAACGCCCCACCGTGCGACAACGTGGAATCATGGTTTGGGGCGCAATCGCGTATGATTCCAGGTCACCTTTACTTCGTATTCAGGGCACTATGACGGCCCAACGATACGTTGATGATGTGCTGCGACCGGTGACACTCCCCTACCTTCAGGGGGTACCCAATGCCCTTTATCAGCAGGATAACGCCCGACCGCACACTGCTCGCATTAGCCAACAAGCTCTGCAAGATGTACAGATGCTTCCCTGGCCACCGTACTCTCCTGATCTCTCACCAATCGAGCACGTCTGGGACATCATTGGACGCCGTTTGCATGCCTTGCCACAGCCGCGTTCAGAAGACGAACTGTGGCAAATGGTTGAGAGGGAATGGAGAGCCATCCCTCAGGACGATATCCGTACTCTGATTGACTCTCTACCTAGACGTGTTGCTGCGTGCATCGCCGTCCGCGGTGGTCCTACTTGCTACTAAGCCGACGCCGTTCTCGCTCTGTATTATGACTATCATTTTGAAATAGAGATCACTTATTGTTCGTCCCTGTCTCTCTCTGTCGCCGAGTTTCATCACTTTCTGGCCACTATTTCTTGGTGTTCCATTTTCAATGTCACGCAGTGTTTATAGCTTATAAAAATATAAAAACTCATAAATAATTGTTTATTAACTTTTGTACATTATTGTATTTCTGATTTTTAGAAGTTCTGTCTTGTCAAAATAATATAAATGGATTTAGACAATTCATCTTCCTATACATTTTCAATAATTTATTCTATTGAAAGTCAGAAATGTTAGGAAGTTCGGCAAAATAATAAAACTTTAAAGGGGAACCTTTCGCCTCACAATTTCAGGCCAGGAAATTATATAACCAATGATATGGAAAACTATGCATAAGTATCTAAATAGCTCATAATCTTTATAAATACTCTCGAATTCTCTTTAAGCCTCTTTTTACTAAAAAATCCATAATTTTCCAATAAAACGGCTTGGTAGATAATAATGTTGGAGGATTCATCATTACTTCTCACAATTCATCCTTTCCTACTTCATCCCTAAGATTAGAAATAATCGTTATTTCTCCTTAAAATAAATTTCGATTTTTCGTTCAAAAGAAACACATGCGAGATAATTTTCAAATATCGTTTTACAATCTTAAGCCGCATTATATTGTATTATAGATAATAATGTTATATTTCCAAAATAAAACATTTTCGACAAAGGACAGATAAGTTTTCTGAATACTTTTTTGTCAATAATTATTCAACATTAGTATAAACATTTTCTATTAAATTTATTATATCTTCCTAATATTTTATTTGTAATATGTGAGTATGAATGTTTTATAAAAAAATAAATTTATAGAATATTCTGAATATTTTGTGGGTAAAAATATATATAAATATATTTATTTATTTATTTATATATTCCTACGAAATTAAAAATGATCATTTGAACCTACAACAATTTATTATTTTCAATATAATTATATAAAAAACTGAAACTTTTAAAATATATTCATCATATCACAAAATAATTATAATAATTATATTATTGTTATATATTAGATTATGGTAGTAATTTATGGCGAACTAAATAACTTAGTCCCTATTCCTGCTCCGCGCTTATGGAATTGAAGACTTGAGGCGATGGCGTCGACCTTTCATATTAAATCTTACTTTTCCTTATTATTAATAATTGTATATAGTTGCGGAACTACTGGTTTCCTGTGCTGCTCTTTTCCTGTTATTGCACCTTGTACGGAGAATCTGTATAAGCCTAACGTCTTAATAAAGGCTTTGTGTGTGTGTGATTATGGTAGTATATTTAGGACATTTAAAATAGTGTAAGCGTTTCAGGAGAAAGCACTACAGTTGAAACAACACCAGGTAATGTAATCTATTTTGTAAATAGCATAGCGATATTTACTTTTACAAATAATATAGGCGTTTTTATTATCCCATTATATAGTTATACAAGTGCATGGAGTTTGAAATCATAGATCAAGTTTGGGAGGTTTGTATATAAGTTATATCTTAAGACTCCCAAACATTTAAAGAAGTGGTCTGGTAAATCCTTTTTGGTCCTGCAGGTTTTGTATCGTGGGAAGGCCTTAACACCATTTTGGAATAAGAACGGTCTTGTATGGTTGAATTTATTCCTGGAAATACAGGTTGATTTTATTCCTATCGGTTTTTCCCACATTTCAGAAAATCTCCAGGTTTATGATTCAGTTACCAATGATAGGTCTTATTTTGTATTTTAATAAGATTTTTTATTAATCCAATATTTCGATGGACCAATCGTCCCTCATTTACGAGGTTTTTGTTATGAATCACACAGCAGGTCGCGTGCCTCAAGTGAGCCACGGACGTCTTACAAGATTATTGGGCGATAAACCATCTAATAAATATAATAAATGATAGTTAAATGATTATATACTGATGGACAAACGTATAATCTGTAAGCTGATAAATGCATACAATCTAGAATATAATTATAAAATATATCCATGAAATTAAAATAAAGGAATATATATTTTTTTTTCATAAAAGCATATACCGTATATATATATATATTGTTTAATTTAGTGTTGTACACCTGAATTTAGGTTTTTAGGATTTTTTGTGTTGATTTATTATGAATTTGAGGTATACATTGTTAGTTATATGCGTCATTTTACAAGCCTTGTAATATGGCTTATTGATTGTAGCTTGAGCAATAGAAAATACTTCTTGCATTCAATCCTTGCTGTACACAGAAGTTCATAAAATTGATGACAAAAGTATTTTGAAATTTTTAAACATACAACCCAAGTGTTAATGTGAAACGTGTAGTAACTTAATAATATTGTAACAAAGTATTTATTATTTTATTAGCAGAGTATTATTTTTTATGTTTATATTTTGCTATACTCTGTACACTTCCCTCTTTTGCTTATTTTTGTTTATCATTCATAGTTTGTTCTTGCCTGAAATAAATTGTTGTCTGATCCCGAAGTTGTTCTTCCCTAATATTCCACGTGGCATTATGAAAAAGCTACAGGCCTATCTATTATTATAAATGGCCTTGAATCCAATTAATTCAAAAGCTCAACTATTAATGGATAATAAGTACAAAGATTATTGATAAAACAGGTAAAAAAAATAGACATATAAAAGTTAAATATTTCAATCTTTTACGATGCACTAACGCGCCATCTGTTATCAAATTACAAAACTACTTTAGAGGCGTAATATTCTTTTTTAAAATAAAACAATTTCTACTGTCCTTACTGTCTTTTTGTAATTTGATAACAGATGGCGCGCTAGTGCATCGTAATATATTTGTTCAAATAAAAGACACAATTTGATATTTGTGGAAGAGCGATTGCTCGAAGCATATTATATATTTATAATTATATGTAATTCTGCTGTCCTAAAAGCTTATGTCCATAGTTCATCTAAAATACCCATTCGGAGAGTCAAGCATCAGTATCACTATAAAAGGAAGTTCCAAAAATGCAATATAACAGCGGTATGGTAGATTAAACTGGCGAAACCGCTGGGAGGGTTCACCACTGATGAGCCAGGCCCTCCCTTTAATTTTTCCACTGCAGTAAGGACAGTAGAAATTGTTTTATTTAAAAAAAAAAGAATATTACGCCTCTAAAGTAGTTTTGTAATTTCAATCTTTAATGAAATTAATTCTGGTAGATCTCTAGAATCCCAAATGTGTAAATAAAGACTAACCTATTTCCGTCAAACATTGAAAGAAAATGGTTTAGAAAAGAGTATAGAAAATTTAAACTGAAAGGAATAGAGGAAAACCAATTTAGTCTGCTAGAAGAGGTCATAAAAACTACCGGAAATGTCAGTAGATGAACTGAAGGTGATGGTGACCAACAGATCAATTTAAAGAAAGGTTTTCCCCTTCAAAATACATTTATATTACAGATATATACATATATATTACAATATATATTTAGAACGAGACTAATATTTTAAAACCGTGTGTTTAGGAGAGACAACAGAACCAACAACTGCAATTACAGGTAATGTTACCAAATGAATAATCCATTGTAAACAATAAAATATCTAACATATTGCTTAATATATATAGCTATTACAATTTTAGAATATTTACGTACAATATATTATATCTATATATTAATGAAAACTACCGGAAATGTCAGTAGATGAACCGAAAGTGATGGGCACTAACAGATCAATTTTAAAAAAATTGTCCTTATAGTCACTAAAAGTAAAATTCAAATTGACGGACACTAGCAACATAAAGTGCTCTTTTGATTTCCAAACCAAGTTTCTAGCTATTTTCTCAGAGTGAAATATCAATCACATTGTTTACATTGTTATTATACCTTGCCTATATATAGAAGTCATTTAATTAAAAAGGCATATATTGGATCAAAATATTACTTATTTTACTAATATTTCAGTTGGCTAAATGCCTAACCTTTATATATGTTATAATACCTTGATAAAGGTTGGCGTTTAGCAGACTGAAATATTGGTAGAATAAATGATATTTTGATTTAATATATGCCTTTTTAATTAGATATTTATTTATGGATAGCTCTATTTTCAAAATAAAAGAAATCATAAGAATGAATGCTGATCATCTAAGAATTTCAAACTATTCAAATATTTTAATTTTCTTAGAATAATTGAAAAAAATAAAATAAAATTCACTACTACCTAATAATATAGTTAAAATTGTTAAGCTGGAAATAATAAGCGCCCTATATTATAAAAATAAAATTATAGAATTATTTTTTTTTTATAACTATTGAAAGAAAAACCATAATTTACTCCTAATAATTTCATAATATTTAATGAATATATATTTTTAAAGTTGAGATGAATTCTCATCAATATACATTGAGAATGATACTAATATAAAAACCCGTGCGTTTAGGAGAGACAACAGAACCAACAACTGCAATTACAGGTAATGTTCCCATATAAATAAAGTAAACAATCCATTATAAACAATAAAATATCTAACATATTGCTTAATTTATAGCTATTTAAATTTTAGAAAATTATGTACAATATAATGTTTACTATGAACTATATTCAAATAATATGTTTAGGACATATAAAATAGTGTTAACGTTTCAGGAGAAAGCACTACAGTTGAAACAACACCAGGTAATTAAATATATTTTTATAATTACAAAGATATTTTATTTTACCGTTATAATGATTGTTTTTATCATCTTATTTTTGCCCAGAACCTGTCAACTTCAATTTTTCTTGGGCAAAAATCTGATGAATATCTCTTCCAGATTTTCTCTATGTACTGTTAAAACACGTTTTACATGTACATTAGGTAAGCTGATATTAACTCCCATCTTCACAGCTAGAGGCGCTGCTTGTGAGCAAAAGGGCATATTTGCTATGCAATTTGCAAATAACTCGAAGAATATTCTAGATAGACACTTAATATTTGACTATATGTTTTCCAGATATAATGTTAAATTTTCAGTAAAGCCATCCTCGAAGGCATTTCGCGCTACTTGCGCTCGTCAGCGTAGAGTAGGCTGTACCACTGCGACCAAAAAGATTTTTGGTCCCATAGGCTTCTTGAGAAGCAAGGAAATGGGTATTTAAGGTCAAATTTGGGTCAAGGAGTTTGGAGAGGTCAGTCTTCACCACATGACGAGGGCCAACAGCCCGAAAGGCCTTCGTGGTTGACCTTTCTCGATTTATCAAGAATTTGGTTTGCCCAAATATCATGGTGGAAGTTAAATAGATGTTTAGTTTATTTTTGCTCCAATAGATGGCGCTCTGCCATCTAGAAAAGCTCATGTTATCCTGGTCCGGATATGCCTCTTTTGTTTTTAATATCAACACCAGACTTATTTAATATTTTTTATTGTTTTTTCACTTATAAACATATATATTACAATTACATTTAGAACGATACAATATTAGATCTGTGCGTTTAGGAGAGACAACAGAACCAACAACTGCATTTACAGGTAATGTTACCAAATGAATCATTCATTGTAAACAATAAAATATCTAATATATTGCTTAATATATATAGCCATTTCAATTTTAGAATCCATGTACAATATATTATATCTGTATATTAATGAATACTACTGGAAATGTCAGTAGATGAGCTGAAATTGATGGTAACTAACAGACCAATTTAAAGAAAATTTGCCCTTATTGTCACTAAAAGTCAAATTCGAATTGACGGACACTAGCAAGTGCTCTTTTGAATTTCAAACGAAGTTTGTATTTATTTGAATGAAATTAAATATCAATCACATAGTTTGCATTGTTATCATACTTTGTCTATATATAAATATATGTGACAATATAGTGGTAATAATGTGGTGAGGAGAGAAATAATCACACGACGAGTTGGAAGAGGAATCTGGAAGCCATTCGAGAGAGAGAGGGAGCGAGAGGGCTGTCCGCTGAACGACTGCCTGTGTGGCCACCACCCCCCGACTATCTGTCCCAAAATAGTCCTCAGGTGTTGACGGGCGGGCCCCTTTTGCCGCCCCTTTGGAATGTCGTGATGTCTAAAGTGACTCGCTTTAGCTGCCCATCTCTCTCTCGTTGACTGTAGGTTTGTTTTATTATTCCTGGAAGAGCATATATTATGACATATGGCCCCGTTGAAGAAGGCTGAACATGGTTTGAGTATACTTAAAGCTGAAGAAGCCAGGAATAAAGAAAATAATTTTACAGTTGAAATTAGTTAAGGTAATGGTGACATAGTTTTATGTAAATAAAATATTGTATATTACACAAGTAAATATTATTTACAAGCAGTTTTACAACACCGGAGTGTTTGACATTTAAGGAAATCTTTGAAAATATCAAGGTTATAAAAGGCTATATACAACAAAATCTAATGTACTATAAGGCAAATGTTATTGAGGAGTGTGAACAAGGGGAAGAAGAGTCACATACATATGATGGAATTCTGAAGATCATTAAGACTGGGGAACTCTACACTTTAAGATATTTTTCAGGCGGACATGGCAAGGGGAAACTTGTCATGGGCTTTCTATGCTATAAGTGTAGAGTACGAGAAATGAGATTGAGGTTGGCAATTGTGTGAGCTCAGGACTGAGGTAAATATAAAACTACATACAATGTTAGAACCTCGGCGAACAGAGCGAGGGGAAACTTGCCCTGGGCCATTCTACCTTATCTATGCAGTTACTTGTGTAGCGAGTCCGGGAGGAAAGTCCCGTGTGTAGGTGAGGAAGTCGAATGGACTTATATTTAATTTTCGAAGATAAAATAGTTCTAGATGCAAAGGTAGAATATAGGCAGACAGAGTGAGGGGAAACTTACCCTGGGCCTTTCTACCTTAATTATTTAGATACTACTGGGTTCGTAAAGTCTCGTTGTCAGGTTAGTAATTGGTAAAGATTTCAGGGGATAAGCGGTTCAAATATCTTTGATCTTCTTGATTGTAAGTGTAGTCATGTTGCTTTCGTGAGTTAATAGCCGTTTTAGTATGGATTAGAGTGTGATTGAAGTGTTTATATGGGAAATTGAAGGTATTTTTAGGTTGGTCTCGATCATTTACGGGCGGTGAAATAAATTGTTCGTTTTCCGTATAGTGTTTTAATTTGTTGACATGAATTGTATCTGTCTCACGACTTAGAGGTCGGTTGGAGCGGTTGATCCGTACGATTTGAGGGGAAATTATCTCCAGTATTTCATAAGGTCCTGAGAAGAAAGGTGCCAGTTTACCGGTATCTGGATGGTGGTATGTTTTTGCCAAAACGAGATCGCCTACTTCAAAATCGGAAGCTCTATGTGTTTGGTCGAATCTCGCTTTGTCGCGTAAGTGTCCTTTGATAGGCCAATTCTCTGGCGTCGTCGATTTTTGGGTAGTTTTGTACATGCTCGGATAGTTGTAGCGGGAAACTACCTAACAAAAGGTATGACGGTGGAAACCGGTCACAGAATGTGGGGTATGGTTATAAGCCTGAAGGACCTGAGGTAGTAGTTTGGTCCAGGCCGTCTTAGGTTGTTGGAGGCGCAACAGTTTAAGTTTGCCAGTAATCGTGGCGTTTAGTCGTTCACTTAATCCGTTGGCCTGAGGGTTGTTGCTTGTCGTGAGAAGTTGGCCAATGTTATGTCTAATCAAAATCTACGAAATTTCGGAGAGGTGAAGGCAGGAGCTCTATCCGTCAAAAGTCGTTTAGGAGAACCAAACTGCATCACCTTTTTAATCACTTGGTTATAGGTGAGAATGCTGGTGGACCGCGATGGAAATGCCCACGCGTACCGTGTGGCATGGTCCACTACGACATGTAAGAAGGTCTGAGAATTTCCATATTTCGCGAATCCAGAAATAGTATCTAGTGACACTAGTTCGTACGGCAGGACCGCTGGATGGAGTTGTCCCAATTCTCCGTAGATAGGTCCTTTTGGTAGTTTGACTAATTGGCATACTGAACAGGTTCTTACATGTGTCCTGATGTCATTTGTCATGCCGTCCCAACAGTATTGGGCTGCGATCAGTCTGGTCATCTGTGAAATGCCGGGGTGATTGAAATCGCGATGGGCTCGTTGTAGTAGGGTGCCACGGAGTGATGGTAGAACAATTATTTTAGTGACACCCCGTCGTGTGATGGTCATAAGGTCCTTGTCATTGAGGATATACCTTGTGTCCCTCCGTAATTCGCCCTGATGATCTTTTATTTGACCTGTGGATAGGAATCCGCAGAAAGGGTTACGGGAGAGTAGGTCCGCCTCGTACTGACGAGAGCCCTTGAGGTATTTGACCTCATAGTCGTAAGCTGAGAGTCGAAGGCTCCAACGAAAGAGGCGTCCGGTGGGGTCTTTTATGGTCTTTAACCATTGTAAGGCGTGATGATCCGAGTAGTTGACAAATTTTGTACCTAGGAGGTACACTCGGAATTTGTCAACGCACTCTACAATGGCTAAGCACTCCAGTTCAGATATAGTGTAATTACGCTCATAGGAACGCAACGCGCGACTGTAATATTGTACAGGGTAGATGTTACCGTCAGGATGTACTTGTTTGAGTACACCTGCGATGCCCTGCGTGGAAGCGTCGCAATAGACCTGGCATGAGAGCCCTTTTTGAAATAGATGTAACACAGGTTGTGTTGCGAGGTGTTGCTTCAATTTATCAAAGGCTTGTTGACAATTCGGGCTCCAAAGCCATTTGGCGTTCTTTTTTAGTAATTGATTTAAGGGGTGGCGAAGTCTAGCATATTCTGAGATGAATTTATGACATACGTTGACGGCTCCTAAAAATGATTGTAGGGTTTTAATGTTGATAGGAGTTCTAATAGCGTTGATGATTTCGGTATTTTTAATATTAGGTGTGTAAGTCCCTGCGGTGATGTGGTAGCCGAGAAAATCTATTTCATTTTGATAAAAATTACATTTTTAAGGTTAAGTTGGAGATTTTCCTCTAAACAGAATTTAAAGAAAAGTCGGAGGTGCGTAAGGTGTTGTTCTGAGGAGTCAGAAAAAATAACGAAGTCGTCATAATAATGGGCTATGAAAGAGAGGTGGTGTTTGTGGATCAACTGGGTAATCACACGTTCGAAAATTTGGGGTGCTGATTTGAATCCAAAGGGTAAGCGTTTGAAATTATATTGCCCTTGTTGAGTCACGAAAGAGAGTAGTGCTTGACTCTCCTCCGCGATGGGGATTTGATAGTATGCATTGCTTATGTCAACGGTGCTAAATACTCTGGCTTTCGACAGGTTATCCAGTACTGTTTCTATCAATGGCAAAGGATGCAAATCCGAGGGTACTAGTTCGTTCACGCGACGGAAGTCAATGCAGAGACGCATGGTGTTATCGCGTTTGCGAACGAGTGTCACAGGAGAGGAATATGGGCTAGAGGAGGGGGTGATTATGTCATGTTTTAGAAGTTGAGATATCTGGTCCTGAATTTCCTTCTGGTAGGCATAGGGAGTTCGGTATGGTCGGAGGGAAATAACCTTATCGGAAATAATTTTGAGTTTTTCAGGGGTTATGTTGAGTGGTAATACATTGAATTTATTGATAGGGAAAATATCTTTAAAAGAATACAATAATTGCTGATAAGGGATAGTCAGTTCTGGGCGTTGTTCGATAAATTCTTTAATCATTAATTCTCTAGAGGCGCATGGGCTGGTAGGAAGGCTATTAAGGTAGTAAGGGTGAGAGGGGCATTCAGGGGAAGGTTGATAAATATTACTAAGGGTTGTTTGTAAGTAAGGCTCACGTGGAGGTTGAAAATCGTCAACGCCTAAGTTAACCGAGTGAATTATGGGTCGTTTAGGGTTAGAAGTTATTATTCGCGAGCCGTGCTTACAAGTGGGAAGGTCACATACAAAATGGTACAAATGTTTAAGTACTGGAACACTATTTTGAAGTATCAATTGATTATGAAAATCTATTGTTAATCTTAAGAATTGCATAACATGAATAGATAGGATACCTTGTTCAAGGGGTGAATTTAAAATATAAAATGTTTCATTAAAATTAAAATTATTAAATTGTATTGGTATGGTAACTAATCCGATTGGTTTGGCATGACTAGATATAGTAGGGATAATAACATCATTGTTAATAATGGTGGAACAAATGAAACTATTAACATTTTTAATATATTCAAATTGGTTTAAACTAATTATGGAAACATTGGCTCCAGAGTCAATTAGGAATGGCATCTTTAAAGAATGAATGATAGGGGTTAAAATAATTGCACTTACAGGCGTATGCTCGTTTAGGGTGAAGGTAGGTTCATTGAGCTTCGGAGGAGTTCTGCTGCCGAAGCTGGCATTACTTGGTTTCTCCCGAGCTCGTCTTTGCTGCAGTCTCGTAGACACCTGCAGGCCCAGTCGATCTTTGGGGTTGCTCGACGCTGTGGACCGCAGGTGTAAAGGTCCGAAAAGTCCGCTGGTAGGGCCCTCGCTGCTGACACTGTGCGTGCCAGTGTTGTCCGCCACAGTAACGGCAAGGATATGGTGGGGTCTTGTCCACGGTGGTGGAAGGTGCTCTGCTCTGGCGCGGTGATCGTTGTTGGGCAGCTTTAGTGCTGGTGTTATCCCCTTCGTAGGTCAGCTGTTGGGCTAAGCACAACCATTCTTCTGGTCCCGAGGGTTGTGCCATCTTTAAAAGGTTGCCATAGTTACGTGGCACACCGTTGGATAGTGCTTGCACGATGGCACTCTTAGGGAGGTTTATCGCCAATCCTATTCGGACCTTGTTCTTGTAGTAGGTCTCGATCTCGGCCATCGATGTGCATTTAAGTTCATAGAACTCTTGAAGAGTGAAGCTAGGGCGTCGGGGATAGACGGCGCAGAGTGACTCCTTGACCTCTTCATAAGTCTTATTGAGTAGAGCTAAGTCTTGTGCAATTTTGCGAGGTTCGCCTCTGAGTGATGATAGAGCCTTTCGAGCCGTGCTGGCTCTAAGTTGTGGAAGTTCGGCTGAGACTCAAGTTGTGAGAAGAAGTGTGCGGCAGGTTCATCTCCGTCGTAGGTGATTGCTTCTTCAGACTCACGGTTTAAAAGTTGGTCGAGACAGAGGGTGAGAGTTCGAAGGGAAGCGGCTACAGTAGAGTCGGTCGTTGGTTCTTGTGGAACTTGGTTGTGGGTTTGTTCGATCATCGTGCTATTGCTTCTTGTTTTCTTCATACTCTGGTATATGAGGGATTTGTTTCCCGGTCAGGTCTTATCCTGTCGACTTTCAATGTGAAAATATAGTGGTAATAATGTGGTGAGGAGAGAAATAATCACACGACGAGTTGGAAGAGGAATCTGGAAGCCATCCGAAAGAGAGAGGGAGCGAGAGGGCTGTCTGCTGAACGACTGCCTGTGTGGCCACCACCCCCCCGACTATCTGTCCCAAAATAGTCCTCAGGTGTTGACGGGCGGGCCCCTTTTGCCGCCCCTTTGGAATGTCGTGATATCTAAAGTGACTCGCTTTAACTGCCCATCTCTCTCTTGTTGACTGTAGGTTTGTTTTATTAATCCTGGAAGAGCATATATTATGACATATATTTAACTAAAAAGGCATATAATGGATCAAAATATTACTTATTTTACCAATATTTCAGTTGGCTGAACGTCAAACTTTATATATGTTATAATACCTTGATAAAGGTTGGTGTTCAGCCAACCGAAAAATTGGCAAAATATTTATTTTATTAAATCCAATATATGCCTTTTTATTATCAAATGAATTGAATATGGATTGCTCTATTTTCAAAATTACATATATATACTAATTAAAAACAAAAGAGGCATGTCCTGACCAGGCTCACATGATCTAGACGCCCTTGGGACAAAATTTCAGTCATGTAGGTACAGTCTGCACCACGCTGATGAGGGCCAACAGCCCGAAATGCGTTCGTGGTTGACTTTTCTTGATTTATCAAGAAATTGGGTAGGCCAAATATCACCAAGCAATTTAAATAAACGTTTAGTTTATTTTTGTTCCACTAGATGGCGCCATGCCATCTAGAAAAGTTCAAGTGAGACTTGTCAGGATATGCCTCTTTTGTTTTTAATATCAACACCTGACCTAATATATATTTTTTATTGTTTTTTCACCTAAATACATATATATTGCTATATACATTTAGGACGATATTAATATTAAAACCATGCGTTCAGGAGAGACAACAGAACCAACAACTGCAATTACAGGTAATGTTACCAAATAAATAAAATAAATAATTTGTCAAAAACAATAAAATTTCTAACATATTGCTTAATATATATAGCTATTTTTATTTTAGAATATTTATGTACAATATATTATATCTATATATTAATGAAAACTACCGGAAATGTCAGTAGATGAACTGGAAGTGAGGGTCACTAACAGATCAATTTAAAGGAAATTTGTCCCCTTATAGTCACCGAAAGTCAAATTCGAATTGACGGACACTAGCAACATAAAGTGCTCTTTTGAATTTCAAACGAAGTTTGTTGCTATTTGAATAAAGTTGAATTTCGATCGAATAATTTACATTGTTGTCATACTTTGCCTATATATAGATGATATTCAATTAAAAAGGTATATATATGTTTAAAATATCATTTATTTTTCCAATATTTCAGTTGGATGAACGCCAACCTTATATGTGTAATAACACCTTGATAAAGGTTGGCGTTCTGCCAACTGAAATATTGGTAAAATAAATGATATATTGATCTAATATATGCCTTTTTAATTGAAGGTTAATTTAAGAATTGCTCTATTTCTCCAAAAAAAAAGGATATCATAAGATTAAATGCTGATTATGGGATCAATGGTTCAAACTATTCAGATATTCTACTTTTTTAGAATAATTGAGAAAAATATTTCAAAGGATCCACTACTACTTAATAATATAAGGCAATTGTTAAGCTGAGAAAAATCAGCGCCGTATATTATAAAAATAAAATTGCAAAATTATTATTATTAATATTTATAACTATTGAAAAAATCATAATTTACTCCTAATTATATCAGATTATTTAATGAATATATTTTTTCGAGTTTATGAATTCTCATCAATATTCATCTATATTACATATAAATATATATTAAAAACAAAAGAGGCATTTCCTGACCAGGCTTACAGGATCAGGAAGCTTCTGGAACAAAATTTTGGTCATGGAGGTACAATATGTACCACGCTGACGAGGGCCAACAGCCCGAAACGCGTTCGGGGTTGATTTTTCTTGATTTATCAAGAAATTGGGTTGGCCAAATTTAACGGAAAAGTTGAATAAACCATTAGTTTATTTTGCCAATATTTCGGTTGGTTGAACGCCAACTTTTATCGTGGTATTAGATTTTTGTATACACAAGCTCAGTGCCGCATAGTGTTATAATATCACAGTTGAAATCATTTGAAATACAAAGTTGTGGGGGAAATTTGTTCATGAAAATATATTGAAAAATTATAATCAAAATAATTTGAAAATCTTAAAATATTCAAGGAAAAATAATGAGGTCTACCTTATATATATATATATTTCATATATGTTACAATATATATTTAGAACGATACTGATATTGAAACCGTGCGTTCAGGAGAGACAACAGAACCACCAACTGCAATTACAGGTAATGTCATTATATAAATAAAGTAAATAGTTCGTTATAAACAATAAAATATCTAACATATTGCTTAATATATATAACTATTTCAATTTTAGAATATTTATGTACAATATATTATATCTACATAATAATAAAAACCACCGTAAATATCAGTAGATGAATTGAAAGTCATGGTCACTAACAGTTCAATTTAAAGAAAATCTGTCCTTATAGTCACTAAAGGTTTAATTCGAATTGACGGACACTAGCAACATAAAGTGCTCTTTTGATTTTCAAACGAAGTTTGTAGCTAATTTCATCAAGTTAAATATCAATCACATAATTTACATTGTTATCATACTTTACCTATATATAAAAAATATCATAAGACTATTAATGCTGATAATGTGAGAATTTCTAACTAATAACTAATAATTGATCCACTATTACTTAATAAACAAATTTCAAAGGTCTAGCTGGGAAGAATCAGCGCCCTATTTTTATAAAAAAAATAAATTATACAAGTAATATTTTCAAAATATTCATAACTTTTGAAAAAAACATAATTTATTCTTATATCATAATATTTAATGAATATATGTTTTTTGAGGTGATTAATTCTCTTCAAAATACATATTACATATATATACATATTAAAAAGAAAAGAGGTAATTCCTGATTTGGCTTACATGATCAGGAAGCGTCTGGGATAAAATTTTGATCATGGAGGTAGAGTCTGCACCACTCTTACGAGGGCCAACACCCCGGAACGAGTTCGTGGTTGACTTTTTTATATAATTTTTATTTTTCAAGAAATTGGGTTGGCCAAATATAACAGAGAATGTTAAACAAACTTTAGTTTCTTTTTGCTCCACTAGATTGCGCGCTGCCATCTATAAAAGCTCAAGTGAGCCTTGTAAGGATATACCTCTTTTGTTTTTAATATCAACATCTGACCTATTATATATTTTTAATTGTTTTTTCACACATATACATATGTATTACAATATACACTTAAAACGATACTAATATTAAACTTGTACGTTTAGGAGAGACAACAGAACCAACAACTGCAATTACAGGTAATGTTACCATATAAATAATCCTTAGCAAACAAAATATATAGAATATTGCTAAATATATAACTATTTCAATTTTATAATCTTCATGTACAATATATTATATCTATATATTAATGAAAACTACTGGAAATATCAGTTGATGAACTGAAGGTTATGGTCATAAAATTAGTCCTTATAGTCACTAAAAGTCAAATTCGAATTGACAGACAACATAAAGTGCTCTTTTGATTTCCAAACGAATTTTGTAGCTAATTTCATGAAGTAAAATATCAATCACATAGTTTACATTGTTGTCATACTTTGCCTATATATAGAAGATATTTTATTAAAAAGGCATATTTTGGATTAAATATCATTTATTTTACCAATATTTCAGTTGTCTGAACACAACCTTCATATATGTTATAATACCTTGATAAAGGTTGGCGTTCAGCCAACTGAAATATTGATAAAATTAATATATAATAAATACAATTTTATAGGGAGAGGTACACATTTAGAAGCATGTAAAAATATTTTAATGCCTAAAACGAATTTTTCCTTTTTTATATCTTTCTTTAAATTTTTGCAACATCGTTTAAGTTTATTTCAAATACAATCACACGTGTGTTATTACGTATGTTATTATATATATACATATATATATTTCTCCCACATACTCTGTATTTTAATTGATTTCAACTGTGATATTATAACACTATGCGGCGCTGAGTTTGTGTATACAAAAATGTAATGCCTTGATAAAGGTTAGCGTTCAGCCAGCCGAAATATTGGCAAAATAAATATTTTATTAAATCCAATATATGCCTTTTATTATCTAATATATATATATTGATATTTCAATGTCTTCAACTTATATTTTATTTCAAATTTCACAATTTTACATTTAAATTCATTTTAATATTTTATTTTAACCAACTTTTCAAACATTTTTTGCGCTTTGTGTTTCAGTAAAAATTTTAGTTCAACATTTTTTATATATATTTTGTTATTTTTATTTATTTTTACACGAAAAAATCTTTTTACACATAGTAAAATAATTTTAAATATAAAATAGGCGTTATGGTTAATTTTCAAAATTTTCGCACCCATATTTTACAAATTTTATTTTGTCCATAATATAAATATTTATATATCAATTTTTTTCTCCCCATTGTGTGAATATAAAAATATATATATATTTTTAAAACTTAATGCTGTTGACGTTATATGGCGCTGAGTTTGTTGTTGACACACTTTAAAATGTTATAACACCTTTTTCAGGTTGGCGTTCAGTAAACTGAAATATTGGTGAAATAAATAATATTTTGATCCAATATATGCCTTTTTAATTAAATATATATATTCTTGGTTTCTCAAATAGCCTCTGGGACCAAACATCTTTTTGGTCGCAGTGGTACAGCATACTCCACGCTGAAGAGCGCTAACAGCGCGAAACGAGTTCGTGGTTGGGTTTTCTTAATTTATCAAGAAATTGGGTTGTCTAAATATCAGGGAACAGGCTAAATCAATGCTTAGTTGATTTCTGTTCCATCAGATGGCGCTCTAACTTCTGAAAAGCACATGTGCTTTTGGTCAGGATATACCTTTTATATTTTTGATATATATATATATATATATATATATATATATATATATATATATATATATATATATATATATATATATATTAAAAATAAAGAAGGCATCTCCTGACCACGAGCACATGTGCTTTTCAGAAGTTAGAGCGCCATCTGATGGAACAGAAATCAACTAAGCATTGATTTAGCCTGTTCCCTGATATTTAGACAACCCAATTTCTTGATAAATTAAGAAAACCCAACCACGAACTCGTTTCGCGCTGTTAGCGCTCTTCAGCGTGGAGTATGCTGTACCACTGCGACCAAAAAGATGTTTGGTCCCAGAGGCTATTTGAGAAACCAAGAAATGGTTATTTGAGGCGAAATTTGTGTCATGGAGTATTGAGATGTCATACAGTCTGCAACACGCTGAAGAGGGCCAACAGCACAAAACGCGTTCGTGGTTGACTTTTCTCGTTTTATCAAGAAATTGGGTTGGCCATATATCACGGAGGAAGATAAATAAACGTTTTGTTTATTATTGTCCCACTAGATGGAGAACTGCCAACTAGAAAAGCTCTTGTGAGCCTGGTCAGGATATTCTTCTTTTGTTTTTAACATCAACCCATGTTTTATTATATATTTTTATTGTTTTTTCACATATATACATATATATTACAATATACATTCAGAACGATACTAATATTAAAACCGTACGTTTAGGAGAGACAACAGAACCAACAACTGCAATTACAGGTAATGTTACCATATAAATAATATAGATAATCTCTCTCTCTCCATTATAAACAATATAATACCTAACATATTGTTTAATATATATATCTATGAAAAACAATAGAAATCTTTAATATAGCTATTTTAATTTTAGATTTTTATGTACAATATATTATATCTATATATTAATGAAAATTACCGGAAATATCAGTAGATAAACTGAAAGTGATGGTTACCATCAGATCAATTTTTAAAATATTTATCCTTATAGTCAGTAAAAGTCAAATTGGAATTGACGGACATTAGCAAAATAAAGTGCTCTTTTGTATTTCAAACGAAGTTTTTAGCTATTTTCATTATGTTAAATATCAATCACATAGTTTACATTGTTATCATTCTTTGCCTATTTTTGGAAGATATCATAAGACTATGAATGCCGATCATGTGAGAATTCCAAGTATTATAAAGAAAAACTATATTCTTTTCAATATCGAATTCTTCTTTGTGCGATCAGAGCCTACAAAACTAGATCTTTCAATTGTGTCCATAGTCTTGCGAACATCCCCCTTATAACAGATTATATTGAATATAAAATAAATGAATATGATTTGGCTCATCTTTCGATAGAGGATCAAAATGCTTATAGACCACATTCTCCAAGTATAATTTGATCATTTTTAAGTACAAAAATGGATGAATTATTTCTAAAAACAAATGAAACATTCCAAAGCTTTTTCCCGTTTGGAATTCCAACATATTTCCGCGCCAATTTTTAAAGTACCCAGTTTATAAAGAACCATGGAAACTTAAAGGGTTTTTTTAATCAAAAATTGGCGTTGTTATAGACTCTAGCTGTCATTGTGGCAACGAATTCCAGGACTCGAGACACCTACTGCTGGAATGCCCACTCTTCTTCACCGCTAGACAACAGACAATAAATAATGTTGTAGATCTATATCGATTTGTAAATAGCAGAGAGAATTATCATAGTTTTAACTATTTTTGTAAATATATTTATGATTTTCTTTCAAACCTGAAAATTGCTTTTTTGTATAATATGTCTATAACTGTTTCTGTTTGAAAAAAATGTAAATCGACGCAATTATCCCTAGCAGGGATATCGCGTTTTGTGTGTTGAAATAAAAAAAAAATAAATAAATATATATATAAAAAATATATATATCTGTACATACATGACTACCTGAAATTGTATCCATTATTCCTGTAGAAGGGCAGCTTGCGCCCGAAAGCTCTAATTGATTTTTCAAATAAAGAAACTTATCCTTTTTGAATCTATTCGTTATTAAAATAAAAATATACATTTAAAACGATACTAATATGAAACCGTGCGTTAAGGAGAGACAACAGAACCAACAACTGCAATTACAGGTAATTATTTACAGTAATTTATTTTATTATTATTTTTTATTTATTTATTTATTTCAAAAAATGTTCTCCCCATTGAATATAACAAAATATTTTTAAAACTTATTTCTGTTGGTCTTGGCGTTCAGCCAACTGAAATATTGGTAAAATAGATGATTTTTTGATCCAATATATGCTTTTTTAATTAAATATATATATGTGATATGATCCTGTCGACTCTTTATGTGATATGATCCTGTCGACTTTCAATGTGGCAATATGATAATAATGTGGGGAGAGAGAAATAAGGAAACAACAAGTTTGGAAGATGGGACCCAGCAAACCGAGAGAGAGAGGGAGCGCTAGTGGCTGCTACTGCGGAACGACCGTTTTGTGTCCCAAATGACCGTACTTTAGCTGCGTTCTCTCTCTCTCTGGTCGACTGTAGATTTACTTTATTATTTCTGGAAGAGCATATATTATGACATATGGCCCCCGTTGAAGAAGGCTGAACATGGTTTGAGTATACTTAAAGCTGGTGAAGCCAGGAATAGAGAAAATAATTTTACAGTTGAAATTAATTAAGGTTATGGTGACATAGTTTTGTGTAAATAAAATATTGTATAGTACACAAGTAAATATTATTTACAAGCAGTTTTACAACACCGGAGAGTTTGATATTTAAGGGAATTTTGGGTAATATCAAAGCTACAAAAGGCTATATACAATAACATCTAATGTATTATAAGGGAAATGTTATTGAGGAGTGTGAACAAGGAGAAGAAGAGTCACATACATATGATGAAATTCTGAAGATCATTAAGACTGGGGAACTCTACACTTTAAGATATTTTTCAGGCGGACATGGCAAGGGGAAACTTGTCATGGGCTTTCTATGCTATAGGTGTAGAGTACGAGAAATGAGATTGAGGTTGGCAATTGTGTGAGCTCAGGACTGAGATAAAAATAGAACTACATACAATGTTAGAACCTTGGCGAACAGAGCGAGGGGAAACTTGCCCTGGGCCATTCTAACTTATCTATGCAGTTACTTGTGTAGCGAGTCCAAGGGGAAAAGTCCCGTGTGTAGGTGAGGAAGTCGAATGGACTTATATTCAATTTGCGGAAAGTATGCGCGCACAGTGCCAAAAATTGGGACGAGGACTGCGTTGTCCGTTACAAGTGACAAGCTGCTCGGACACGAGGTGTTTGAACCGTCGTGGGAGCTTGTGCAAGGCGATGATTTCGCGGTGGGTTGAAAGTAAGACCCATGTCTGCGCGAAATGATGACGGACCGGACAGAATCAGCGACGATGTTTAACGTACCTCCGTGGGAAATATCGGAGGTAGGCTATATCGTGCTGGTTTGGACAAGGGACAAACATAGATTTGAAGACAGGGTCCGTGTGGCGAATGTGTGGCGCGAGAAGAAGAAGCGAACTGTGTCGCTCGATGCAGATTGTTCAAGTGCGAACAAAAAGGAGTTGATAAATATCTAGCAGTTAGTCAATCTGCATCCTGTGACGAACACGCCATTGGCTAGATGGTGTGGGTCGGTGGATAGGCTAGAGATGAACTACGAAATATATTATCATAACTGAAGGGCGAAGATTAGAATTTTGAAATGACAATATAGAAGTTCGATAATTGATTAATCAATAATTCTATAAAAGGTCCTGAGCTGGTATAAGGTTAACAAAGTTGTAAGAATGAGTGGGACATTAAGGGGAAGATAGATAAGAGTCACCAAAGGTTGGTTGTAAGCAAGGCTCACGTGGTGGTTGAAATTCTTCGACGCCTGAATTACAGGGTGAATTTTGAGTCGTTTAGGGGAAGCAATTATTTTTCGTGAGCCGTGCTTACAAGTAGGAGAGGTCATATACAAATAGGTATACAAAAGTTTAGGTGCTGGAGGCATATTTTTATAGATAATTGATTATGAAAAATCTATTGTTAATAGTAAAAATCGTAAAGCATTAATAGGTAGAATTCCTTTTTTTTTAAGAGTTGCGTTAAAATGGAAATTATTTAATTAAAATGACGATTGTTAAATTCTAATGGTAAGATAACTAATTAAATGGGTTACAAATATCTAGCTAAATAGTATGGAGAATAAAACCATTGTTAATAGGCGTGGAGAGAATAAATGGAGCTAATTACGTAAATATTGGCAACATAGTTTACAAGGAGTGAGTTCTTTAAATAAGGAATGGAAGAGGTAAAATAATTCCACTTACAGGTTATGCTGGTTTAGAGATAACAGGTAAGTTCATTGAGCTTCGGGAGAGTTCTGTCTGTGACACTGTGCGTACAAGTGTCGTACATAACAGTAGCGGCAGGTAAATGGCGGAGTCTTGTCCATGATGGTGGGAGGTGTCCTGCTCTGGCACGGCGATCGTTCTTGGGCAGATCTAGTGCTGGAAGAAGTGCGTGGCAGCTCCATCTCCGTCGTAGGTGAATACTTCTTCGGGATCACGGTTCAAAGGTTGGCGAAGAAGGGGTTGAGGGCTCGAAGAGGAGTGGTTACAGTTGAGTTGGGTTTGGCCGATCATCGTGGCTTGGCTTCTTGTTTCTTCATACTCCGGTATATGAGGGATTTGCTTCCCGGCCAGGTCTTATCCTGTCGACTCTTCTGTGATATGATCCTGTCAACTCTATGTGATATGATCCAGTCGACTTTCAATGTAGCAATATGATAATAATGTGGGGAGAGAGAAATAAGGAAACAACAAGTTTGGAAGATGGGACCCAGCAAACCGAGAGAGAGAGAGGGAGCTCTAGTTGCTGCCACTGCGGAACGACCGTTTTGTGTCCCAAATGACCGTACTTTAGCTGCGTTCTCTCTCTCTCTGGTCGACTGTAGATTTACCTAATTATTCCTGGAAGAGCATATATTATGACATATATATATACATTGAAAATAAAAAAGGCATATCCTGACCAGGAGAACGTGTTCTTTTCAGATGGCAGAGCGCCATCTAGTTGAACAGAAATTAAATAAACATTGATTTAGCCTGTTCCCTGATATTTTGCCAACCCAATTTCTTTATAAATCAAGAGAAGCCATCCACGAACTAGTTTCGCGCTCGACAGCGTGGATTAGACTGTACCACTGCGACCAAAAAGATTTTGGTCGCAGAGGTTTTTGAGAAACAAAGAAATGGGTTTTTAAGGCAAAATTTGGATCATAGAGTATGGAAAGGTCATACAGTCTGCACCACGTTGAGGGGGACCAACAGCCCGAGACGCGTTCGTGGTTGACTTTTCTCGATTTATCAAGAAATTGGGTTGGCCAAATATCACGGATGAAGTTAAATAAACGTTTAGTTTATTTTTGCTCCGCTAGAGGGCGCTCTGCGATCTCGAAAAGCTCATTTCAGCCTGGTCAGGATATGCCCCCTTTTTTTAAATATCAACACATGACCTATTTCATATTTTTATTGTTTATTCACATATATACAAATAAATTACAATAAACATTTAGAACGATACTAATATTAAACCCGTGCGTTTAGGAGAGACAACAGAACCAACAACTGCAATTACAGGTAATTTTACCAAATAAATAATCCATTGTAAACAATAAAATATCTAATATATTGCTTTTTTATATAGCTCTTTAAATTTTAGAATCATTATGTACAATATATTATATCTATATATTAATGAAAACTACCGGAAATATCAGTAGATGAACTGAAAGTGATGGTCATTAACAGATCAATTTAAAGAAAATTTGTCCTTATAGTTACTACAAGTCAAATTCAAATTGATGGACACTAGCAACATAAAGTGCTCTTTTGATTTTCAAACGAAGTTTGTAGCTATTTCCATGGATTTAAATATCAATCACATTGTTTACATTGTTATCATAAGTAAAGGATATGAAGCGTACGAGGATACTTTTCTTTTAAATTTAAAAGAAAAGTATCCTCGTTTGCTTAATATCCTTTACTTATACTTATCAGAGGATTCCAACTTTATATGTATTGTTATCATACTTTGCCTATATATATATATATATATATATATATATATATAAGATACTAGACAAATGACCCGGCTTCGCCCGAGTATCTCCCGAGGGCAATTTCCTTCATACTGAAAGTATATAAATAATAAATAGCAGAAGTATCATAGAATAGCAATACAGAAGTAACACGTAAACCACAGGTAAAAAGTGTGTGCGATGGCTAAAATTGTATTATATTACTGTTTAGGTATTTGATTTAATTATTTTTTCAAATACATTTAGTTGTTTCTGAATCAATATAGTTTAAATAGATGGCAGCTTTTCCACCCAACCCTCGAGGTACCCACCCAAGCGCATTAACCCTTGAAATTTCCTGAGTTGAGTGAGTGACTACGATGGATCTTGATTGCGATGCACATCTTCTCAGTAAGAATAAGAAAAAATAGGTTTATAAAATATTAATTAAAAATACTGGCATGTAAATATTTTTCTGTTAAAAATAAAAGAGCACATGAAAATTAGATGAACATATGTGTTTTATAATGACTGCGACTGCATTCTAAACTATTTTTTTTTTTTTTGAAAGAGATAAAAAAAAACAAAGGCCAGAACAAAAATTAACAAAAATATCCAAGCCATTATTTACATATATTAACGCTAATTTTGTAAAGTTTTTTTTTTTAATATGCCTCTTTTGTTTTTTGTTTTTAATATCAAAGCCTTCTCTATTTTATATTTTTTATTGTTTTTTCACATATATACATATTAGATAAAAAAAAAGGCATATATTGGATTTAAAAAATATTTATTTTGCCAATATTTCGGCTGGCCGAACGCCAACCTTTATCGAGGCATTACATTTTTTGTATACACAAACTCAGCGTGTATTGTGTATACAAAAAATGTAATGCCTCGATAAAGGTTGGCGTTCGGCCAGCCGAAATATTGGCAAAATAAATATTTTTTTAAATCCAATATATGCCTTTTTTATCTAATGAATTAAGTATGGATTGCTCTATTTTCAAAACAATATATACATACATATTACAATATAATTTCAGAACGATACCAATATTAAAACCGTGTGTTTAGGAGAGACAACAGAACCAACAACTGCAATTACAGGTAATGTTACCATATAAATAAAGTAAACAATCCATTATAAACAAAAAAAAATCTAACATATTGCTTAATATATAGCTATTTAAATATATTATTCTTCATATGTACAATATATTATTGCTATATATTATAGATTCAAGTAATATATTTAGGAGATTTAAAATAGTGGTAACGTTTTAGAAGAAAGCTCTACAGTTGAAACAACACCAGGTAATTGAATCTATTTTAATAATAACATAAATAATTTTTCTTTTACCGCTAGAATGATTGTTTTATTATCTTTGTTTATAGTCATACAAGGTCATGAAGTCGGAATTCAACGATCAAATTTTCAACCTTATATATATACTAGCCGAATGACCCGGGCAACGCCCGTGTTTTACCCGATTGAATGTTTTTATTCAAATACTATTTGTTACAATTATAAATTTGGCGTCTTTAATAAATGCATATATTAGTTAATAACTATAGCCTATGTGCTTTATCTGTCTATGTACTGTTGGCTTCCGTAGGCATCTCATACTGGGAAAAAGAAAGAGAGGATTCCATTTAGTTATTAACTAATATATGCATTTATTTAAAGAGCGACCCGCTCCAAACCAATAGTTACAAAAACGAAAGAGCGAGTGGGGGAGGCATGATGGGGGGGCAGAGGTGGCGTGACCGTAGCCAACCAATAGGAGGGCGCTATTGCAAAAAAAAAAGCAAACGGTGACAGAGGCCGATGAGGAATGACGCTCGTAACTGTATATAGAATTTATATTTATTATTTGATTGATTCAAATATCCTGGATATTAATCAAATAAATGTCCACTAGATGAGTTCCTTTATTTACTAAACGTATTTTCGAGCTTTCGGTCATCTCTGTCCTTCTACGGGAGTTTATAGTAACATATTTTTTAAAATAAGGCTTATTTTGGATTGTAATAAGATTATTTATTAATCCGATATTTCGATGGACCAATCTTCCATCTTTTACGAGGTATTTTTCTATGAAGCACGCAGCAGGTCGCGTGATTCATAGCAAAATACCTCGTAAAAGATGGAAGATTGGTCCATCGAAATATCGGATTAATAAATAATCTTATTACAATCCAAAATAAGCCTTATTTTAAAAATATACTTATATTATGGATGGCTCTATATTCAGAATAGTAACATATATACTCCTGTAAAAGGGTACAGAGATGCCCGAAAGCTTGGGAATACGTTTAATAAAGATAAAGAAATTCATCTCCAAAAACACTGTAGCATTTATTTGATATATTTATTGAACACTTAATCTCAAATATCAATTAATACAATAATTTCACCGCTTTTATACATAAACTAGATATTGTCTTGCATATCGGTACTATGTTTTTTGTGTATCTATTAAGTCGAGATCAATTTTGGAGCCTATATGGCTAAACTATTTTCCCATTTGATGTGGTAGATTGGTACTCTATAGGAGTATCTTAAAATAAATATTATTTTAAAGATTAAATTTTGCTACAGTATTTGAAAAATTGTTAACTTTCAAGTCATCCAGGGTTTGCTATGAAGATAGAGGCTGCGCCTGGCTAGCACACACATCAATAGTTCTTATTTTTTTTTATCTAAAGGTCGAGATAAAAAAAACTATTCATACTGGCCGAAGTATATCTTTAATTTTAAGAATCCGTGGTTTGATATATAATTATGATGAGAGATTTAAATTCAAATACAATAATTAATAAAATGAATAATATACATTTATAATGATAATAACACCAATATTTTGCGTTAAGTAATAACAGGAGAACCACCAACTGGAATTACAGGTAATATTACTATATAACTAATGTAAATTATCCATTATAAACAATAAAATATCGAACAAATTACTTGATATAGATGAAAATTTTGCCGGGAGGATATTGATCTAAAAAAGACAAAGATTGCCTCTCCCTTCAAAATAGACGTCTAGACTAGACGCCATATATATATTTTAGCCATAGATATGGCCTAGCCAATTTGCCAGCTAAATACCTCTTTGGTAGATTGTCAAGATTCCATTAGATCCCGTGTGGATCTCATGGAATAAAGTCTGTCCTAGACTGACGAGGGCCATTAGCCCGAAACCATGGTCTCTAGGTGGACGTTTCTTAGTTTGCCAAAGCTGGTATTGTGGCTTTGTCATCGACCCGAGGCCGCTAGTTTGCGGCGACGGTCAATAGATGGCGTCTGGTTTTGACGTCTATTGTTACGAGAGAGGCGACCTTTGTCTATTTAAATTACTTGATATATTGTTATTTTAGACATTAATGAATGTTTTAGAATAATTATGAACAATATATTTCCACTATATACGAGTATTATTTTTATGTAGTATATTTAGGACATTTTAAATAGTGTAAGTGTTTCAGGAGAAAGCACTACAGCTGAAACAACACCAGGTAATGAAATATATTTTGTTAATAACATAGATGTTTTATTTTACCACTTGCTTTTATCATTCAAAATATCGTCTATGTTTCAGGTGAAACAACTACAGTTGGACCCCCAACAGGTATTTATATTTTTCATTAAAAGTGCGAAAACTTATATAACCCAATTTACATATTTTCATCACGAAATATTTTACAGTTAGAATTATGATTATACCCGATTAAAAGTTAAAAAAAAACCTTATTGACAATGTAGAGAAGGTGAAAGTGTTTTTTTTTTTTTAATTTGCCGGTTGTCTGTTTTGTTGAAGAGAACAGATGCAATTTTGTTCAAAATTAGTTATATTGTGTGTCTTCAATAAATGTGTTTAGAAACAATTTATAATTTATGTAAAATAGTCAATATTGACTTCCAATATATATGAAAACTTTTTCAATATTTTCATTTCGTCCATAAGTGTATTTAAATTAATAAATGTCATTATCATTATTAGTAATTGAAATTCTAATTATATAATATTGCAACGTATATCATATATTTTGGTGGTTCGTCTGCTTTTGAAGAAATGATTCAATTATTTATTCCGAAGGTAATATTTTAATGTATCACATACTGATGTGGTGGTAGTGGTGCTAATCTCCATGGTTAAACCAATTCTTGAAATCTACACATACTGATGTGAATAATACATGTAGACACATTTAATACGCCTGAAGACAAGACTCTTCTCGACAAATTCTTCGACATTATCATCAAACATGTTCCGAACATGAACTCCCCAAATGGCAGGGATCTGTCTAGATTCAAGGCTGCTTTAAGCTCCTGATCCGGACGTGCCCTCGAAGAGGGCTACGTCGATTGTATATATCTCTCTTCATTCCTACCATTATTATTACCTTATAACTCCCTTTGTGTGTAAAGATTGACGAGATGTCAATTAAGTTGTTTAATTGTCACATTTAATAAAAATCTGAAATATATCCTTCTCTTCAAATAAAGGTAATATATGTAATTAAGAGACGATGGTAGTTTCCCAAATCAATTAGAGAAGAAAAATCAATAAAACCAAGAGGAATGTTTCATTCATTTATAAGAGGATAATCGTACAAGCTTTCGGAAAGAACGCCCTTCTACGGGTACAATCGCATATGCATTGTACCAATTAAAAGCTGTTTTGTCACAAAGCTTGTAAAACCATTTATTTATTTATTTACTTACTAAAGAATATATTCTCTTGTCTAGTGATTTCTTCTAGAATCTGTCTGTAATGTTACAATGAATTTTATTTATTTTATTTATTTATTTTGTCCATAATATAAATATATATATAAATTTTTTCCTCCCCATTGAAAATATAACCAAATATTTTTAAAACTTAATTCTGTTGACGTTATGTGGCGGTGAGTTTGTTGTTGACACACATTAAATATGTTATAACACCTTGATAAAGGTTAGCGTTCAGCCAACTGGAATATTAGTAAAATAAATGATATTTTGATCCAATAAATGCCTTTTTAATTAGAAATATATAATTATCTATTTTTATTGTCAGTGTCTAAAATATCGTTTACGTTTCAGTTGAAACAACTACAGTTGAGACAACAACAGGTATTCGAATATGTTTTTATAACATATGAATTTACAGTTGGATTTATCAATATACCCTCAAAATTTAGAATTTAGAAATTAGTTGAATACACTCATAGACAAAACTTAAAGAAATTTGCACAAATAAATTTACTGGCAATGCGTTTCTTTTAAATATCATCAAATATTATCTCTACAGACCTTACTGCAATGATATGAGTTATTGAATGAGAGGGCTTGGCTCATCAGTAGTGAATCCTCTCAGCGGTTTCGCCAGGGTTCACTACTGATGAGCCAAGCCCTCTCATTCAATAACTTATATCATTGCAGTAAGGTCTGTAGAGATAATATTTGATGATATTTAAAAGAAACGCATTGCCAGTAAATTTATTTGTGTGAAATTTTAACGATAGATGGCAATTTAATTTAATTTACTAAAACTTAAGGAAGTTAAAGGTTTTCGATATCGCGCCCTTGTCTGTTTTGTTGAAGGAATAAGTGGCATTTTATTCACACTTATTTATATTGTGTTTATTCAATAAAGGTTTTTGTGTATCAAATATATTATATTACATAAATCCCAAGGTATACAACTTTCTTACGTTTTGTCTATGAGTGTATTTCTCATTTTATTTTGGGCAACTAGAATTGTAATTTCCACTTATTTTATATCTATTAGAGTAAACCATCCCAATTTCATATATAACTTCATGTCTACTTTATCAGTGTGTTATCAATAGTTTAGATTTATTATATATAACAAATATATTCGAATAATAATATATATATATAAATATTTCGCACATATATGATAAATATAAAATAATGGTCTCTTATATCCAATAGGAACTTTTTTAGAATAAATATTCAATATGCTCCCGCCATTTTTCAGCAAAATAGTATAGTGTTGCATCATGGCTAATGTGTGTGCACCTATTTTATTTTAATTTGTAAAATTAATTTTCATATATTTTAAATTCGAATTTATATTTCATATTTTTTTTTATTAAACAGAATATATATATAATATGAACAGATTTATGTATTATAATATCATCATTTGTATTTTGGTACACTGTGTGACTTCACTGCTCTCTTTGATGTGATAAATAGATAAATTATTCTGGAGGCTACTTAAAGTAGAGTTATCTCATTATTCCTTTAAATAAATTTGTAGGATGGTTGAAACACTCTCTAGTAAAATGCAAGACCCGGCACACGAGAGAATCAAGCTTGAAGAGTTTGTCAAGCCGCAACCTGGTGCAACGATATATATGTGATAAAATTATCGACCATTTAGTGTGAGTGACGACATTTTAAATTGCCATGAGTTGTCTTATAGCCTTACCATGACCTTGGAATTTATGATATCGATAGGTCAGTATTTCTGGGTTGGCATGAGAAGGGGTTGCTACTATGAGTTTGCAGTCATGTGAACACTTAGTGTGGTTGATGGTGTCGTGTAATGTGGATGGAGATGGTAAATAGCTCTTAACAAACAATCAAATACTTGAAATCGACTATCTAAAAAATTTTATCAAGTGAAATTCCATGTTGGCAGCGAATGAATGCTTATATACCATTGCACCACATGGTACTCCAGTTGTTCGACTCATGTTCGATCCTTTTCTTACCTTGTTCGACCAAATCTTATATTTAATTGTTCTGGATTCTATATAGTCTGTAGTTATACGGATATTTGCAATGATATAATTAAATGAGGTAGTTTTATATGCATGAATTGACCATGAATTAAATTTATATCAAATCGAATTATCATTTATTATTATCTTCAAATTTATTTATATTCGAATATTTTGAAGATATATAAATAATAGCTATAGTTAGGAGATATTCATGGATAACTAGGTGATTGGTTAATTGATTCTGAATTTGCATAAGTAGTCAAAATGGCCGATGAGAGAGTGAGTACATTGTCTTGATGGTGGAGCGTATATTGTCTGATAGATATTCTCTTAATTAATTTATTTATATTCTTATATAGTTTTCAAATATATCGATTGTATTTAAAATTGAAATTATAAAAGAATAATATATTTTAATATATTATATAGTTAATTTTTTTTGTTGCCCTTTTAGCTACAAGTTCTCCATCTCAAACAAGCACAGGTAAGTTTACATAAATTATCTATTTTTTGAAAAGTGGGTTTTTACTCAATATTTAATTATAGTGTTAAAATGTGATATTTTTGTTAACTATATTGAACACTCTATTTATTTTATATCTATAACATCATTTTAAAATTATTTATTATTATAATTTTTTTATTTCAGGTAACATTTTTTTAATTATGGTTTAATTATCTAGCGTTTTAGTTAGCAATATATATTTTCATGATATAAATTAATAAAATCTTATAAATAAATTAAATATAAGTAAATAATAAGTATAATATTTATAAAATGTTGTTTGTATTTTAACAGAAAATCCCTTCGAAGGTAAATATATTTTAATTTTTAGAATTTTTTGAAACACACACAAACAAGCCCTCTGTTTTTTCACATTCTTCAGAATGTTCTAATTATAATATTTAAAATATTCTTTCAATCTTATAGACATACAATATTTTCACCTTTAATACAAGTTAGTTATATATTCAGACTATATAAATGAGATATTTAGATAATATATTCAGTTTAAAATTATTTAGAGCCACTTTTTGAAATGCAATTTTCAAAAATATCAATTAAATAAAATATATTTTAAATGTAACTAGCTTATTATTACATTTTTTTTTATTTTTTTATTTATTTATTACAAAACACACGCTATATCCTATGTGGATATTTGCATGTAAATGTTTAAACTATTTTATGTACATAGTTTTTAAATATATATATATAAATTATTTATAGTTTTAGAGAGTTCTGGAAGCATATAATTCAATAGACTTAAATAAAATAAGGTAAAACAAATTCATTCACAGTATAAGATATCACATGTCTGATGGGATACCATGCAAGTTGATATGCACGTGTATCGTGGATTTACACGTTAAATTTACATATCTATATGAATAAGCATAAAACGACTAAGAGGAGCTTCTTTCAAAATTTTATTCTGCAAGCTTTCGGACTAGACGTCCTTCTACAGGCAAAGGATAGTTGTAAAAACAAACGCATATAAACGAACATTGACAATATTTACATCCCTATATCTGTAAAAACTAACATAATAAAAAAACTTTATGACTAAGAATTTTGCATGTACAAAATTGGAGAAATTTAAAATTAAAATTTCAAATATGACAAATAATTTAAAAGGTATAATCTAAAATTAACTATTAAATAAGTACGGAGATTAAAACATATAGAAGTTAGAGATCAATAAAATTGGGCTAAATACCAAGATACACAAGACAGGGGGTCCCACCTTCTTGTGTTTGAGTTGAAACAGAATATTATATGACTATTAGTAAAGAACCTGGTATATGTCTGGGATATCTATTTTTCTATTAATGCTATTGGTTTGATTGGATATGACTGATTCTGATTAAAGTCTATTGTACTTATTGTGTATATTACGGTATAAGATTTTTGGGTGATCTAAGTTAAACTGGTGACCTGTTTGTGCTGTATGTTGGTAAATTAACGATTTAGGATCTTTGTTACGGATATTTCGTTTGTGTTCGGTTAGTCTGATATGTGTCGTTCTGCCTGTCTCACCCACATATGTGGACGAGCAATCTTGGCATGAGACGACATATACTGCTCCTGTAGAATGTATGGGAAGGTTAGGACTATCAGATTTGGTGATTGGATGTCTTAATATGGTGGACAGACTAGGATAACTGTTGTAGTGTACTTTAATTCCAAAAGGAAGGAGGATTCTGGATATTGAAATTGATGAGGCTGAATATGGGCCTGGGATAACCTGCTTTAGTTAAAGTGGATACTATTCTTGCTTTCTCTATTGTTTTAAATATGGGTAGGGAACAATGAGTGAAAATTCTTTTTGATAATGTCCTGACTGTATTAATTTTATATGCAATCGGACTATTGGAGGAGAAATGGGTATACTGCGGTGGAATGGTCTTCTTATAATATACTGTAGAGTGGAACTTCTGTGGAGTACGAATAATTAAAATATCTAAAAAAGGTAAAACAATATTTTGTTCTATTTCGTATGTGAACTTTATATGGGAGTTGAAACTATGTAGGGTGTTATGAATGAGATGTAAACTGTCGGATTTGATGATACAAAAGATATCATCCACATATCTCCTCCAATAGTATATATCCAAAGGAAGGGTAAGGTTAATCCATCTGTCCAAGAAACCCAAGACTATTTCTGAAATGACTGAAGATAGTGGGCTACCCATAGGGGTTCCTCTAATTTGCCTATGATATTGCCCTTGAAAGGTAAAAATACCCATTGATAAACAAAGCTTGGTAAGCTGTAATATTATGTCCATGGTTTGGCCATCTGTACCTGCTGTACTAAGGAAGGATTGTAGGCTATCTATAATAAGAGCATGGGGCAATGATAAATATAAAGAAGTGATATCAAAGGAGGCCATAGTATGATGCGGTGGAGGTGGTAGTGATGAAATCTCATCTAATAGTCCAAAGGACTATTGTGCTGTGCTAGTATTATATATATATATATATATATATATGATTAATTATTTACACGATGGATTAGTATTGTTTTGTAAATTATTGTACAAATAGTTCTAAACTTAACAAAGTTCTCATAAGATAGAGTATATACACAAAGAGAATTTGGTAATGTTTCAAAGTATCTACATACAATTTGATTAGTCAGAGGGCAAGATAAAAGAAGATGCTCTGGTGATTCAACATCTAAGCGGCATTCGCATGTTGGATCATTGATAGCATTCAGTTTGAATAAGAAACTTAAGAAGGGTCCTTTGCCAGTTAAGAATAAAGTAGTGAATTTATCAGAAGAAATGAAATTTGGGACAGCAATTGGAAAGAATTTCTTGAACAGTTCATTAGATTGAGAAAGATAAAACTTAAATTTTAGATCCAGATATAGTTTGTTTAATTCTTTTTGAAGGGGTTTTTTGAGTGTTCGATCTGTGAGAGAATTTGTCATATTATACTTTGTTTGTAATAATTCAAGATAATCGGTCAATAAAGGGGTTTTCGCTAGTATATGTGTGATGTAAGAAGATGAAGTCCTATAAGCATGAATGCATCTAATAAGAATTTGATATTGTATAGAATTCAACTTGGATCTTTTTGCTGCAGTGATAAAAGGAAACCAAATATTTGATGCATAGCTTATTGTAGAGCGTATCATAGCTTTATATAAGATCAATCTACGTCGAATATCAATGCCCCAAGTACGTGCACATAATGAGAATAATATATTCTTAAGTTTCGTAGCTTTCATAATTATATTGTCAACATGTGTTCCAAAATTAATCTTATTCCTTTGTCTATGATTTTTAAAAATAACTCCCAAAATTTTAACAGTTTCTGATGGTTGAATTATTTTTCCATCAAAATTAATGGGCAATTTTTCATAGTTATGTAGATAGAGTATACCTGTTTTGTTTGGACTTAGTGAAAGTTTTACCTTTTCACACCATGCTTTGATTTTTATTAAACATTTGGTAATATTAAACTGAAGATCATAGATGTTTGAACTCCATACCACAAATGTCACATCGTCCGCGAAAGCAATTACTCTAGCAAAACTTTCGTTAAAAGATAAGTTGAAATCATTAAGTAATATATTCCAAAGAATAGGAGAAATAATACCACCCTGGGGACATCCCTTATTTATCTTTTTTATACACTTTACATTAGTATATTTAAACTCTACACTCCGGTCTTCAAAGTAAGAATTAATTATTTTTATAAGTACCGCTGGAAAATTTGCCTTGTCCAATTTTTGGAGAATTGCCGGATGCCATGCGTTGTCGAAAGCTCCGCTGATGTCCACTGTTACTATTGCCGTATTTTCTGTTTCTCTTTCTCTTGTAAAGCAGAGATTGTTGATTTTTCTTGTGTAAATCCATATTGAGCAGGATGCATAACATTATTACTATTAATATGATTTAAAAGTTCAATATGAATTAGACTTTCAAAAATTTTACCTAAATTAGAAGACAAGCTTATAGGGCGGTAGGCTTTCGGATCTTTATAATTTTCTTTATTAGGTTTTTTTATAATCATTACTGCTGACTTTCTCCAGGCCTCCGGATAATAATTAAGTCCCATACAAGCATTGAACAATTTTGTTAACACAGGAGATATATGATGAACTGCCGTTTTGATCATCTGATTGCTTATATGATCTATTCCTGGAGCCTTGCCATTTTTAAGTTTTTTAATTATTGAACAGATTTGAATATTATCAAAATAAATGATTTTATCATTAGAAAAAGTATAACTCTTGTCTCTGATTAATTTATGATAGTTTGTGTCAGAAGATTGACAGTCATTCGGAAATAGAGAAGATAAAAGATTTTTCATTTCTGATTCGAGCACATCTTGAGATACATCTAGAATTGGTAAATCAAAAGACCTAGGAGAAATTTTTTGTTTAAAAGTTTTGTAAGTATTACCAAAAGGAGATGTATTTTCAACTTCCTCCAGGAATACCCTCCAGCTTACATTTATTGTTTTTTCAATAATATTCATATACTTATTTCGTATTTCTTTATACATTTTTTCATCAACTAGCTGTCTATTAGACCGTTTACCCCGATAATATAGATTTCGAACATATTTAAAATGATTTTTAAAAAGTTCCAGTTCATCCGTCCACCAATTAAATGGATTATTATTTAAATATTTTGGTTTTAATCGTAGAGATGCATATGCAGCTTCAATTAATATGTCAGTTATGAGAGAAACTACACAGTTTATATCGTTTATATTTACTATTTTACCTAATTTCATCATTGCCTCATTTATCCTTGTACATGCAAAATTCTTAGTCATAAAGTTTTTTATTATGTTAGTTTTTACAGATATAGGGATGTAAATATTGTCATCTTTATAATGGCTCAATGATCGTTTATATGCGTTAGTTTTTACAACTATCCTTTGCCTGTAGAAGGACGTCTAGTCCGAAAGCTTGCAGAATAAAATTTTGAAAGAAGCTCCTCTTAGTCTTTTTATGCTTATTCCTTTAACCTAATTTTAAGAGTTCTCATCGTTTAATACATATATATATATATATATATATATATATATATATATATATATATATATATAAATGAATGTCTGTGTGTGTGTGTCCTCTATGGATTCAAAAACCATACATCCAATCGCCGTGAAATTTTGGGATATTATTAGGTGTATCCCCGGAAAGGTTTAAGAAAAATAAAATCTTGAATATCTTTAATATCCTTAGAGTTATTTGCAGATTTGTAGCTTTAACTCGCAAGCAACGCCACCTTGCGACGGGGTCTGCCCCCCCCCCCCCCCCCCCCCGTCCGGCCGCCGGCCAGTTGGTTGGACAGTCCAAGTTCCCACCGACCAATCAGAGGGATCAAGAGCCCCCGTCCGGCCGCCGGCCAATCAGAGGGTTCAAGAGGTCATGGCGCGCGGGGGGCGGGTGACCTCCGGGAACTACGTCCATCTTCCATAAACGACCATGATTTTATTCAACTTATCGAGTATTTTTCAAGGGACCGGGTAAATATATTCACTAGATAAAACGATGATTTTGTAATGTAGAAAATTAGGAAAGACAAAATTCAGGATGACACGGCACACAGGGACCGGGAAAAAATGTTCACTTTATCGAGAGATTCAAATTTACGAGTTTCAAATTATCAAAATATATCTTTTTTTTTATAGGTTTATAGAGAATTGTTTTAACAAATGTTCGTTAGACAAACCTTTACTCGGGTAAAACCTCGGGCGAAGCCGGGTACGTCCGCTAGTTTATATATAAATCTTATTTCAAACTAGTTGGATTATTGTTTCATTAATTCCTGTAGAAGGGCGTATGTGCCCGAAAGCTCGTATATATTTGTTTTAATAAAGATACGCAGCCCTTGATGCTTTATTTTATTCCGTTATAAATCGTACAGGGCTTTTTCAATTGATATATATATATATATTTATCCCCTCTCAAAATAAATTTTCATTTTTTTATTTCGAGTTTCGAATAATCTATTTTTTTTAGCTTCTCAATGAGGCAAATTTTGAAATGCCTTGCTTATAAAATGAAACATTAAAAAAACGAATCCAATAGGAGAAAGTTCAATTCATTGTTGGGAAGGTTTCCCTAAATATTTCTCGTCCAGTTGGATGCTGTCAAGATTAAGAACTGCCTAAGTGGTGGAGTTACTTTTTGAGGAATGAAAATTGAAAATTTGATGGGGAGATTTGTTGATATTTATAATTTAAAATGTTCATTTTTCATTCTATGATTATATTAATCTGTGGATTATTTTATTCTGTGGTGTAGATTATGTGTATATATATAGGTATTTTCTTTGAGTAAGTGTGGTTGAGAATCTGTGTGGAGACGTATGAGTTTTCTTTGAGTTTCTTAAATCTTTTATAGTAATTTGACTTCATTGTAATTAGTGTCTTCAATAAAGAAGCTTTTTTACTTATAATAGAAAATAATTATTAAGATTCTCCCAACAATTTAACGTGACAATTTTCACTTTAATCAGTTTTTACTTATGCATGTGACAATTGGCATATACTTGCACTTTGTATGACGTATGGGTTCTCTTGTATATGGTATAAATATATATTCTCATATATATCTGTATATGCGTGTGCATCTAAAGTACGATAAAAAATTATACTTTATAAATTAGCGTAAAGATAGAGGCTGCCAAGTCGGCATTCATAGTTCTTCAAATAAAGAATAATTTCTAACGCTTTGCCGAATGTTTTCATTTTTGTTCGTTCCTGACGAGGACAAAAGATTTTTGTCGAAACATCGAGACAATAAAAAGATTTACTGGCCGAAGTATCTTTTATTTGATAAATTAGCTACTAGAATTTACCATTTACATGATATTTTCGAAGATTTATTTGGTTTAATCAATGTTATTAACAATAAATGATTTTAAAATGGAGAAGTGCGAATGGCAATATAAAAATGTCTGCTCTCTATCAAATACATTTAGAAATAACTAAGATTTTTCGGATCAATTGAACAAATGAATCTTACCCTAATACATTTAAAAAACGAAATGTATTAAATACGGTGTGTGAGGAGAATGAGCTCCGAGAGAGCCAGCTTCTAAAAGAGAAATCGGCTAAAAATTGCGATGTCAAAGGCGAAAAATTAGAAACAAGGCGAGAAGGAAAGATTCGAAGACAAATCTTGCTGTGAAAAGAGCTGCTGATGTAAAAAAATGTTCAAAGCCGCCGGGGCTGGCTATGATTAAATTGGGCACGTACGTTATCGGCGGGGCTTTGCGGGAGGGTCCAAATCCTTTTATCTTGGTCCGATTGATTGGGGGACAAAGCCGCTTAGACTCGGCTCGCTCGCTCGCCTCCAGCGCCGAGGGAAGGGTTGGTGCGTGGCGCTGGACCACCGGATGTACGCACTTTGTTCCCCAGAGTTAGCCAGCTGGCACGGCTGTTTCATAAAACGTTGAAATATTTGTTTTTCATTGTGTGAAAAACCACAAAGCGTATGCCTGGGCATTGGTCACAAGAAATAAACTTATGTTTACTAATATTTGTAAATTTGAAAAATGGGCGAAATTTTTATAGAATCTTATAATATTTTTGTGTGTGTCGTTGAAATATTTCAAATTATATTAAAATATAAATATTTCACGTTCTTCGCGAGTGTTAATTGTTTATATTTATATTCAGATAATCTTAGAGAGAGAGGGTTTGAGATTGAAACTATCTTTATTAATCGCCCATATAAATTTATATAGTGCCAAATAAAAGAAAAAATTATAATACAGAGTTATAAGAGAAAATAATATATATAAATGTATAAATATTTACATCAGACACGATCCCTCTCTGAAGGAACATCTGAATCATCTCAAATGCTTAAAGCCGCCCTGAATTCGGAAAGGCCCGTGCTTATAACGGTGTTTTTGTCCCCAACGTGCTCAATTGCATCGCCGAGGAAATATAAATATATATAATAGATTATATATATAAATTATATATATAATCTAAAAACTCAAAATTTATATATTTTCAAAAATATTTATTTTATTTTTATTCATTGATAATTCTACTTTTGTTATCATCGTTTTTAGAATGACTTTCAGTTTTGTTGTAAATATACGTAGTTAACATATCTATATAATGTGAAAATAACTAATGTGTAATCTTTCCTCAAGTAATTGAAATTAGAAGCTAACTGATGGTGAATAATTATCTTTTTTACCAAGACTGCACCGTCAACCCTTTATATTATCAATCAATTGTCTTATCAACCCTTTATCTAACAACAAACAAATTATTCATAACATACATTTTCACAAGATACAACGGTGAACTAAGATATTTGAAGATTGCTTCAAACATTCTCGAAACATCCTTGAGAATGAAGAGTTAAAATTATTATTTTAAAACAATCATCAATTTATTTATTTCAAAAATTGTCTATAACACACAAAGAATGTAATATATATTTTCTCCCCCTTTCAATATCATTAATATTTAAATATGTAAAAATTAATTTGTATATAAAATAGTATATATCATCTATTTTTTATCGTGATAATCCTGTTGAAGGACTGACAAGTCCGAAAACTTGAAAATAAACATTTGAACAAGAAACTTAACCCTGGAAGCTTTATTTATTTTATAAATCATTTTGTAGTTTATAAAACTATATATTTCTTTATTACCCCCATATAATATATTATAAATCTCATATCACCTTTGAATAATTCATCATAGGAATATGTATATAAGTTATAAAATAAATTTGTAAAATGTTGTGGTTTGACATTCTTTTAGCGATATTCCTTTCTAAATATTTTATCATTACAAAATTAAATGTTAATTATTTATGATATTCATTGAGGTGTTTCAGTATACAGCAAGAAAAACATATGATTTTCAGATGTCGAATTTAAGCATATCTATATAATCTTCTTTCTTATCTCTACTCAATCATATCAGGGTATCAAGCTTGTAAAACTTTAGACTTGACAACCTTCATGACTGGGTGAAATAGAATGCGTCTACCTTTGTCATTACTCAGTGGTAGGCCGACTTAGCTCCAAAAGAAATAGCCGCCTCTAACATGAGGAACAGATTCCATATGCAGCTGCTTCTAACATGAAATACAAACGCTGCTCATCCTGTATCCCTGGATTAGGAGCCTTTACAGGGTATTATCAGCCAGGCCAGCTGAGCCCAGGTTTTTTAGTGAGCTTGTTAATAAAATGATTATCAATATACGTCTATAGATTGTTTTTACTGATATTTCTGCGCTAATTTACTTCTGTAAAATCTTGGCTTCGCTTGAAAACAGTATATTTACATGATGTGTGTTAAAATAAATGTATATTTATAAAGTGTTAAACCCTTATTTGAATTGAGAGTATTGATATTTACAGAAACTACAACTTCAATTGCAGGTAAAATATTGAATATCTTTATTTAAAAATATATTTTTGTATTAATATATAATTTTGAAATAGTAGTTTAAATCACACACACACAATCAAATCTCTCTCATTCTAAATATAATATATAATAAATATATTTTACATGAAATTATTTTTCTATTGATATAACAGCAATTAAACATTAATTATGATTATGGTAAAACATTAATTATGATATAAAGACCTGAATTACAGTCATATTGACAATATTCAATAGTGGTATACACTGATAGAGATATGCAAATCAAAATAAAACCACATAACGGTCTCTCAAGAGAGATTGAACAATGAATAACATCTTCACACTTGAAAAATTCAAGATTTTTACAAAATTTAAGCGACTAATTGAAAGTCAATACTAAACACGAATTTCGTAATATATTAAAAATTTATAAACAGTTTTTTTTATTCTGAGAAAGCAAGCTTACGAGAAAAAATGGTCTTCAACTGGATGATAAAATTTATATGAAGAGAAATACAGGCTGGTTTAGAGATAAACATTTGTTTTTATAAAGAGCCTAAATTTATCTATCGTATAAATTTGAACAACCAGTATAAAAAATAAAGTCTTTCTTCAATATTTCGCTTTGTTACAATAGAAAAGAAACTTATTTTTATTTTTGAATAATTTTTATAGTACTACGAACAATTCCACTCAATGTACACGAATTTATTAAAACTAATCTTCATAGTATTAAATTGTTTTGAACAAAATAAATAGGATAATATCGTCTAATAGTAATTATTGTTACACACTAAATATACATAAATACTTAATTTTAATTACAAATAAATTTCAGAGTCTACAACCACGTCTGCAGGTAATATTTATTCTCTCTTGCTGTTATTAAAAATTGTGACCATTTATATATAAATATCTAGAGTATAATATATATGTGTATTTCTTATTTTGAGTGTGTGTTTGTTTGTATATCAAATATATATTAATATAAATCATTATAACTTACAAAATATATCATATATAGTAAGGTTTTTAGCGTTCAAATATCAGACCCTTTTGAAAATAGGGAATTCCATATTTAATCCATTAGATAATAAAAATACATATATTGGATTGAATAAAAGATTTATTTGCCAATAATTTGGTTGGCTGAACGCCAACCTTTATCAAGGCATTACATTTTTGTATACACAAACTCAGCGCCTCATAGTGTTATAATATCACAGTTGAAAAAATTTTTAAAATACAAAGTAGGTGGGGGAAATTTGTGCATGCAAAAATTATTATAAAAGTTACAATCAGAATAAGTTGAATATCTTAAAATATTGAAGGAGAAAAAATAATAAGGTCCATCCTATATTTTAAATATTTGTATTAAATACATAAATATTTTTACGTTCTTTTTGAATAGATATAATAAATACCATTATACCATATACTGCAATGATATGAAATTAAATAAGATATTTAATAGTTTTTCAACAAAATTTTGCATCAGGCCCATACCAAAAAAAAAACATATCGCAAATATATAATATACCTATTATTTTGTAATATATATTCTGTATATATAATTGATTCATTATTTTATGTTAATAAATGCATGTGTAAATAGTTCGTTTACATATTTATACCAAATAGGAATGTTCATATAAGATTCTTATTCATAAATTATTAAAGAAATCAGAGAGAAATTTGAAATTTCCTGCTTTTTAACGTTATTTTAGTGAAATAATAAAATACCGGACTCTCTTCTTCTCTGTGCTCATCTTCTTCTTCTTCTTTCTTATCTCCACTCAATCATTCAAGACTGGGTGAAGTGGAATGCGTCTGCCTTTGTCATTAAGACCGGGAGCACTACTCAGTGGCAGGCCGACTTAGCTTCAAAAGAAATGGCCGCCTCTGACTTTAGGAATAGATTCCATGTGCAACCACTCCTAACATGGATTACAAACGCTGATCATCCTGTATCCCTGGATTAGGAGCCCTTACAGGGTACTATCAGCCGGGCCAACTGAGCCCAGGTTTTTTTAGCGAGCTTGTTACTGCTCCCCCTCCTCCTTTTTAATCCGGGCTTGGGACCGGCAAAGGAGGAGTTCTTTGTGCTCATACTTCCCGTTATATATTTTCTTTTTTTTTTTTCTTTTGAAAATAAATCTGAGTTATTTATGACAATCGTTGAGTACTTTCGGATTATGGCTAGGTTAAAACGTATCTTATAACTCTTAGATTTCGTATTTAGCATGTCCTTTGAATAATAGTTCATATTCGTCTCAGGTATTCTTGTTTTCTGATATTTCTGCACTAACTCACATTTATTCTGGGAAATCTCCACTTAACTGGTGAACAGAATGCATAATGTGTTGTTGTTGTTGTCGTGTCCAATGAATAGCCTCAGATGTGTCCGTACATCTCTATCACAGCAATGTCCATTATCTTGGGTGGGAAAAGCTGCTGCTCTGGTTCAATTTTCTGCAAGGCTTGCTTTTCATTGGAAAATGGGTGCCGTTGCTACGTTAGTCACCTTGGAAACAAACTATAATAAGGTCGAATATTCCAAGAGTCCAGGTGGGACCGCAGGAAGGTGTGGCCAGACTTCTCCCCCCCACCCCCCCCCCCCCCCCCTGTGTGATAAGATAAATTGATCTTTTTAAAAAGTACTAATTATATATTTGAAGTTTAATTATATATTTTGAAATTATCGTTATTTACAGAGGCTACAACTCCAACTGCAGGTAAAATATTTATCCTATAGAGTTAAATATATTTTTGTTTTAATATATATTTTTGAAATAGTAGTTCATATCACACACAATCTTATATTTCTCATTATAAATAATATATATAATCTATCTGTATATTAAAAACATTTTATACAAACAATTTAATTGATAAAACGGCAATTGAAAACTTGGTAAAACATTAATTTCTAATTATTTTCAATTTTAAACAAAATTTTCAGTTTATTTTTATTTTACCAATATACAAATAATATCATACTTATATTTAATATATTTTTATTTTAGAATTATTTTTAGTTATTTCTGATACTTATTGAGGTGTTTTCTTTCTGATATCAGCAAGAAAAAATCATTCATATAATTTTTTTGATGTCGATTTAAGCATATATGAAGCAAGAAAATGATTATTCTTTGAGAGTGAAAGCTTGTAAAAAAAGGAACTTACCCTCTATTATTAATTTGTTTATTTTTTTGCTTTGTTGTCTTTTTTGCACAAGTTGAATCTGGTTAGAACGATGTATGTGAATTAGATTATTCTTTTGTTGCCTTAAATACGAGGTAATTAACTCGTTTCTCTCTCTATGTCTAAAAATGTTCAAAGTTTAATATATTAATTTTATAAATCTGAGAGTTGTCTTCAAAAACGAGCCAACAATTAATTTTAAATAATTGTCCATATTCGTCTCAATAATTACTTTTCTATTTTTGCCCAAAATAATATTTATTCTGTGGAATCCCGATAACACTGGTAAATAGAATATTTTCATAATGTGTGATAGAATAAATTAATATTTATAAAAAGTAATATGTATTTGTTTGAATTGAAATTATCAATATTTACAGAGGCTACAACTCCAACTGCAGGTAAAATATTTATCCTGTTAAACAATTAAATCTTTATATGTATTAATATATATTTTTAAATAATATATAGTTCATTTAAAACATAGCTATATCATTTTCAATATTATACGAGGGCCATCCAATAAATAAGTTTCCCTATTTTTTTTTCTGCAAACGAAACGTTGTAAAAATTAGTTAGTATGAAATAAATGGTCACTAGGATGCGTTGGAAGCTGGTGACCTTCAAAATCACGCTACTCGTACGCGCAAGTCCGTAGCGCTTCAGTTTCCATGGAGCTACCACTGGTGAACGTCTCCACTTGCGAACTCCGTTCTGTAATTCGTTTTTTTCACGGCGAAAAATGAAACTGCGGTCAATATTCATCGCAATTTAGTGCCAGTGTATGGTGAAGGATGTATGAGCATCCAAATGGTTCGCCAATGGCGTTCATGGTTCTTAGAAGGAAGGCAAAACGTGCATGATGACGAGCGAAGCGGCAGGCCCGTTACTGCTACGGACAATGCAGCCGTTGCTGCTGTTCGGAATGTGGTGGAAGCAGATCGCCGCGTCACCATTGACGAAATAATGATTCGACTGCCTCCTGGAATCGAAATTGGACGATCTTCGACTGGAACAATCATGTCAGATATTTTGAATTTTCGCAAAGTCTGCGCAAGGTGGGTCCCACGTTTGCACTTGGAAAATCACAAGCAACAACGGATGGAGGCAGCCCGAGCTTTCCTGGAAATGCATCAAAGAGATGGAGATCAACTGTTTCCCGTATTGTCACTGGAGATGAAAGCTGGATGCATCGTTCAACTCCAGAAACAAAACGACAAAGCATGATGTGGAAGAAGCCTGAGGAAAGTGCACCAAAAAAAGGCGAAGGTCACAATCTCTGCAGGCAAAGTTATAGCTATGGAAAACTTCAAATGGGAAATTTTCACACATCCACCTTATTCTCCGGAACTTGCCCCAAGCGACTTCCATCTTTTTCCAGCACTCAAGTGACACCTTGGAGGCAAGCACTTTGCGAATGATGACGAAGTGCAGGAGGAGGAGAACCACTGGCTACGAAGACAGGACACGGCTTGGTACAACAGTGGTATCAAAATATTACTACAACGGTACCAAAAATGTTTGGACAGAAATGGTGATTATTTAGAGAAGTAGTCTATGAGTTGTATAATGAAAATAAAATAACTGCATAATTGTAAATAATGTGGTTTATTTGTTAAAATATAGGGAAACTTATTTATTGGGTGGCCCTCGTATATAAGCTCTATGTTTAATAAATATTTTAAAAAGGTTTTTCTTCTAATGTAACAGCCATTATATATATACGTTATTTTGAAAATAGAGCAATCCATATTCAATTTATTAGATAATAAAAAGGCATATATTGGATTTAAAAATATACTTATTTTTCCAATATTTCGGTTGGCTGAACGCCAAACCTTTATCAAGGCATAGTGTATACAATAATGTAATGCCTTGATAAAGGTTTGGCGTTCAGCCAACCGAAATATTGGCAAAATAAATATTTTTTAAAATCCAATAAATGCCTTTTTATTATCTAATATATATGTTATAGAAAAATATTATTTCATTTGAAAATTAAAATTTATACGAAAGATTTACTCTGTTAAATCGACTTACAGAGTTAGCACTTTCCGTATAAAAACTCATTGTTGTTGTTTCCCATTGGCCGGGCCGGTTTAAATCCTTTTATAATTATGTAAATAATCTTAGGTTTTCTTTATTATTAAGCCTTAAATCAGGCAATTTTTTACTCAATTTATGTTTAAAATATTTCATAAGATAAATTAAAGCAATATTGATCTGAAGATTTTGGTTAATTTACCACGACTTCAATCCCAAGCATGAATTCCAATCCTTGAAAACCTTAGGAAATTCAATTCTCTATATCACACAAATGTATCATTATAATATATATGCAAGTGTCCCTAGGAGGACATAGCGCTCTAAGTCGAAATAAAGAAATGAAGAAATAATATATATAAATATATGAACTTGAAAAACCAATAATTATCATATATAAACCTGCATTACAGTCTTATTCACAAATGAAAACAAAATGTTACTATACATTGATAGAGATACACAAATCATAATATAACACACACCAAATTCAAAGGAGAGATTGGACAATGAATAACATATTTACACAGAAAATTTCAAGATTATTTCATTTTAACAACTTTTTGACAGTTAATTTTATACATGAATTTTGATATTTATTTCAAAATTAGCAATAAGAATATTTGTAGAACGATATTTGACAATCATACCGCAAATGTTAGTATGATAGGATGAATTGTGAAGAGTAATGATAAACGGAAAAATAAAAGTATCCAGGGATGGGAATCGAAAACTGGATACTTTTATTTTTCCGTTCATCATTACTCTTCACAATTCATCCTTTCATACTTCATCCCTAAGGTTAGAAACAAATCGTTATTTCTCCTTAAAATAAATTTAGATTTTTCGTTCAAAAGAAACATTTGTGGTATTATTGTCAAATTTCGTTCTACATTCATAAGCCACATTATATTGTATTATAAGAAGATTTGTTGAAATGGCAATGCTCTCAGATTTGTAAATATAACAATTATGTTAACATGAATCATGAAAATTTTTCTTATAGAATTGTGAATAGTTATAAAACGAAGAGAAAATTTTTTTTATTAAAATGCATGGGCTACAAGCTTTCGGGCTTCACGTCCTTCGACGGGTACCCGTCGAAGGACGTGAAGCCCGAAAGCTTGTAGCCCATGCATTTTAATAAAAAAAAATTTCTCTTCGTTTTATAACTATTTATAACAATGATGTATATATTGTTATTGAACAATGACTTGTTACCCTGTTATGTGTTGCATTGAATAGAAATGTATTTAATAATGATTTAATAATTAATATATTAATTAAATAATAACGTATTTGTTAGTTTGTTTGTTTGTTGTTGTGTAATGCTATCTTACCTTTTAGTGTGAGGTTGTTTACCGTTCAATAAAATCCTCCAGTGATCTGTTCCTTCTCCTATCTTCCTCTTTTTCCAACAGTTTTTTATTCAAATAAATAAGGCATATTTTGAATTATAATAAGATTATTTATTAATCCAATATTTCCCTGGACTAATCGTCCATCTTTTACGATTGGTCCATCGAAATATTGGATTAATAAATAATCTAATTACAATTCAAAATAAGCCTTATTTTTTAAATATATATATAATGGATTGCTCTATATTCAGAATTCTTTTTATTTTAACTAAGCAAATATTTGATAAAAATGCTTTTCTAACGGTAATTGAAGTATGAGGAGAATTACTGGCTGGTTATAGAAGTAATAATTGGATTTTTATAAACAGCCTATATCACCCTTTACAACTTTGATTAGACATTAGAAGAACGCCTTTCTTTTAAAGATTATTTTTCACAATTATAAAAGAAACTCATTGTTAATTTTTAACTCAATATCTATATTACTTAAAATATTAACTTGTTGTTTCTTATCCCCTTGTGTAAAAATTACACGAATTCCATGAGTTCAGGCTCCTCGAGCTAAGATATCATGGAATGGGGTGTAGGGGTGCAGCTTTCGTTGATCATGGCACCATGATCTAGGCACACCTTGGTGAAAGTCTGAATTTGCCTGTAGTTAGAGGCCATTCCTAACATGGAAGCAGACGCCTTTGCTGCCGACTCTAACATGAGTACCGACGCAGCTCCTCCGTATCCCTGGAGTGGGACCCTTGCTGAGGTCTATCAGCCGAGTCAGTTGAACTCAGGATTTTTAAAGAGGTCTACTCCTGTTCTAACAATGCTGCTGTTGGTCCAGGACTGCTTATTCGTCAGAGTTATTCTGCTTGTTTCGCCTCCCCTTGTGTAAATATTACACGAATTCCATGAGTTTAGGCTCCTCGAGCTAAGATCTCATGAAATGGGGTGCAGGGGTGCAGCTTTCGTTGATCATGGCACATGATCCAGGCACACCTTGGTGAAAGTTTGAATTTGCCTGTAGTATCATATCTGAAGATCGTTCCCCTATCCGCCACCTGGGGACGCGCCTTATAGCAGTCAGCTCTGCCAAGGGAAATATCCACTCTATATACATGAAATATATTTTTAAAAACACTCATTATGTGTTATTTATATGATATTTAATTAATATTTATTTCTATCATAATAGGATATAATATATTCTGATAGTTACTTATTGCTAAGTTAGATATTAAATTGCCTAATATTTCAAAATAATTTTCAGAGGCTACAACCACATTTACAGGTAATATTTATTTTCTCTTTCAGTTCTAAAAATGGAGTCATTTATATATACATATACTAGCCGAATGACCCGGGCAACGCCCGTGTTTTACCCGATTGTGAATGTTTTGATTCAAATACTATTTGTTACAATTATAAATTGGCGCCTTAAATAAATGCATATATTAGTTAATAACTATAGCCTATGTGCTTTATCTGTCTATGTACTGTTGGCTTCCGTAGGCGTCTCATACTGGGAAAAAGAAAGAGAGGATTCTATTTAGTTATTAACGACCCGCTCCAACACAATAGTTACAAAAACGAAAAAGCGAGTGGGGGAGGCATGATGGGGGTGGGGGGGCAAAGGTGGCGTGATCGTAGCCAACCAATAGGAGGGCGCCATTCCAAAAAAAAAAAAGCAAACGGTGACAGAGTTGATTAGGAGATGAGGAATGACGCTCGTAACTGTATATAGAATATATCTCAAGTTTATTATATATGTTTATTTTATTTTATTTTATTATTATTATACCTAAATATATTTTGTTTGTTCGTATATCAAATATAAAAATATAACGCATTATAACTTTCAAAATATCATATAGGTTTTCACTTTTATAAAAACAAATATTAGACTCTATAACAAAATTTATATTAAATTGTTTGAGATTTTTTTAATTATTATAAATAACATTTAATATTAAAGATAATTTGAGAAACAGCTTTATCAGAAAGTTTCATGAATAAATTATAGCTTTCAAATCAGAATTTTGCAATTAATCATTAACAATTTGCACGATATCTTGTCAAAATATATAGATGGCACAGTATATAAGCCACTCTCTAAATATTTGTCGTTTCAATTTTTTTTTCAATTTTTGAGTTTCTAATATCTTTAATAGATTCTGGGCAATGACATTCAAAGATATATTTCATAAATAATTATGATACATTAACGCGCCATCTGTTATCAAAATTTGAAACAATTATAGACGCGTATGATTCTTAGAAAAAAACAATTTCTACTGTCCTTACTGCAATGGAAAAAAATATATGAATAATATAATTAATTTTCCATTGCAATAAAGATAGTAGAAATTGTTTATTTAAAAAAAAATCATACGCGTTTATAATTGTTTCGAATTTTGAATACGAATAATATCATACTTATATTATCAAATATTTTATTTTTCTTTATTTCGACATAGAGCGCTATGTCCCCCTAGGGACACTCGCACTTTAAACATAAACAAAAATTTTGAAAGAAAATAAAGAAAGATATTTAAATATGTACAGAATTTGTATGCAAGTTAGTTAGATGAAAGATAAAAAATATATTTATCAACACAAATTATGATTTTCATAGAGAGTGTGAGAGAGAGAGACGGGGTTTTTTCTTTCTGATTTTAGTATAAGAAAACGCTTCTTAAAGATTTCGATGTAGATTTTGCATATCCATTGAATAATTGTCCTTATTTGTCTCTATAATTTTGTTTTCTAATATTTCTGAGCTTGAAATTATCTTTTATTCTTTGAAGTCCCTATAACCCTGGTAAACAGAATAGTTATATAATGTGTGTTGAAATAAATGAATCTTCATAAAAAATGTTTAAAATTTATTTGAATTGAAATTATCGTTATTTACAGAGGCTACAACTCCACCTGCAGGTAAAATATTTATCCTGTTCAACAATTAAATCTATTTGTATTAATATATGTTTGATCTAGTAATTCATTTCAAACATAGCTATATTATTCTGAATACTATGTATATTCTATGTCTATTAAAATACTTTATGAAAAGTTTTTTTTTTTTCTAATAAATAAAACAGCAATTTAACTTGGTAAACATTATCATATAAGGACCTACATTACAGTTGAATTTACAACTTACAACAAAATGTGAAAAAAGAGCACAAATATAACATTGTACTGGGATAAGGTGCATAAATTAAGAAAAAGGCATCTCCTTATCGTGCAACTGAAAGTTGCTGATGGCTTGCGCCATCTAGGGTCAACAGCCCGAAACGCGTCCGTGGTTAGATTTTCTTGATTAATCAAGAATGGGTATTTGGCCAATTCTGGAATAATTAAAAATCAACGAGAATAGTTGATATTTATTCCGATAGATGGCGCCAGCCATCAGCAACTTTCAGTTGCACGATAAGGAGATGCCTTTTTCTTAATTTACAACAAAATTTTACTATACATTGGTAGAGATTTGCAAATCAGGATCTATAACACACCAAATTCAAAATAAATATTGAACAATAAATTAGATCTTCACGTAAAATATTTCAAGAATTATCCATTTTAAAGACTTCTTGACAGTTAATACTATTTATGAATATTGAAATTAAATTAAAAAAATAAAAATAAGAATTTTTTTAAGCAAGCTTTCGATATAAATGCTCTTCTACTAGGTAATTGAAGTTATATATAGATAAATAATGGCTGGTTATTGCAACTTTGATAAGCGAGTAAAAGAATGCCTTTCTTCGAAATAATGGTTTGTTGCAATAAAATAGAAACTTTATTATATTTTTAGAATTAATTTCTCTACTACAAAATATCAACTCAATATAGATATATTCTATTGAAAACCAAACTTGTTTCTATATAAGATTTTAAATTGAATTTTGAATATGTCAATAAGAAAATATTTTCTAATATAGTTCCTTTTATCTATCAAATACTGAAATGCCTTATATATTTTCACCGCTAGACAACAGACAATGTTGTAGATCTATATCAATTTGTAAATAGCAGAGAGAATTATCATAGATTTAACTATTTTTGTAAATATATTTATGGCTTTCTTTCAAACCTGAAAGGCTTTGGTTCCTAATATATATTATTGTTTTTCTTTTTATTTCGATTACTTTTTCCTGTATAATATGTTTATAACTGTTTCTGTTTAAAAAAAAATGTAAATCGACGCAATTATTCCTAGCCGGGATATCGCGTTTTGTGTGTTAAAATATTTTTTTTTCTTCAAATTTCAGAGGATACAACCACAGGTAATATTAATTCTCTCTATTATTTCTAAATATTTCAGTTTTTTTATAAATAAATATTTATAGAATACTATATTTATGAGTATTCTCCGAACATATATTTTTTTTGTTTCTATATCAAATATGAGAGAAAGAATTTATATAAATCATTATTTAAATTTAAAAAGCATATATTGGATCAAAATATCATTTATTTTACCAATATTTTCATTTGGCTGAACGCCAACCTTTATCAAGGTATTATAACATTTTAAAACCTTATTTTTTATTATTTATAGTAGTAATAGTTATTTTTTATAGTATATTTATAGTTATAATATCTTGATAAAGGATGGCGTTCAGCCAACTGAAATATTGGTAAAATAAATGATATTTTGATCCAATATATGTATTTTTAATTAAAGATTTATTTATGGATTGCTCTATTTTCAAAACAAAATAAATCATTATATAACTTTCAAAAATAACATATAGGGTTTCAGTTTTAAAAATAAATTATTAGACTCGATGTAATTGAAATTTAAATATTACTTACATTTTGGAATTTGTTTAATTCTACAAATATTATATATAATATTTTAATTAATTTAAATAGAATTAGAAAAATAGCTCTTTATCAGAATGTATCATAAATATATCCAGTGCTGTAGTCGTAAAATTAGCATAGGGTATACGCTTGAGAATATGAATTTTTGGTTAAAATAAACAAGGTTATTTTTAATTATATTTTTATTTGAAAAAAAAGACGTAAAATATTACATACAACTTTTACATAAAAATGTCCCATAATGACTGCCGAGATGCATCTGTATTTTTTCTGGCACAAACTCTTGATCTAGTGTCAGTAGATGATCTATGATGTAAAAGCCATGATTGAACGTATTTTTTCGGCTGAAACATTTCGATTGGTGGTCCATTTGAATTTATGAACATTAAGTTCGAAACATTTGATATTAGCAAAGAAGTCCGCAAGTTTGTTGGGATACTTTTGGATATGGATACTTTTCCTTAAATTGAATATATTGGGAATCATTCCAAACTTCAAATTTGGAATTCTGGTCATTCATTTTCTCTGGTGAACTATTGATCAATATATCAGCTCTTTTTGAGATAGTACTTGCATTTGATGTACCAACAGTGTTTTTATTTCTTTTAACAGCTTCTTCTAGTTCATTCTTTTCTGCATCTTCTTCTACCTCCAAACTTCTTTTAGTACATAAATGTCCTGTCTTCAACCAGCGGTCCATAATTAAACAGAATTATTTTCGAAAGCTAGTATAAGTACAGAAAATTTAAATTTCACTTATTTTAACATTAACAAAATTTAGATACTTACTTAATCGATTTGTTTTGAATAAAATCTTTATTTTATTTATTTTTTTAAAAAACAAACACCAACTTTTCATCAACAATTAAAAACAATTTAAATAAGCTTTTAAGCCAGTATCAATAAACTTACTTAAAGAAGTTTTCAAAATTATATTTTTTTGAAAATCAATGTTATTTTGTCAACAGCTTTTGCTAACTTCAAATAAACTAAAGAATATGCAAAATTAACGTCCACAATAACGTAGTTTAGCATGGTTACCATAGCAACTTTAGTTAAAGAAGAGTATTTGATAAAATTCAAATATATTTTCAATTGTATAGAATTAGAAGAAAATCGTTTTAAATCGAAAACCAAATTGTTTATGTATTAGTTTACATCACTGCTGGATAAATACAGCATTGGTAATAAGAGAACATCTATCTTGAAGAAGTCGTTTTTACTTTTTTTTGTAAATGATTTTAACATCAGAAAATATAACTTGATTTTTATTTAAACTTTAATTTTTTAACATATTTTCTATTAAGCAAACATAATAACTTTTAAATATTAGGAAAGTTTTTAAAGTTTTCATTTCATTGTGGTTTTAAACAAAATTACCATTTTCAAAAATTAAAGGTTCAGTTATATTCGTTTTCCGTTTTTCGTTAAAGGAGGCTTGTTTGATTATTAATTTGAATATAGTTGATATATTTTTCCCAAGAAATTTTTACTAAATGAATGAAATATTTTGTGTGAATTGTTAATTTGAAAATTATTTTCAATTTTTCAGTACAATTTTTATCATCATTTTTTTTGTATTATTACAAAGAAAGAAAATAATAAATTTTTAATAAAATATTTGAACAAAATCATAGGGTATACGCTATTTTTAAGTAAAACCACTAGGTATACGCTATCTAAATTTTAAAAGCATAGGGTATACGGCGTATACCCCCGTATACCCTCCACTACAGCACTGAATATATCAATAAGTAATCTCTCTCTCTCGCTTTCAATTCAATCTTTATAAACATTGATAAATATCTATTTGATTTTAAATTATCGATGTTTACAGAGGCTACAACTCCAACAGCAGGTAAAATATCCAACCTGTTGAGTTAAATATATATATATATTTATAATAATATATTTATAATATATTATATTATTAATATATATTTTTGACACACAGTAGTTGATATCACACACACAATTATATCTCATTCTAAATAATATATATTATAAATTTAAAAAAAGAATGAATGAGATTTTTGGTTGTATCTTGATTGTTGAGGACTATGGTAATGGTGATGCAGTCGTGGTTAAAAATCTTGAAATAAAAATAATAATGGTTTTGATCAGAGGTTGCTTTAATTGAGCTAAAGGGATTTATAAAAAAGACATAATTTGATAAAAGTACTGCCTGGCTTAAGGCGTAAGAATAAAAAATGAAATACTTATTTACATAATGTACAAAAGGTTGAGCCGGCCATCGGGATAAAACAACAACGAGTTTTTATAGGGGAAGCGTAACTTCTGGCGGTCGATTTAGCAGAGTATTTGAATCTATGAAATATAATTTTAAATAGAATACTATTTTAATATAACATATATATAATTTATATGTCTATTAAACATTTTATAGAAAATGTTTTTTTTTCTATTGGTATAACAGCAATTATAAATTTAGTAAAACAGTAATTTTCAAATAAAAACATAAATTACAGCCTTATTCACAATGATAAAAAATGTCGCTATACATTGATGGATATATGCAAATAAGCATATAAAACTCACCGCATTCAAAAGAGAGATTAAACAATATATTACATTTTAGAAAGAAGGAATCATATATCGCCGCAACTCTTTTTTATTTAAATTATAAAAAAGAGTTGCGGCGATATATGATTCCTTCTTTCTAATTTGTTCGAAATCCGCAAACCGTTTACCATGAATAGATTACATGTTCACACAGAATTTCTCAAGTAATATTATTTTTAAACGACTTACAGACAGTTAATACTATACTTAGATTTTAATATTAAATATAAAATTAAAAGTAAGTTTCCTTTTTAATATAACAATGCAAGCCTCTGTTTAAAATGCTCTTTTATTATGTAATTAAAGTTATATAAGGAGAAATACAGGCTATTTATATATAGAGGTAAATATTTGGATTTTATAAGCAGCCTTTATATCTCTTTATAACTTTGATATATTAGTAGAAGAACGTTCTTCTTTGCAATCTCGCTTTGTTTAGACAATTAAAATAATTTTATTGACATCTTGTCAATACATTCAAGATGCACAGTCTGTACTATTAAAAGAAAAGATAATATGGATTATATACACTATGTACAGTGAATATGGCGCCTCTGCGAGCGCTGCAGAGTTTGGTGGAGAATCACCAGTGGGTCTCCAGCGACACCACGTATTTCACGATCTACGAAGAATACGTAGATCGCGTACTTCGCCGCTGAGGAGATGGTGTGGTCCTCGAGACCAACTGGAAAGATCCAGGACTGTATGTCCGGCGGCCGGCCGATGATGGAGAACGCCTCTCGGATGACAGGGCGAATTCGTAGAGGAAGAGAAATATCCTTTATTACTAAAGGTATAAAACTATAAAAGAAAGACACAAGAGATCAAATTATATTTACATCAGCAGCTCACGCCGTCCTGCCCTATTCACTTAACCGCTAGCCTTTTAACAAATCAATAAGGCCGCGTTATATAGGCAGATATGTCAATTACCATAGACAATACTAAAACTATGCAAATATCTGCATATAAAATAGCACAGAAATATCTGCAATTGTGAATTTCAACAGTTAGGATGGAAAAAAAACTTATTTTGAGTCGAAAGGCAAGCCATCAAAAAAATGTATATAAAAGGGCGTACCTGGATCTGTAAAGAAAAATAAACAATTGTTTTCTCAAAATATTTCGAGAGATGCTCTATCGGCTCACATTGTGCAAATGATTGATAAAGAGGGAGCAATCTCTCGAAATATTTCGAGAGATTACTTCCTCTGCTCACATTGTGAAAAATATTGATAAAGAGGGGGCAATCTATAGAAATATTTTTAGAAAACAATTGTTTTTATTTTCTTTACAGATCCAGGTACGCTCATTTTTATATAAACTTATTTATTTTTTTTGTTAATCAATTCTATAGTATTATCAAATATATATAACAATTCAAATCATATAAATTATTTATTCTAAAAACTAAACTTAATATATATATATGTCGTAATCGAATGGAAGGGTACAACCGTTATGCTCACAATCCCCAAGAATTAGTTCCAGCCAAGTGAGCAACGCGACGTGCCGAAGCATTCGCCCGCGATGTCTGCCACGTTTATTTTTGTACAGTGTTTATTGATGGATGAATTTGCATATTTACATTTTAAGACAGGCTTAACATATTTACATATTTATTTTGGAGAAAATAAAGTATACATTTTTGATATTATACAAATTATGATACATATATATATATATTGATAAACGATAAAGAAGAGTAAGGAGAAAAGATTTTTATTCAATTAAACTTGTGACAAGCTTTCGGGCAGTCACGCCCTTCAACAGGTAATAAAAAGAATAATTGACTATTAAAATAGGAAAACAAACTGAGAGAGCTTTAAACCAAAATGATACAACTGCAGCCTGGCCGCGAGAAAACGTGAATTCGGGAAAGTAATGTGAGGTGGGGGGGAGGGGGTTTATCCGGTTTTTAAGTTAATACATATATCATGATATTGGTTAGGTAAATCTATATGTCGATTAATACTGTCATTAGAAATGGATAAAATGGCCTCTATGATTAATCTCTGGTGTTTACTGGGAATGTTATTGTACAAGGTGGTGGGAGAATCTAAATTGAAAGAATGGCCAGTATTATGGGTGTGGTTGTATATGAAGGATCTGCCGTCTTTATTATTGATGCACCTACCATGTTCGATCATCCTGATGGCCACGGATCTACCTGTCTCACCTATGTAGGTTGCACTACAATCGTTACATGAGACTGAATAGACCGAGCCAATAGAAGATCGAACAGTGGTAGGTCTCTGTATGCGGGTAATGGGATGTCTAAGAATGGTGGCCAAACTTCTATTATTTTTAAAATAAGTATTGATACCGTGGGATTTAAGCATGCGGGATATGGTAGCGGATTGTGATGAAAAAGGCAAAATACAGGTATTTCTATGGGCTGTAAGGGGTTTCAACTTAGCAGAGTTGTATTGGTATTTGTGTATAAAATGGAGAGGGTATTGTGAGAGGGCAAGCTGTTTTTTGATGTTGGAGAATTCTATTGACCTAAATATGGGCAGGGAGCAATATGTGACCAATCTTTTGGTAAGTGTTCTGACTGTATTAATTTTATGGGATAAGGGACAGGAAGAATTGAAATTGGTATAGAAAGTTGGGTTATTGATTTTATGATATACTGTTGTGTGGTAGTGTGATGGGGTACGAATAATGAGTATGTCGAGAAAAGGTAAAACACCATTAACTTCTGATTCATAACTGAAAGAAATGCCAGGGTGAAAGAAGTTAAGAACAGATAAAATGCCAACCTCACAATCAGAATCACATATACAAAGGATATCATCAATATACCTCCTCCACATGTGAATGCCCGGTGTGTATTGGCGTTGGATCCAGTCGTCAAGGGTAGACATGACTATTTCAGCTAAGGGTGATGATAACGGGCTACCCATTGGTGAGCCCCTAATCTGTTTGAAAAATTGGTTATTGAAAGTAAATTCTGTGATGTCCAAGCATATGGAGGAAAGTGCGACTATAGAAGAATCAGTTTTAGAATCTAAATGGATGTCTTGTAGGAATTTAGTTAGCTGTGTAACGATTAGTTGGTGGGGTAGGGATAAATACATAGAATTGACATCATATGATACCAATGTGGAGTTCTGAAACGGGGTAAGAGATTGGACGAACTGTATAAAGGCAGGAATGTCTGTTATGGAAGAGGATTGTGGGCGGGTCTTAACCAGAGGTGTAATGAAAGCTGATAGGTATTTAGAAAGTTTGTATGCCGGGGAGAGGTGGTAGGCTATGATGGGGCGAAGCGGAATGGTAGATTTGTGAGTTTTGGGTAAGCCATAGATGTAGGGGGTACTAGACATATCGGATGTGAAAGTTTGGTACTGCTCAGATGTGATGGACCCTGACTTTTTTAGACGTAATAGCTTCAAGCGGAATGTTCTGGTGGAGGAGGAAATATCGAGTTGGGTGATCGGTATGAATGTGGTTTGGTCGCTAAGTAAGTCCATCATCTTGGAGATATAATCATCCTTGTCCAATATGACAGTTTGGGATCTCTTGTCTGATCGGGTGATTATGATTTGTGAGTTCTGTCTAAGAGATCGAAGGGAGCGGTATTTACCAATAGTAAGGTTCGAATGGGGGGTTGGTTTTCGGAGAACTTGGGATATATTCTTTCTTTTTTTAATATATATATTGAATTTCAAATATATATATCAATAGAATATAATATTTTATAATTAGTTATTTATTAGCTATTTTTTCAATTACTAAAATTCCTAATATTTTTAAAAATGAATTTCAGAGACTACAACCACGAGTGGAGGTAATATCTATTTCCTATTTAAGTTTTGAAAATGTTTTGTAGTAAATCTTTAACGATTAAAATATATTTGATAATTTTAAAAATATATCAAATATATCCTTATGCTTCCCATTATCATTTTTTTATAATTGTTCTTTCTTAAAAAAAAAAGACTAAGTTTTCTCATTACCGTCATTGAGATTTTCCTTTTGATTACAGCAAGAAAAAACGTATCTTATAACTTTTAGATGTTGCCTTTAAGCATATCCATTGAATAATTGTACATATAATGTGTGATAAAATAAATAAATCTCTATAAAAATGTTAAATATTTTTTTGAATTAAAATTATCGATATTCACAGAGGCTACAACTCCAATTGCAGGTAAAATATTAAAACTTTTGAACTAAGTATATTCGTATTAATATGTATTTTTTGAAATTGTAGTTCATATCAACAATCATTTCTCTATAATTCTAAATATTATAAATAATCTGTATGTATATTAGAAGCATTTTATATAAAAGTCTTCTTCTTTCTTATCTCCACTTAATCACACTAAGGTGTCAAGCTTGTAAAGCTAGAGACCTTTGATGGTGTCTGCCGGGGAAGAGTAGAGCTCCTCAATGGATGAGTCAATAGAGTCAATGATGTGGTTTGAGGTTGCAGGTTGACACTTAGTACATAGTGGGAAAACCCTGCAACCATTCTGGAAAGTCATTGTCCGTAGATGACCAGACTTAAGTCTGGAAATCAAAGACTGTTGTTCTCTTGGGAGAACAGAACCGGTGCTTTTCTTATATAAAAGTGTTTTATATTAATATAGAAGCAATTAAATTTGGTAAATTATTAATCATCATATAAAGACATGAATTAGAGTCGTATTCATATCTGACAACATGTATCTATACATTGAGAGATATGCGAATCAAGATATAACACATTCAATTGAAAAGAAAGACTGAACAATAGATTACATCTTCAGACAGAATATTTCAAGAACCTTTCATCCTAAACGACTTATTGATAGGTAATACAATGCATGCATTTTAAAAATTGATATTAAAACTTTGAAATGAGTTTTTTATATTCACGAAGGAATTTTTGAGAAAAATCTTTCTTTTACTGGATAATTGAAGTTATATGAGGGTAAAAATACAATCTAATTTATAGATGAACATTTGAATTTTTAAAAACAACCTGTATTTCCTTTTATAACTTCGTTTAACCATCAAAAGAGCGTCTTTCTTCGAAACCTCGCTTTTCTTCAACAGAAAAGAAACATATTTTCATATTAAAATTAATTTCTATAGTATTATTAATAATTTATGTATACATAGATATTTTAAAACTAAACTTAATAAACCTAGTAACAAGTTAAATTCCCAATATGATAATAGAATATAATGGTTTTTAATAGTTCTCCTTATTGGTTATTAATTACTAAAATTTATAATTTTTTTCGAATTTGAATTTCAGACACCACAACCGCATCTCCAGGTAATATTTATTCTCTCTTTTAAAATAAAAATAAATTTCTTCAATATACAGCCATTCACTGGTAGTCTTTAAACACGGAATCACCAAATTTCGAACTATTTATTAGGACTGTTTCGATTTAGTAGCCATTTCAGTAATCCATCCAACGTTGTTTAGGTTAAGATGGAGAATGTTCAGATTGGTCATTTATTCCCTTTTTTATATTAGATAGGAAAATAAAAAATAAAAATGGCATATCCTGACTAGGAGCAAATGTGCTTTACAGAAAGAAGAGCGCCATCTGGTGGAACAGAAGTCAACTAAACATTGATTTAGCCTGTTTCCTGATATTTGGCGAACCCAATTTCTTGATAAATCAAGAAAGGCCATCTACGAACACGTTTCGCGCTGTTGGCGATCGTCAGCGTGGAGTAGATATAAAAATATGTGAAGAAATAAAAAATCAATCTGGATGTCGTTTATACTTGTTTCTAAAGATCTAGTGGGTTAGAAATTTGGGTGAGATGACGGATTTTTTTTTTTTGGAACCTTCTCCGATGTAATATTTCCGATCAAAATAGAGGTAAAAGTAAACGCTATATATTGGCAATCTCCGTAAACTAATAAGAAGGTGTAGGGAACAACGCTACAATACCAGCTTTGTCAAATTCAGAATCCTTACATACGAACCATGGTTTTGAATTAATATCTTTATCAAGTCCATGGTGGGCTTTGATTCCATGAGATCTACATAGGATTTTTGAAATATTCAGAGTTTTTAAAGTAATAACTCATTTGGAAATTCGATAGGCAAATTGTATGCCAAAATATATATAGAAACCTCGTCAGGATAACATAGATCTAGTAAGAGAATTGACATCTCTTCCGCATTGAAAAATAAGTTAATATTGAACGTCATTTATTGAATATTTCTTCAAGCATGCGGACTCTGATCGGTAATAAAGTCACAACACCAGCTTAGAAAAAATCAGAATGCCCACGTGAGACTTCAACAAATATGGCTTTAATATGACAAAAGACCTATTTCGAAATATTAAAGCAAAAATTTAGATTATTAAACTTTAATATATCTTCAAATATTATATTATATTGAGGTGGTTCTTTTGATTTTGAAAAAATGATTCAATTATTCAGTCGTAGTATTTTAATTTATTAAGGATAAAATATAAATATGAATAAAATGTTACAAATTAAATATTTAGTAAAAAGAAGTTGAAAAATGTTTGATTCAAATGGATGGATGGGAAAGAATGTCCGCTCGTGATGGCCGTCGATTTCGAACGTCTCCTCGCTCGTGCTTGCCACGTCACCGCCGCCGCCGCGCATGCGCGCCGATTTGGCGTCACCGCCGGCAGGCTGGTGGTGGTTGAAAGGCCGTTCAAACTTGGCGGTGGGTCAAAACACCGTCACAATATTATTAATTTACGTATAAGTTGAAACATATATATATGGTTCACATTATATTTAATATGGTATTATTTCATATGAATCGATTCAAATCTCCAGGAAATGATTTGAATAATGGAATTATTTATATTAATATTATTTGTTAAATTTACTATAATCAAATTCGTGAAATACAGCTCGTAAGAGCTGTTACATACACTAATATAAAGTAATTATAAATGTTTATTTTGAAAAATAAATGTTGAAAATGCTAAATTTTAATTATGTCAATTTAATTTGTTTTTCAGAGCCAAGTAAGTCGTTTTATTCTTCTAAGTTGTAAAAAAGTTAAACACTAAAAGTTAAAGTGTTGTAAAGTTTTTACATCCATTTATGATATCAATATAATTAAAATTATATATATATATGTGATATCTTGGGACCTCTGGGACCAGTGTTACCTGATGCTAGACGAACCTCGATGTCAACTCTACCGTGCAGTCGTGGTGGAAGGCGACACAGCTGGGCCAAAGGTGAAATAAACAAACAGAGATTCCACTAAAAGCGTCTGACGTCAAGAAGGAATGGGATGAGGAGAGAGGGAGATCTTTAGAGCAAGTGTTACCTTGTTGAGAGCCAAGCGTATACTGCCTATTCTAGGTTCTCGATTTAACACCAAGACTGAGCTTCTTTCCTATTGGTCGAGGGATGGAACGTGCCCGTTTTTCTATTGGTTGACCTATTTAGGTGATGTCTTCTGATTGGTCTTTGCTACTGCCTTTGACGGAAGATACGTCCGGTCTTGTTCCGGAAATACGGGGCGTTACTCGACTTTTATGGTTTCCGCGGTCACAAGATACCACCGGTCTTGCCCAGGAAATATTGGCTTAAACTTAGCTTGCAGGGTTTCCGGGGTCAGAAGGTTAACTGTGACTTTATTAATAGTCGGGCTCTCTTCTAGGCCTACTTCTTAGGTTTGACTTCTACTCTCACCTAAGCCTGATTAGTTTTAACCTTAATTTTCTCCTGTTAGTCTCCATTCCTTCTATCTGTACAGTTGCAATACTTTATTAGATTCTTACGCGGTACAGATTGATGGTAGTTGAGGCTTTCTATGTGCAGTACATAAGAAGTTATATACAGTCATGGGGTGGAACATGTGGTAGTAGCTATCTAGGCTATTTACAACAATTCCATGGTCTTAAATCATCACATATATGCACAAAAGAAATAAAATTTTGAAAATTGAACAATCCATAAATAAATCTATAATTAAAAAGGCATATATTGGAACAAAATATCTTTTATTTTACCAATAATTCAGTTGGATGAACGCCAACCTTTATCAAGGTATTATAACATTTTTTAATGTGTTAATTATGTGGCGCTGAGTATGTTGTTGACAAACTTTAAAATTTTATAATACCTTGATAAAGGTTGGCGTTCAGCCAATTGAAATATTGGTAAAATTATATTTTGATCCAATATATGTCTTTTTAATTAAAGAAACTAAATATATAACATCTAGTTACCTTTATGATTCGAATATAGTCTATAAAATATTATAAATTGAAAATGAGGTTAATAATATTAGCCAATCAAATTTATTGATGTGAAATGCCAGCACTACTCTTAGTAGTATTATTTATATATAGTTTTAAGATAGATATATAAATATATATGGAAATTTTGACGGGAGGATATTGATCTAAAGAGACAAAGGTTGCCTCTCCGGTCAAAATAGACGTCAAAATAGACGATAGTTTGCCAAAGCTGGTGTTGTGGCTTTGTCACTGACCCGAGACCGCTAGTTTGCGGTGACGGTCAATAGATGGCGTCTAGTTTTGACGTCTATTTTGACGGGAGAGGCGACCTTTGTCTCTTTAGATATATAAATATAGATCATATAAATATATTCAATTGTTGCTGAGAACTTCCTTTATTGTGGTAGGCTTTTCATTAAGTTTCTAAATTTAATTCTAGAATAAAATATATTACATGGATATTTGTATATTAATAGTTACTAAATAGCTTTTATAATTAATAAATAATATCAATATAAGTGTGAAAATATATTATAAATATGTAAGGATATAAACATTTATTATTAACGTTGTTTATTTCAGCTTCTCACCCGCCCACTTCTATAGGTGACATTTACAAATATTAAAATATAAATGAAATATTCAACGACCTTTTAAATTAGTATAAGAGTTTTAAATAAATATATATTAAAATATTATTATATATAAATGCGCAATTAACACATATATACATATGGTTTAATATATGCAACTTATCTGTAATGATTTTCTTTATGATATTTCTCTATTATTTTTAAATATTACTTTCTTCATTTTTTCTTCATTTATTTATAATTAACCTAAGGTGAAATAATCCAATTTCAACAAAGGATTCCATATAATTTAGAGAGACTCTGAATGAATCAAATTTATTCTGAAAACACAAATTTAGAACATATATATGAAAAAACAATAAAAAAACAATGAATAATAAAAAGGTCATATGTTGATATCAAAAATGAAAAAGGCATATCCTGACCAGGAGTACATGTGCTTTTCAGAAGTCAGAGCGCCATCTGGTGGAACAGAAAACAACTAACCATGATTTAACCTGTTCCCTGATATTTGGCCAACCCAATTTTGGCCTTAAATACACATTTATTGGTTTCTCAAGAAGCCATTGGGACCAAAAATATTTTTGGTCGCTGTGGTACAGCCGACTCCACGCTGACAAGCGCCAAAAGCGCGAAACGCGTTCGTGGATGGCTTATCCTGATTTATCAAGAAATTGGGTTGGCCAAATATCAGGGAACAGGATATATCAATTTTTATTTGATTTCTGTTCCACCAGATGGCGCTCTGCCTTCTGAAAAGCACATGTGCTCCTGGTCAGGATATGCCTTTTTTATTTTTGATATATGTATATAAACGAATATAGAAAATAGAAATAAATTGTGGAATAATCTTTCTTCTATTAATCTAAGTTGGTGATATTATCATATATTGTTTTAAAAGTAGTTGTTTTACGCGCTTTATCAATATACAGGGTGATCCAAAAGTCCCGCACTATTTTAAAAATTAATAACTCCGCGAATATTTGCGCTAGAGCAATGCGGTAAACACCATTGTATTCAGGATGCAATGGGATTTTTTATGGCAAATAATGAAAAATTCGAAATTGATTTTAGTTACAATTTTATTCGCCAGATGGCGCTCTACCAGAATCAGAGATTCAGCGGCCAAATTGTTTGATAAATTGAAAAATATAACTGATCGACACGTATTTTCCCTTTTTGAATACCAGGAAAGAACCCTAATAATATCAAATAACAAATTAATAAAACACCACTTCGCCAAAAGTATGAAGAATCGGTTAACGATTTTCAAATACAATCAGAGATATGTAAAATAGGTAAATGCAAATTAAAACATGTAGCAAAAATATTTATATTTTATATGAGGTTTTGTGAAATAGATTGAATGTTTGAAAAACACTGCTGATATCAATACACGAATTTTTGAAATGTTAATATAGTACCCAAAATTATGATGGCACTATTAATAGGATTTCTTGCTATAAAAAATGTGTAGTTTCTTGACTGATTGGCGACCCTTGACTATTTAACTGGATATTTGTCATGATACAAAGATGAAATATAGAGGGGAGTGACAAAATATATTTGTCGTACTTTATTCCAAATATCCTATGGGCTTGTCAAATGTTATCATTGTTTATTATACTACACACAATTTTTAAAAATGTGTCCCCTCAAATAAAAATAATTTTTAAATCGACCTTTTGCGTTGAAAAACGTGGTAGTAAAATCATTTTGTATTATTATTTTTTCAACAAATTTCTAAAGTTATTGGTGTACATAAAATATTCCTTATGCTATTTCTTCTGATGAGCGAAAAGCGAAAACTAAACATAAGGGGGAAAATTGTGTGTACCAGTGTTATTCGAGAAGTTATAACACTCTGGTTTGCACGACATAATATGTGAGTAAATGACAAACAAAATAATACTGTTTACAGAAAAAAGTCAAGATGTGAGGACAGCATTTATTATCTCCATATCCCAACACAAAGAGCTGCAAAATATTGGTAGATAATATAATACATGGCGGCTTATCTAACACATGAGGTAACTGCCTTCTCTCTTGTATTAGGTCACAATCTTTGCTCAATGTGGCACCCTTCATTCTCAATCACCGCCTGCAGACGATAAATGACAGAATGGACAGCATTAAATAACATATCTGTTGAAATTGATAAAAGATCTGATAGAAGCCTTCAACATGGCCAATGTGGTAGGCCAGCATCGATAAACACACGATTTAATGTACCCCCATATACAAAAATCGCAAGGCGTCAAGTCTGGTGATCTTGGAGGCCACTGGTATATAAAGTGGCGACTTATCACACGATTTTGACCGAACATATCCTTCAGCAATTGTTTGGCACCTCGGGAGATATGAGGAGGTCCTCCATCTTTCATGAATGTTATTTCGCTTAGTGCTTTTGCCCTGCAATATGGGAATACCCTTTTCTCTCAAAAGTTGAACATAACGTTCACCAGTAACAAAAAAGGTTTTAAAAGTTCTTCCATTGATTTTCAAAGAAAAATGGCCCAATTATAAAAGAAGTGAACCCACACAAAACTGTAACTCTAGGCTGGTAAAGTGGCATTTCTGTAAAAATCCTAGGGTTTTCTGTTGCCGAAATGCGGCTGTTTTGAATGTTAAATTCTCCGTTTAGAGAAAAGTGAGCATCATCTGTCCACAGAACATTCGACAGCCAGTTTTCATCAATATCAATTTGCCGGAAAACCCATGCAGCGAATTCTTGACGCATCTCAAAATCGCCAACTTTCAGCTCGTGAAATCTTTAAATTTTGTATGGGTACACACAATAGAGACATTAAGTGAAGCGTCTTCGGATATCACAATCATACTCGGCGAATTTAACGCCAAAAGTTCAATTTGGGGATCACCTGTCCAGGATAACAAAAGTCAGCAGGTTGAGGACATGCTAACCGACCTCGACCTTACACCGTTAAATAACGGAGAGAACACCTACCTATCTAAGTCCACAGCCACAGAATCCGCAATAGACATCACAGCGATAAATTACAACATCGCACCCACAACACAATGGAAAATCCTGAGAGGTGCAATCAGTGACCACAGACCAATTTTAACAACCCTAAACTTCAAAATTGAGAATTTCCAACAGAATAAAAGAACACTGGGAAAAATGCACAGAAAAGCTTGAAGAACTGTGCAACGAATAATTAAATCACAGAACGCTTGACAAAAACTTGAAAAAATTATCTTCGAACATTTCAAAAGCTGCAAAAGCATCGATACCTATAGGTAGACGTAAAGATCTGTGCATACCTTACTGGAAGGACCACAACATCGAGACAATGATTTCAGAGAGAGAGACAATATCAATGAACTTCTTAAAAATATAAATCAGAAGAAAACAGAAAGGAACTCATTGAAATTAGTCACAAAATAGAACAAGAAATTTGGATATGCAAACAAGAAAAATGGCAGAATTCTGCGAAAAAATGGATCCAAGAAAGGACAGCCAACACAGGAATATGATTAGAGTGTTAGACAACAATCAAAACCAACACCAATCCTCCAATACTCTAACCGATATGAATAGAACAGCGAGAACGAGAACAAACAGATGGCTGACATAATTGCTGAATATCTTTCAAGCACTTCCATACTCAACTATACGAATGAAGACAGGACTCTAAAAATAATATAAACCAGTTAGTTAAACAAGCAAGAAACTTCCATCAACAAGATATTTTCTCGAGAAACTTCACACTGAATGAGCTAAAGTTATCAATAAAAAAATCCAAGAGGTCACCAAGAGATAATCTAATCTTTGGTCAAATGATTAAACACTTTGAAGACAAAGCTAATAATCAACTCCTACGAATACTGAACATTTCATTGGAAACTGGTAAACTACCAAAGAATTGGAAGATATCAATTATAGTGCCAATACTGAAGACAAAAAAGATGCCAAGGAATTCAAGAACTATCGGCCAATTGCTCTCACCAGCATACTTTGTAAAATACCAGAACGAATTATCCACTCTAGGCTCATAGTCTGGCTCACTAACAATAATAAAATAAACCTCTACCAAACTGCCTATAGATCCCAGCACTGTACGACTGATCAACTGTTCTACTTCTGTCAATCAATAATAGATTCTTTCCAGGAAAAACCGCCAAAGAAGACCACGGCTATATTCCTTGATATGACCTCAGTTTTTATCGAGTGTGGAGGGAGAAATTACGTGAAAAGCTGCACAACATCGGAGTAAGAGGAAAAACCTTAATCTGGAATGCAGACTTCTTAAGGGGAAGAAGGTTAAAGGTTCGGGTCAATGGAGATGAATCGAATTGGCTTTGGCCTCCAGGCACTAAGGAGGAATCACTGCCAAGTTCTTATTTTAACGCTGGTTTTAATTGTAAGCTTCTTAACTCAGCGAGCTAACTATAACTCATTTAAACTTGCATGATTGCTAATGTCTCGTCTCACCAACACTAATGATTCAACTACGTATGCCTTAATAACTATAACTGTCTTTATTTTCTAAAATCAAGATTATATACATTTCTAAAATTTACATAATTTAACAATAATTAACAAAAGTAAATTCTAACAATTTGCATATTTAAGGCTGGAACATACTCCCCCCGGCCGCTGAACCCTGGTTCAGATTTGAAGGGAAGCGGAGCCAACTTCGTAATAGGTCGCAGGTAGACTCCGGTAGCAGCCCGAACTTGGGCAACTCGCACCTTCTGGTCTTGAAGAACGACAAATACTTCTCTGCAGTCTCGTGTTCTTTATCAGCTGGTCCCAATATGAACACCAGGTCCAAAGCTACAGCAGTGTATTGACTATCTCTGTATTTGACATAGGTTGGTAGTTCAGTCCATTGTTTAGACTTCAGGTTCAACTTCCATAAATATTTCGACTCCTTCCCAGCGTGAACAAATACAGATCTTACCCAATCCTGCACAATAGTAAAGTGATTGATATTTTTTGGATAGCCCTCTTTCTCACTAAGAATCGGAATAGTTGTATAACACCCCCAGGAATCTGTTTGAAGTCGGTAGTTATACAGATTACAGAAGTGTTGTTCCCACTGCATTCGAGGGAATAGTAAAAGTTTCTTGTTGGTATAGCAAATCTGAAGAGAGAGAAATTTCTCTTTCCAAAATAATTTGTCTGATCCAATCAGATGCCAATCTTTGTTTAGGAGATGATAGGAGAAAACCTTGTAAGTAGAGTGGTCGCGGGTCTCTGCAAGCATAAACAAGAACGCCGATGGTGCAAATGTCATTGCCAGGACCAAGAGGTCAGTTAGGGGCGACTTCCTGCTTTTCACTAGAACAGAAGCCCGACCCTCTTTAAGTTTCACTCGGACAATATTGTCGGTGCAAGTTACCTTATTCCCTCTAGAGTGTATTCTCCCTCCTACAAAGTACACCCTTTTATCGTGAGAGGCATAAACGATAGACTTGGAAATAACTATTGGAGCGAAACCATTCACTTTTCTCCAGATCCATTTTTTGTGAGGGATGTGGTATTGGTACAATACCGAGCGGACATTCGGGCCATCTAGAGATTCCACATCTTCTATGAGGAGGTAAAGATAAGTTCCGTCGCCGACAAAGACCTTCGGATAGCTACATTGGATGGCTTTGGTAACTTCTGGCCACTCTCCATTTTCCCTCAATATGGCGCGGTGGTAGACTGGTAGCCCTTCTAAATCCTCGACTTCTTTGACCGCGGTCTGCCTCTGGAGATTCGCCATTGCCACTGTAGTAGGTGAGAGGAAACCAATTGGATCGAAAATCCTCGTAATATTGGAGAGAAGATCTCTTTTGGTAACAACTTCCTCAGGAAGAGTTATATTAACTCTCAACGTATCTTGTACATGATCCCATACAATTCCTAAAATCTTGGATATGGCTCCTTTCTCCAAGTTAATTTTCCCCTCTTCGTCTATTTCCTCGACATGATACACTATCTCGTGGCAATTTGAATTCCACTTATTTAAGTGAAACCCTCCCCTTTTCATTAAGTCTTTTAATTGGTCTATTAGTTCTTTGGTTTCAGCAATCGTTTGAGCTCCTGTTAGCAGATCATCGACATAGAAATCATTCAAGGTCACCCTAGAAGCCTCAGGATAATTTTGGCCTTCATCTTCTGCTAACTGTTGTAATGTTCTCATTGCCAAAAATGGAGCCGAAGTTGTACCATAGGTAACAGTCAGCAGTCGATAGTCCACCACAGGCTCTTCTGGCGATGGTCTCCACAATATCCTCTGATAGTCCGCATCTTCTGGATGATGAGGCATGTAATAGCATCTGCACAATTCTCGCTTCACTTCTGCAATTGGGACCCTCTCCATGTGGTCCAAGTGTTCACATTCCTTCATGAATCCCCGGTATTGGTCATATAATTTCACACCCTTACACAATTTTCCTTCCAACGAAAGGAACCTTCTTAAAGCTTTTTCTCTTGATTCACCCAGAAGCGGTCGATGTTGTCTGAATGGCAATTTTACCCAATACCTTCCATGGCTATCTCTGCCATGGTTATTCGAAAATAACCTTTCACAATCTTCGTCCTGTGTACAAAGATCTGGTGACGGCACAGATTCAGTTTCCCAGAATCTTTTCATTACGAATTCTAGTTCTGGTTCAGATTGTAAACTCAGGTTACAGACTTCTGTATTACTCTCTGATGTTCCCATGAGTTTTCCTAGAAGTACCCAACCTAGTCTTGTATTAATAGCCATTGGCAATCCTTCTCCGAGAGATATAGAGCCATTCAACATAAGTTCAGTGTATATATCTGCTCCCAATATCATATCTATTGGGGCTTGTATGTAGAACTCTGGGTCTGCCAATTTGAGGCTCTTCAAAGTTGGCCAATTAGGGTCTTTTAACCTGAAGTTCGGAATTTCTGAAGTGAGCACTCCCGTGACTACTGCCTCCACCGAGAATTCCTCAGAATTATTCAGTGGACAAAATGTCACACTTACTGTCGATGAAGAATGCTGCACTGGTGTGTTTCCAACCCCTATAATCATCCGATCTGATTTCCTTTGGACAAGTCCCAATCTTTCGCAGCATCCTTTTGTTATCATGGTGACTTGGGAACCGCTGTCCAGTAGGGCTCTGCAGGTGCATAACTTTCCGAGTCCATTTTTTATCTTGATTCTAGCCGTTGCGAGTAGTACGTGGCTATCATTGCAGTTTGCCTGTTGAGTATTCGTTAAATTGATAGCACTTTCATGTTCCTTCGGAGTTGTGTTCTCAACTTGGGCCGAAGCGCCTTCCGTGCTCGGTTTATCATAATGAATCATCGTGTGGTGCTTTCCCTTGCATACTTTGCATCGTTGGTTCAGCCTACAATTCCATGAGAAATGGCCTTTCCTCAAGCAATTGAAGCACAATTTATGACCTTTTACTACATTTAATTTTTCTTTTAAAGGCATTTTGCAAAATAAGTTGCACATGTATAGTGGATGATGCTTAGATTTGCATAATATGCAAGTGTCCGATTTCTCAATTAGCATCCCGTAGCTTTGGCATTTGGGAAATCTCGATCCGGTGGTTTCTTCCCTTTTTGAACATTCCCTGACAGCACAAGACATGCTTCTTGCATGTCTGGAAATGAACGCTATGAACTTGTCATAAGAAGGAAGAGTGTTGTCCACTGACAGTTCCCAATCCAACCTTAGATTTTCACTCAACTTCTGCTGGAGGAAGTGCACCAGGATCACATCCACTAATTGATTTCTCTTCAATTCCAGCGTTTCTAAGTTTCTTATGGCTTCATTACAAACATCCATGAATTCATGGAGACACTTAGCCGATGGATTCTTAATTGCCCGGAGAGAAAAGATTTTTGACACCTGGGCATAAGCTAGCTCTCTCGGGTTATCATATCTTGATAACAGTGTACTCCATGCTTGGCCATAATTTTCACTTAGTAAAGGGAAACCCCTTATTAATCTGGCCGCTTCGCCTTTTACTGCTGAATTCAAATATTGTAACTTCTGTATATTAGTTAACCCTGGATGTGCATCGATGGTGGTGAGGAATAGCTCTTTGAAGTTGATCCAATTGCCCAAATCTCCATCATATATCGGTAAGTCAAATTGAGGCAATTTTATATTTGCCTGAGAGCCATTTGGCTTTATGTCCGCCAGTTTGTCTTTGAGTTTTCTCTCATTTTCTATTTTTACCCTCAAGCTTCCAATCTTGTTCATTGAACCATCATATGCCTCACTTTCTTTATCTATATCAACTTCATCCAAAGAAAACAGCTCGTCGTAGAGTTTCTCAATTTTCTCTTTGATCTCCTTTAATTCTTCACCCATTATTTCTAAGCGTATTGTTTCATCTGCCTCAATAATTGAATCCACACTTTCAATAAATCCATCAATTCTCCTTATCTGACAACTTAACTTTCTTTGGAGGATCCTTTCGCCTCGAGACATTTTGCAATTGTATTCTCACTGAGTTTCTGCTTAAATTTCTTCTGTTTCAAATCCTAATCAGGCTCTTGAGGGACCATGAATCGAATTGGCTTTGGCCTCCAGGCACTAAGGAGGAATCACTGCCAAGTTCTTATTTTAACGCTGGTTTTAATTGTAAGCTTCTTAACTCAGCGAGCTAACTATAACTCATTTAAACTTGCATGATTGCTAATGTCTCGTCTCACCAACACTAATGATTCAACTACGTATGCCTTAATAACTATAACTGTCTTTATTTTCTAAAATCAAGATTATATACATTTCTAAAATTTACATAATTTAACAATAATTAACAAAAGTAAATTCTAACAATTTGCATATTTAAGGCTGGAACAGGAGAATTTTCCAAGGAAGGAAGAACATGGGCTGGTGTAACTCAGGGATCTGTGCTCAGTCCTCTACTCTATCTGCTATATATTAGCGACATCCATCCTTACCTCACTGATGACACAAAGGTTGCCTGTTATGCCGATGATATAGCCATATGGCACACAAGTAGCAGCATAGAAAAATCGTAAAAAATACTGAACACATCAATGAGAGGACTGAAGAAGTGGGCAATGGAACTCCAAATGACCATAAACCCAATAAAACCAAACCTATGCGACTTCTCCACTCACAGGGAAAAAGGCATAAATATAACCACAAAATAAGCATAAACAAACAAATAATTGATAAAATTAGAAATACATAATACCTAGGTGTGATACTGCAGTACTGGATCTTTCAAGTTGGTCTCGAGGACCACGCCATCACCATCTCCTAAGCGGCGAAGTACGCGATCTACGTATTCATCGTAGATCGCAAATTGCGTTGTGTCGCTGGAGACTCTCACTGGCGATTCTCCACCAAATTCTGCAGCGCTGGCATGGGCGCCATATTCATTGTACATAGTGTATATAATGCATATTATCTTTTTTTAATAGTGCAGACTGTGCATGTATTGACAAGATGTCAACAAAATTATTTTAATTATTATTGATGAGGAATTGAAATTTTCAGAACACATAATTAGCACCTCAAATAGAGCTATCAAAAAACTAAACATTCTGAGAAGGCTATGTGGAACAAATTGGGGAGCAAAACCCAGAATTCTCAGAACAAGATATACCACCTTAATAAGGCCGATAATGGAATATGCAACACCGGTCTGGGCTCCCTCAAGCTCATCACTAAAAGTAAGACTAGACAGTGTTCAAGCAAAAGCGGCCAAAATAATCACTGGTGCTGTTTCATCCACCAACAATTAGAAAATTCAGAGAGAATGTGTTCTAGACCTACTCGCTCGAAAGAAGAAGACAAAATAAAAACAACTTGGATCGGCACTTCGGAAACGAGGAACCAGAGGACGAGATCTCTCTGACCACTTGTGGTTTGGTAGATCCGCCCTTTTCTGAGAATGAGGTGAAACTGACGGCTTTCAAGTTCGGGAAAAGGAAATCTCCTGGTCCCGAAGGGATCGATAACACGGTCGTGAAAGCCCTGGTAAGGATGCACCCATCGCTTCTTTCCAGGTTATTCAATAGGTGCCTGGACACTTGTACATTTCCTGAGGCATGGAAGGTTGCCCGAGTAGTACTTCTCGAGAGGTCTGGTAGAAAGGGTAATTATCCTAATGATTATCGTCCGCTTTCTTTACTAGTGTGTCTAGGTATGGTCCTGGATAGCCTACTAGCTCAGCGATTGAAGCATTGGCTAGAGAGTAATGAGCTCCTTTCCTCTTTCCAAAATGGTTTTAGGGAAGGGAAGTCCACAACCACAGCTCTGAACGAGGTGTTAGAGGGGGGTGAGATGGGCTTAAATTGGGGTGCTTGGGTTCTTTTCGTGGCCCTGGACATTGATGGCGCGTTCAACTCCATGAGCTGGAACAAGCTGATGAGAAATTTGATGGACATGGGTTGTCCTGATAATTTGTGCAGCTTGGTTCGTGACTTCCTGAGGGATAGACGGATTAGCCTCAGTTTTGGTGGGCTGAAGTTGGAAAGAAACTGTGCTAGGGGTTGCCCCTAGGGCTCTTGCTGCGGACCTATTCTGTGGAATATCCTGGTAAACACCGTTTTCCAGGAGGAGCTCCCTGAGGGAGCCAGGCTGGTTCTCTATGCTGACGACCAGTTCCTCATCACTGAGGCTGCTTCGAGAGCGAAGGCTGAGAAGTGTGTTGGAACTTTTCTCCAAATTCTCTCGATCTGGGCCCATGACTCTAGCCTTAAGTTCAATGTCTCCAAAACTAAAGCCCTCAGCTTTAAGCCTAGGGACATAAGAACTAAAAGGAAAGGGATCAAATGGGAACACAAGCCGGCTATCCGGATGGAAGGATGGAGGGTAGCGTTGGTCAATAGGATGACCATTCTGGGGGTGGTCAATGATGACAAGATGGGTTGGCAATACCAGGCGGAGGAGATGGTGGCGAGAGGCAGGGATGCGTTGTGCAGGCCTGTCCTGGTTGGCTCTCAACAGGAGGGGGGGAGAAGGAGGGTACTATTTTTAGGAACCTCTAGTTTGTAGTAAGTCTGGAACCAATACTGGAGCTGGGTTAGTGATATTCACTAATGGAGAGCTGATCTTCCAAGAAAGTTTAACACTCAGAGTGGACGAATTGGTCTTTTCAGCCGAGCTGGTTGCGATCAGGGTAGCCCTCAGAGTGTATGCCGAGAAGAACTTCAGAGTCCGGACTGCCTCTATTCAGATTGTATGTCGGCCCTCGTCGCCATCAATCTGGAGAAAGGGCAACTCGCGCATCAAATAATCCAGGAGCTGGAGATGATGACGCGGGCTCCGGAGCTCCCTTGGTTTAGGAGACACAGCCTCATCAAAGGTAATGAGTTCGCAGACAGGATCGCTAAGACAGGATGCTTTAGAGGTAGATCACTGAGGACCCCAGTGACCAAGAAAGAAGTTTATAGGAGGATCAGGGGGCACGTCCAGGACTTATGGTTGGACAGATGGAGGAACAGTGTGAAGGGGAGAGAGGTATTCAATGGGGTAACAACACCCAAGTACCTCTGTAAGGTAATGTCCCACAAACTCATTAGGGTAGTTCGGGACATGGGCTCTTCCCCAAGTCTCCACAGATTTAAAATTAAGAGAAACCCTGATTGCGTCTATGGAGAAAGGGATATGAATGCACGCCACTACGTTTTGGATTGTCCAAGGGTAGTGGGTGTGCAGGAAGAGAGAAGGAGGGCGAGGGGCGCGATCGAAAGTAAGCTGCTGAGAAATCACAGCAAGCTTCTTGAGAAAGCCCACGACGTGGCAGCTGAGCTTTTCCTCAGCTGTGAGTGAACAGAGTCGACCGGGGGCTGCCTCCCCGCGGTCCCTGCTGGACACAGTAGATAGTTTCCTATTTTGCTATGATTAAAGGCCACCGGTATAGAAATCCTTCCAGACACGTTGTCTGGGAGGTGGTGTTTCCAGGTACAATGTCCAAGCACTAGCTTGGATACCGTTACTTGGCTTATGAGTTGAACAGAATAGCAGCGAAGGGTATGCTTCGCATGCCGGCTTGTGGACCGAAAGGTCTGGGTGGCTATCTGCTTCTAGGGTATACCAACTGTGCTTAGGTGGGATCCTCCAGTTCTAGTTTATTTTGGCTACTGTTTCTATTTCTTTAAAAGTAAGTTTATTTTTCTGTAGCAAGGGTTCTTTTGGGCCTTTTTTCGCTAGCGCATCAGCAGCTTCATTTCCTTCAATGCTAACATGTAAGGGTATCCATTGAAGGTCAATTTTTGAGGTATTGAGAGTTTTTGGAGATAACCAATTATGTTCCTGCTTACTTTGTCTCTAAGATCCCCTGTGTGACTCAAGTGTTGTATGGCACTTCTACTATCAGTAAGAATCCATATATCGTGATGTTTAATGTTTCTAATGGATTTTAAGACTTCATAGATGGCTATAAGTTCTGATCTGAAGACTGAGCAAAATTCTGGGTTTCTTCTGTTTATTTTCTCATTGCCATTTGTGGTTTTAATGAGAGAGCCACTGCCAGTGTGTCCCAACTCGTCTCTGCTACCATCGGTATAGATAGTTATTGCATTTTTAGGAATTTGATTAATTATTTCTAATGATAATAGTTTTAAGTATTCTGGATTTTGGTATTGTCTGTTGGTGGGTTCATTTAAAGTGGCATTAAAAATAACATTTTGTTAGTGGTTCGCATGGAGATATTTTTTCAGCTAAATAATATTTTTCCACTTTATATTTTAAAAATCCATTTCTTTTGGCCAGGTGGAGAGGGCCTTCTTTTTTTAATCTTATATTGGGTTCCCAATTAAGTATGTAATTGAAAGTTCTATGTTTGTTTTCATAACTCTTGATTTTGTTTATATATTTTGGCAGATTGTAGCTTATTCTATCCTTCAAGGGCATAATGTCTGCCTCGTAAAGTACAATATCATTAGGATAGGTTTTTCGAAGACCTGTAATAATTCTAGCTGCATTTAGTTGTATCCTTTCCAGTGTTTTTAGATTTGTTTCAGATGCTGTACCATAGATTTGATATCCATATCCCAAGATAGGTCTCATTAGAGATGTGTAAGTTAATTTTAGTGTTGTTGCTTCAGCTCCCCACTCTTCCTGAAATATATTTCGAGATTTTTAGTCGGTCTCTTCCTTTTCTAACAACTCCCTGGATCCAGGGTGTAGCCGAGATATTTAGGATGTTTATTATATTACAATTGTTGTTCTTTCAGAATAATATTTGGTCTTATTTTGTATAGTTTCTTATCGGTAGTAAAAAGACAGGTTTCAGATTTTTGGGGGTTAAATTCTAATTTATTTTTATTAGCAAATTTTTCTAGGTGGAGAAGAGTCTTGTTCAAATCTCTTTCAGCTTTTTTCCAGTTAGTGTTGCTGTTCCATAGAATAATGTCATCAGCGAAAAGTCCAATATTGGTTTTATGTGAAAATTTTTCTTCTATGCCTGCAATAAATAGGGTGAAGAGAGTTGGGTTAAGGATTGATCCTTGTGGTAATCCTTGGTACAATTTGAAGGTTTTAGATAGAGTGCCATTATATTTGACCCTGATTTATATATTTTTAAGGGAATCATTTATCCAAGTGATAGCTTTTCCATCAATTTTGAAATGTTTGTATAATTTTGTAATTAACTTGTTTTTCCATACCTTATCAAAAGCTTGTGTAAGGTCTAAAAAGCAGCTATGGTGTGGTTAGTTGTTTTTTGTTTTGTTTTGTGCATCTTTTACCTTTTGTGTGAAAAATAAGAGTTGGTCTATTGTCCCATGTCCTTTCCTAAATCCATATTGTTCTTCTGGTAAGATATTTCTTGTGTCTGGGTGGTAGGTGAGTCTTCTGAGTATAATTTTTTCCATTAATTTGCAGCAAATATTTGTTTGGGAGATAGGTCGGTAGTTTTTTGGCTCATCAGCAGATTTGTCAAGTTTTTTAATGGGAATTATTGTTGCATTTTTACAGTCTTGAGGCCATTTTCCAGTTTTCCAGGAGTTATTGAAAATATTAAGAAGTCTTTCTTTGCCAATTTTGCCCAAGTTTGATATCATTCGGCCATGGATTCCATCTGGCCCAGGAGTCTTGTTTAGGTCAGTGTTTTCTAATGCATAAGCTAGCTTTTTCATATTGATTTTTTTCATGGAAAATATTATGAGTGCTGGTGATATTTTACAGTCATGAATAATCTTTCGGACCTTTTTTCAACCTTGATTTTACTACTTATTTGATATGAATTACCTAAAAGATTGGCAGCAATTTTGTCATTAGTTGCTGGTGTACTATCTGTATTCTTAATCATATTTGTGTTTTCAGTTTTTGGCTGGGCTCTGTCAATTTGTTTTGCCAAATTCCAAAGTTTTGTATTTGGGTTTCTTGGGTTCAGAGGTTTTCACAAGTTTGTGTCCATTTTTCCCTTTTCACATTTACGCATAATCTTTTTATTTTTGCAATCACAATGTTCAGTTCAGTTATACAATTTGTTTGGTTTTGGGTGCACTTTTTTGTAGTTCATTTCTTTTAGTTATAAGTGTTTAATATTTTTTGCCTGGTGTGTATAATTTGGAATCCATTTCTTAATATTACCTCTTGGTAGTGAAACGTTGGCTGCTTTAATAATGGTGTTTTCGAAAGATATCATATTAGCCTTTTTGAAATTCCAGAATTTTTTTCTTAATTAAGCTAGTTTTGGTCTTGGTGCTAATTTCTATCAAATTAGGCAAATGATCACTTCCAAAACTTTTTAATATTTGCTATTTGCATTTGTGGAAAATGTCAGGATAGTAAAAACTTATATCAAGGGCTTGTGCAGTATTATAACTGTAGGAATGGTGGGTAGGATTCCCATCATTTAAGCACATGAAGGCATTGTCGTCAAATATGTTTGATAGTATTTTGCCTCTTGGGTTTGGCGTAGAACATCCCCATAGTTGATGTTTGGCATTAAGGTCACCTACAATAATAGTGTTGTCTGTAAGAAATTGAGCCATTGTTCCATCGTCAATAAATGTATTGTTTGGGGGGTGATACATATTGTATATGTTGATGGCTTTGTTTTGATTGAGGTAGACTTTGATACCTTGGGCTTCGAGGTCTAATGTGTTTGTAATATTAACGGCTATGTCCTCATAGTACAAAATCTTGATTAAAAATGCTAGGCCACGCCCTTTAATAGCATATACAGATGGATCTTCAGACCTTACCCTGAGTAATGGAGGGGCCGGAATTAACATAATACTGCAAGATAGAACAAACAACAAAATCAAAGAAGGAGCAGGACAGATTTCGTCAAACTTCACTTGTGAACTGACAGCTATCAGGAAAGCCCTTGATGTATGCCTTAACCAACCATCCCTGCATCAAGCAGAAGGAATTTTAATATACAGCGACTCCATATTCGCTCTAGAAGCAATTCAGAAGGGCAATACTAGAATCACACAGAAAATACACTCGTTACTTACCCAACTGGAATCATTGGAGAATAACTGCATTCTACAATGGATTCCTGCCCGTGTTGAGATCAGGGGTAATGAAATGGTAGTTGATTTGGCAAAGGAAGCCAGAAAGCTGAGCCAAAATAAAGAACAAATGTCAGTATTTGACGCTGATGCTTTGGCAAAATACAAGATAATTAAACAAAAAATAAGAAAAGATCAAATATGTGAAATAAACTCTGAGAGAAAACTGACAAAAACTATAACAAGACTTAGAACAAAACATTATAAAGGAATGAAAATACATCCAGATGGCACAAGAACCTATAGAACATGTAACAACTGTCCTGGTGTGGAACTAACACCTACCTACATATTCTCATGCCCGCAGCCTTGCAGAAAATTGACATAGAACCAGAGCAGCAGCTTTATACATTCAAGATAGTGGACATTGCTGCTGCTGCTGCTGTGATAGAAATGCATGGAGACATCTGAGGCTATTTATTGGACACGACAAAAACAACAACGGCATTCAAGAGTAAAATAAATTATCAGAGATAGATACATATTTTTCAAATGAATTCAAATAAACATAATCGATACTGAGTGAGAGTTGAATTAAAAATATTAGAAATTTATTATCTTCGGAAACAAACCGTATCTAAAATATCAATTTTCTTTTTGCTACATGTTTTAATTTGCATTTACCTATTTTACATATCTCTGATTGTATTTGAAAATCGTTAACCAATTCTTCATACTTTTGGCGAAGTGGTGTTTTATTAATTTGTTATTCGATATTATTAAGGTTCTTTCCTGGCATTCAAAAAGTAAAAATACTTGTCGATCAGTTATATTTTTCAATTTATCAAACAATTTGGCCGCTGAATCTCTGATTCTGGTAGAGCGCCATCTGGCGAATAAAATTGTAACTAAAATCAATTTCGAATTTTTCATTATTTGCCATAAAAAATCCCATTGCATCCTGAATACAATGGTGTTTACCGCATTGCTCTAGCGCAAATATTCGCGGAGTTATTAATTTTTAAAATAGTGCGGGACTTTTGGATCACCCTGTATAAATTTAACATACAAAAATACACTAAAATACACAAAATAAATGTAATTATTTTATATTAATATTTACCCTCCAACACAAATATTTATAAAGGTTTGATTCTACACATAGTAACAAATATATATATTTTATAATATTATTATTTTCATTCGATATTTCTTTGATTTAACTTCATCGTGTGGTTGCAGAATGTACCTTGAAATGCAGCAACAATTGTCATTCCCATTGTCATGATTATTGCCAAAGTAATTTAATTTAAAATATCAAAAATATAATATATAAACAATAATATTGTTATATTTTAATAGTAAAATAGACATACCAGATATTTATAAAGTATTCTTATCCTGATGTTTTACTGTCCTCCCTTCATAGTGATATCCCGGTTCTCCCCTGATGTGTTAGATTTAGAATTTGCCTCATTGTCTTTTCCCTATATTTTTGCATATCTTAATTGTAATAATAGTTGTATTTTGTTGCTCCGTCTATAAGAAAAATGTAAATATGCTAAAATATCGCCTACCATAGTATAAATAGGCTTGTATCTCTTTGAATCCCTTAGTTTTTTGCCAGTAGAAGGGCGTGTGGCCCGAAAGCTCGCTCGCGTTTATTAAAAAGAAACTCATCTTCGTGTTTTACTTCATTTGATTATCTAAACAGGAAGGGTTCTATCGCTTAATAATATTGTCATGAAATTGGTTTATGCAAATCAAATATAATCAAATATAAATCAAATGTCTTTATTAGTAAATATGTAAATACATTTTATGTTTAATGTTATATAAGGAAGGTATGTAAATTCTGTAACTGATTTTTTCATTTCTTGTTTCTAGTTTGTTGTGAGAGAAAACATCACTCACAAAGTGTATTAATTGATCAGGGGGTCGGTGGAAGGATGGTCTAAACCGTTGGTTTTCGACCGCTACGACCCGGGTTCGATTCCCGCATTGGGCACTTTTTTATGTTAAAAAAAAAGAAAATACTCCAATGGCCACCGATTCTTGCCAATGTCCAACCCCACCAGTTAGTGCTAGTAACCACATTAGCACATTTGTAAGTGCAAAGTCGAAATGCTTTCACATGTGTAGACATGTGGTACACTTACAGTAAAAGCAGTCACCTACTCTACCCATCTTGATTATCATGGCCTGTACCACGTGTACTAGGGATAAGTAAAAAAATCAATTGATCAATAAAACTAATTTGATATCGCGACAATATAAAAGTAAAATTGTATTGGGATCTGGTGGTTAAATTAAGAAAAGGTATATCCTTATTGTGCAACTAAAAGTTGCTGATGGCTTGCCCCATCTGTCGGAATAAATTTCAACTAATTGTTGTCTTTTTATTATTCCATATTTGGAAAATGCTGGAATAATAAAAATCAAAGATTATTCTTACAGATGGGGCCAGATTTCAGGAACCTTTAGTTTTACGATCAGGAGATACCTTTTTTTCTGGACATATTTATCTTTAAATAAAAAGGCATATATTGGATTAAAATATCATATATGATCTATTATATGCCTTTTTATTTAAAGATTTATTTATGGATTGCTCTATATTCAAATATATATTAGTCTATTTTAAAAACAGAGCAATCTATAATTTATTTTACCAATATTTCAGTTGGCTGAACGCCAACCTTTATTGATATGTCATAATACCTTGAAAAAGGTTGGCGTTCAGCCAACTGAAATATTGTGGTAAAATAAATAATATTTTGATCAAATATATGCCTTTTTATTTAAATATTTGTCTATATTGTGGTTGAAGGGATAACTGTGAATATTTTGGAGTTAAAGATCAATAATTTATTGAATAAGCGAAAATATTCAAGATTTAATTACGTGATGTATTGTAATTAAAATATTATAATATTCGAATATATAAAAATGATCACTATGTAATAATATTAAAGATAGAGGTTGAGACAGGCCGGTGCATTCATAGTTCTCAGAATTTAGAGACACTTCCACCAGTAAAGTTTCGACGTTTCACAAAAACACTTTTATACTCGTCAGGAAAAGGTAAAATTCAAAGCGTTTGGCGAAGCATTATAGCTTCGAAATTTCGAAAAATAAAACCTTTTCTAGGCAGAGTTTTACTCATTCTTAAGAACCTAGTAATAAGGGAATATAATGCAAAAGGTTTTAATTGCAAGGGTATGGAATATCCAATATGGCAGCGGATATTTAATGTATCTCAAGCCTAGAATGCTTGCCATCTTTCGAGGTTTAAATAAACTATTTGGTAAGCCGCGATGTCAGTTAATTTTGATAACTATTTGCCTATTTAGCTTATATATGACAAATTTTCAATAGATTAATCATCATAAATCTACCTAAATGTGATTTGGGAATGTTATTAACATTGTTATTATGTTTAGGCGAACACAAATGTGTTCATGAATGCCACACTTATTGTGTGAATGTCTGCGAAGAGGTTTGCAGTAAGTATATTTGATAAGGACTTAAAATAATAAGATGTTACGAGTATTGGTACTTTGTATAACACTTTGCATATATCAGAAATATTTAACCATATTCATTATATTAAAAAAGGTATATCTTAATTAAACAATGCCACAGATTTCTTTGATGAGTTTAATTCCATTTTATTAACGTAGTCTCAAGTTTTCAGGAATATCTGCCCTTCAATAGAATATCTGCCCTTTAAAATTTATATTTATAAAGCTTTTTTTAATCAAAATCTCTTTCTTTAAATAAAATAAAATACTATAAAGATTTTTATTTATCATAATTTCCAGATTACTAATAAATCCATTAGATAAATCATTACCAGACACTTCTTTATTTTGTACACAGGTCTTTTCTCGTTTTTATCTATTTCTCATTGTTAACATCATATGACTATTCTATTCACTGCCTCAAATATTGTATATATATGTTTAAAAATGTAATGGTATACATGCATGACAGCGTAAGTGTCCCTAAGAGGACATAGCTCTTTAAATTGAAAATAAAATAAATTATAAAACTTTCATATAATAGCCATAAAATACATTTTGAAAGCTGGGTATGATAGGATGTACACCCATACCTCGCTTTGCCTCGGGGCTACGTTCCAAAAAAAAAAAAACACGACGCAATTTGAAACGATGAAAAGTGAAAATAAAATTTTGATGGCATGGCGCAATCGAAAACAAAGGTGTTGCCATATTTTAGGAAAATAATTCCAAAAAAATTAAAGACTCGAATCCGAAACAACGCAACTTCGAAAATCTAACGACGCACAGTGAAAATCAGTAAAATTAAGCAGCGACGCAACTTCGAAAAAAAAAACGCAAAACGAAACGACGCAAAGCGAAGTATTGGTGTATATAATTTTAAAAGAAGATATTGTATTCTCACAGAAAATATTAATAATGAAAGAATGTCTATATATTGAAGACATTTTCTTCAATAGATTCTGTTATAAAAGATGCCAGATATAGTCAAAACTTGTGAGGCTTTATATCAAGAAAATGATTTTGAACCTATTTTAAAGAAAAATATATATACACTTGTATAATATAGATTTTGGTAGTTTTCAAATTTATTAATCCAACTTGTTTTAATAGATATAAGCACCACAGAGGGTACTACTAAAGGTAAGGTTTAGATATATATATTGGAAAACATTTCATATATAAATATAAAGAGTTCATTTATAATACAATATAATGCGGCTTATGATTGTAAAACGACATTGGAAAATATCCCGCATGAGTTTCTTTTTAAATGAAAAATCGAAATTTATTTTTAAGGAGAAATAACGACTATTTCTAACCTTAGAGATGAGGTATGAAAGGATGAATTGTGAAGGGTAATGATAAACGGAAAAATAAAAACTGTGGGTTCGATTCCCATCCCTGGACACTTATTTTTCCGTTTATCATTACTCTTCACAATTCATCCTTTCATACCTCATCTCTGAGTTTAGAAATAGTCGTTATTTCTCCTTAAAAATAAATTTCGATTTTTGATTTAAAAGGAAACTCATAGGGGATATTTTCCAATGTCGTTTTATAAAGAGTTCAATTAAGTTTACAATTCAAGGTATAACAATATATTAACCAAGAAAAAGGTTGGCGTTCAGACAACTGAAATATTAGTAAAATATTATTTTCTAACTCTATATGCCTTTTTAATTAAATATATATGCATGTAGAGAGGTTTGACAGTAAATAAATATTCATGAAATATCTTTCTGATATTTTATTATCAAATTGGAATGTGATATCATTCAAGGTTTATTGAAATTTAAAACTGCTGAGGTAGTGAGAAGTTTGCATGATAACTTGATGCATCGTGCCTTATACTTTGAAAAATTATTTTAACATTTTTTTTATATAAATTTCAAAACGGGCAAAATTCATACATATATATAACTATTTCTCGATTTTTCAAGAAGCCACTGGGACCAAAAAATCTTTTTGGTCGAAGTGGTACAGCATACTCCACGCTGACGAGCGCCAAAAGTGCGAAACGCGTTCGTGGATGGCTTTTCTTGATTTATCAAGAAATTGGGTTGGCCAAATATCAGGAAACAGGTTAAATCAATGTTTAGTTGATTTCTGTTCCACCAGATGGCGCTCTGCTTTCTGTTAAGCACATGTGCTCCTGGTCAGGATACGCCATTTTTATTATACATATATATATATACTGAAAATATCGCCTCTCCCTTTAATTGTGCATAAGAACGAACGATGCCTTATTCATCACTATAGTAAAAAGGCTACTAGTGTTAATAAAGAATGAGCCACAACTTCGGTTTTGGCGAATTCAGACAAAGC